>JAOTOL010001591.1:0-377500 GCA_034440575.1 Imbricaverruca yamaguchii
TAAGTCTTGCTTCTGTGGTGCTCATGGATGGCTCTAGGCAATAGCGAATCCAGTTGGTCGGGCCCATTGATCAATGAAAATCTGATGGGTCGGGTATGCTCATCAAGGGAACGAACTTGCAGAGCTCCCAGTTCACCCTAACTTGGCATCCATTCCATTTATCAAGCTGAGTTGTACGCAGAACTAGATGAAAACCACATTGACTTTCACGTCGGCACACCTTGATTAAAGTGCTCGGGACGATAAAGATTTTCCAACAATCATGTGTTTTCAGCGCAAGCCAGCAAGGTAATGGTACTGTGTTGGGGTATGCAGTCCGCTTCTAGGTGGCCGGCCTCAACGTGTCTGCACTATGTTTTGCGTGCAGCAGCCATGGGCAGTACAAGAACCTTGTAGGACGGTCAAGTGATCCATAACAGTCCGTGATCCACGTTGACGTGCGTTGTCCATTACACTTCTGGTCCCGGACCGTAGTTCGGGTCGGTGACATATTATTGGATCGCTGGGTTTCCCGATGGTCCACTGGGAAGTCACCACCAGTGCGCGCCTGGTGCATTGTGCGAAATATAGCTCGGTGTTATGATTGCATGCAGTCAAGAGGGCCGCCGTTGTTCCAGATTACCACCGTACGGTGTCGTAGTTGGTGACCATCCCCGATGTACTCACGTTTGGTGCTGTAACCCAGTGCCAATTTTCCAGATGAACCCATGTGTAGCATCATAACCCAGTGTCCCCTTCCCCAGTTGTACACACGTGTAGTGCCCTTACTCAGCGTCACAACCCCAAATGAACACATTTGTGGCTTCACAGCACTATCCCTCCATCCACGATACACATGTGTGGTGCTCTAACCCAGTGCCACCATTCCCAGATGTGTCCATGTGTGGTGCTTTAATTCAGTGCCACAATTCCAGATGAGCACATATGCGGTGTCACAACCCAGTGCCCCATTCCAAGATGACCCGTGTGCAGTCCCATGGACCAATGTCCAAATCCCAGATGTGCGCATGTGCGGCGCTCTAACCCAGTACCTCCATCCCAGATGAGCACATGTGCGATGTCATAACCCGGTGCCCCATTCCCAGCTGTAGCCTAGTGCTCCCATTGTCAGGTGTACCTCCCTGTGGTGTCATAGCCCAGTTGTCCGTCCCCAGGCGTACCCCGCGTGAAGCCGGTGGGAGCCCCGGCCGCCCACGGCCTGGTCATGGACGGCGCCCCTCTCAAGCCAGCCGCCAACCAGCTGCAGATCGACGTCCGCCAGGAGCCGCTGGCGTGAGTCAACCAGTGTAGGGCAGTGTAGGGCAGTTCATCTGAGCCTGGTGGTAGTCGACAGTGGGCCAGTGTAGGGCAGTTCATCTGAGCCTGGTGATAGTGGACAGTGGGCCAGTGTAGGGCAGTTCATCTGAGCCTGGCGATAGTGGACAGTGGGCCAGTGTAGGGCAGTTCATCTGAGCCTGGCGATAGTGGACAGTGGGCCAGTGTAGGGCAGTTCATCTGAGCCTGGCTATAGTGGACAGTGGGCCAGTGTAGGGCAGTTCATCTGAGCCTGGCGATAGTGGACAGTGGGCCAGTGTACGGCAGTTCATCTGAGCCTGGCGATAGTGGACAGTGGGCCAGAGGCAGTTCATCTGAGCCTGGCGATAGTGGACAGTGGGCCAGTGTAGGGCAGTTCATCTGAGCCTGGCGATAGTGGACAGTGGGCCAGTGTAGGGCAGTTCATCTGAGCCTGGTGATAGTGGACAGTGGGCCAGTGTAGGGCAGTTCATCTGAGCCTGGTGATAGTGGACAGTGGGCCAGTGTAGGGCAGTTCATCTGAGCCTGGCGATAGTGGACAGTGGGCCAGTGTAGGGCAGTTCATCTGAGCTTGGTGATAGTGGACAGCGGGGAAATATAGAGCAGTTCATCTGAGCCTGGCGATAGTGGACAGTGGGCCAGTATAGGGCAGTTCATCTGAGCCTGGTGATAGTGGACAGTGGGCCAGTGTAGGGCAGTTCATCTGAGCCTGGTGATAGTGGACAGTGGGCCAGTGTAGGGCAGTTCATCTGAGCCTGGTGATAGTGGACAGTGGGCCAGTATAGGGCAGTTCATCTGAGCCTGGTGATAGTGGACAGTGGGCCAGTGTAGGGCAGTTCATCTGAGCCTGGTGATAGTGGACAGTGGGCCAGTATAGGGCAGTTCATCTGAGCCTGGTGATAGTGGACAGTGGGCCAGTGTAGGGCAGTTCATCTGAGCCTGGTGATAGTGGACAGTGGGCCAGTGTAGGGCAGTTCATCTGAGCCTGGCGATAGTGGACAGTGGGCCAGTGTAGGGCAGTTCATCTGAGCCTGGCGATAGTGGACAGTGGGCCAGTGTAGGGCAGTTCATCTGAGCCTGGCGATAGTGGACAGTGGGCCAGTGTAGGGCAGTTCATCTGAGCCTGGTGATAGTGGACAGTGGGCCAGTATAGGGCAGTTCATCTGAGCCTGGTGATAGTGGACAGTGGGCCAGTATAGGGCAGTTCATCTGAGCCTGGTGATAGTGGACAGTGGGCCAGTGTAGGGCAGTTCATCTGAGCCTGGTGATAGTGGACAGTGGGCCAGTGTAGGGCAGTTCATCTGAGCCTGGTGATAGTGGACAGTGGGCCAGTGTAGGGCAGTTATTGAGTGGGAGTGGGCCAGTGTAGGCAGTTCATCTGAGCCTGGTGATAGTGGACAGTGGGCCAGTTAGGGCATTTGCCGTGGGATTCCGTTCATCTGAGCCTGGTGATAGTGGACAGTGGGCCAGTGTAGGGCAGTTCATCTGAGCCTGGTGATAGTGGACAGTGGGCCAGTATAGGGCAGTTCATCTGAGCCTGGTGATAGTGGACAGTGGGCCAGTGTAGGGCAGTTCATCTGAGCCTGGTGATAGTGGACAGTGGGCCAGTGTAGGGCAGTTCATCTGAGCCTGGTGATAGTGGACAGTGGGCCAGTATAGGGCAGTTCATCTGAGCCTGGTGATAGTGGACAGTGGGCCAGTGTAGGGCAGTTCATCTGAGCCTGGTGATAGTGGACAGTGTGCCAGTATAGGGCAGTTCATCTGAGCCTGGCGATAGTGGACAGTGGGGCAATATAGAGCAGTTCATCTGAGCCTGGTGATAGTGGACAGTGGGCCGTGTTCTCTGAGCCTGTGATAGTGGACAGTGTGTAGGGCAGTTCATCTGAGCCTGGTGATAGTGGACAGTGGGCCAGTGTAGGGCAGTTCATCTGAGCCTGGTGGAGAGTGGACAGTGGGCCAGTGTAGGGCAGTTCATCTGAGCCTGGTGATAGTGGACAGTGGGCCAGTGTAGGGCAGTTCATCTGAGCCTGGTGATAGTGGACAGTGGGCCAGTGTAGGGCAGTTCATCTGAGCCTGGTGATAGTGGACAGTGGGCCAGTGTAGGGCAGTTCATCTGAGCCTGGTGTGATAGTGGACAGTGGGCGGGGGTGTAGGGCAGTTCATCTGAGCCTGGCGATAGTGGACAGTGGGCCAGTGTAGGGCAGTTCATCTGAGCCTGGCGATAGTGGACAGTGGGCCAGTGTAGGGCAGTTCATCTGAGCCTGGTGATAGTGGACAGTGGGCCAGTGTAGGGCAGTTCATCTGAGCCTGGTGATAGTGGGACAGTGGGCCAGTGTAGGGCAGTTCATCTGAGCCTGGTGATAGTGGACAGTGGGCCAGTGTAGGGCAGTTCATCTGAGCCTGGTGATAGTGGACAGTGGGCCAGTGTAGGGCAGTTCATCTGAGCCTGGTGATAGTGGACAGTGGGCCAGTGTAGGGCAGTTCATCTGAGCCTGGTGATAGTGGACAGTGGGCCAGTGTAGGGCAGTTCATCTGAGCCTGGTGATAGTGGACAGTGGGCCAGTGTAGGGCAGTTCATCTGAGCCTGGCGATAGTGGACAGTGGGCCAGTGTAGGGCAGTTCATCTGAGCCTGGTGATAGTGGACAGTGGGCCAGTGTAGGGCAGTTCATCTGAGCCTGGTGATAGTGGACAGTGGGCCAGTGTAGGGCAGTTCATCTGAGCCTGGCGATAGTGGACAGTGGGCCAGTATAGGGCAGCTCATGTACGCCTGGTGACAGTGGACAGTGGACCAATATATGGCATTTCATGTGAGCCTGGTGATAGTGGACAGGGGGCCAATATAGAGCAACTGAAGGACGCCTGTTGACAGTGGTCAATGGCCGATATAGGGTAGTTCAGGTACGCCTGCTGTCGTTCGACAGTGGGCCAATATAGGGCAGCTCAGGTACGCCTGCTATCACTGGACAGTGGGCCAATATGGGGCAGCTCAGGTACGCCCGCTGTCACTGGACAGTGGGCCAATATGGGGCAGCTCAGGTACGTCTGGTGTCACTGGACAGTGGGCCAATATAGGGCAGCTCAGGTACGTCTGGTGTCACTGGACAGTGGGCCAATATAGGGCAGCTCAGGTACGTCTGGTGTCACTGGACAGTGGGCCAATATAGAGCAGTTCATGTGAGCCTGGTGACAGTGGACAATGGGTCAATATAGGGCAGCTCAGGTGCGCCTGGTGACAGCGGATAATTTGCCAATATAGGACAGCTTACCTGCGTATACTGTCAGTGGACAATCAGCAAATATAGGGCAGCTCAGGCGTGTCTGCTGTCAGTGCTTAATGGGCCGATATATGGCCTCTTGCTGTGAGTATGTGTGCTGCCGTCCCTGGCCTATCACCAGCATTACTCATCAGGCTAGATTTGCATCCAGTGCGGCTTTCAGCTATCGTAGATGAACCGACTGGAAGCATGGATGTCTTCAAGGTGAGGAAACCGTCGCCACGACTGACTCAACTTCAAGTTGCAGATGGCACCGACAGCAACATTAGTGCTTTTGCCACACAACCCCACCCTCCCCCGCGCCCAACACCGCGGACAGTGTCCGCGGGTCGCCGTTCCGGTTGTGTGACGTCACCGTGCAGGCGGGCGCTATTAGCCGAACGTCGTGCACGACGCGCGTGTGTGACGTCGCCATTCTGATCGTGTGACGTCACATTCTGACCGTGTGACGTCACCGTTCTGACTATGTGACGTCACCGTGTCGACAGTGTGACGTCACCGTTCTGACCGTGTGACGTCACCAGGTACCGGACGGTCTTCCCGTACCGGCACCAGAACGACGACGAGCTGGACCTGGACGAGGGTGACGTGATCCACGTGCTGGAGCAGTGTCCTGACGGCTGGTACGTGCCTCCTCGCCGCGGCTCCGGGTCGGCCGGCACCGTCCAAGGACGGACTTTTGGTCGCTCGTGAAGTGTCAATAGTACGGCAGGTCCTGAACATAGACTGGGAAAACCAGCACCGGCCTTTTTAACCAAGTGCAATGCTGACTGTAGTTGCACCTTACTGGCTCGTGATCAGCAAGGCCACAAATGATCAATTTGGAACAGAATGTAAAAATTATGATGACGACGGTGGTGATGAGGAATTAATGCCAATGAGTGTTAATGAATGCCAGTGAGCATTCGAGTGATCAAATTGTCCAAAGATCTGCGTTTCAAAAAGCAACGTATTGACGGTTCTAAAAAGAACCGTTTCAAAGCAAAACGGATCCCTGGAAGGTCTCGCTCTAGCTGTCTGGCGGGAGTCTCGCTCTAGGTGCCTGTCTCGCTCTAGATGTCTGGCGTGAGTCTCGCTCTAGGTGCCTGTCTCGCTCTAGATGTCTGGCGTGAGTCTCGCTCTAGGTGCCTGTCTCGCTCTAGCTGTCTGGCGGGAGTCTCGCTCTAGGTGCCTGTCTCGCTCTAGGTGCCTGTCTCGCTCTAGATGTCTGTCTCGCTCTAGATGTCTGGAGGGGCTTCTGTTCTAGATGTCTGACGGAGATCCGGCTCTAGATGTCTGAATGAGATTTCGCTCTAGATGTCTGACCGAGATATCGCTCTAGATGTCTGACCGAGATATCGCTCCAGATGTCTGACTGAGATATCGCTCTAGATGTCTGACTGAGATATCGCTCTAGATGTCTGACTGAGATATCGCTCTAGATGTCTGACTGAGATATCGCTCTAGATGTCTGACTGAGATATCGCTCTAGATGTCTGACCGAGATATCGCTCTAGATGTCTGACTGAGATATCGCTCTAGATGTCTGCTGAGATATCGCTCTAGATGTCTGCTGAGATATCGCTCTAGATGTCTGCTGAGATATCGCTCTAGATGTCTGATATATGCTCTAGATGTCTGAGATATCGCTCTAGTGTCTGAGATATCGCTCTAGATGTCTGACTGAGATATCGCTCTAGATGTCTGCTGAGATATCGCTCTAGATGTCTGACTGAGATATCGCTCTAGATGTCTGCTGAGATATCGCTCTAGATGTCTGACCGAGATATCGCTCTAGATGTCTGCTGAGATATCGCTCTAGATGTCTGACTGAGATATCGCTCCAGATGTCTGACTGAGATATCGCTCTAGATGTCTGACTGAGATATCGCTCTAGATGTCTGACTGAGATATCGCTCTAGATGTCTGACTGAGATATCGCTCTAGATGTCTGACCGAGATATCGCTCTAGATGTCGCTGAGATATCGCTCTAGATGTCTGACTGAGATATCGCTCTAGATGTCTGACCGAGATATCGCTCTAGATGTCTGACTGAGATATCGCTCTAGATGTCTGCTGAGATCTTGGTGCCTGGCGCAGGTTTCGCTCTTAATCTGTGGTACATGCTTAGTCAATGGCAGGTTTGGTTTTGGATGTGTGGCTAATATATCGGTGGGTGGCCAATACTAAGCTGAACAAACATTTGGTAAACACATCCTGCACACCTACAGCGGACATTTCGCCGACACGTCCTCCACGGGTAATGTTCCTATCATAATAGTGCCGTGTTCAAAGCCTGCTCCCTGGACTCTAGCTGAAGGACATCGTAACCACCGTCACTTTAAATCGTGAAAACGGAAAAGAACACCGTGGGTGACGTCATCTGGAGTGATCCCTGACGGAGAATCGGGACGATTTACGTGTAGTTGAGGTGTTTTCCGCCTCTTGGAGGCGTTTTTTGTGTCGTCAGTGTGGCCTGTATCTGCCCGCAGTGAATTCTATGTGGCGGGGTAACTGCCCGCAGTGAACTCTATGTGGCGGGGCAACTGCCCGCAGTGAACTCTGTGTGGCGGGGTAACTGCCCGCAGTGAACTCTATGTGGCGGGGTAACTGCCCGCAGTGAACTCTATGTGGCGGGGTAACTGCCCGCAGTGAACTATGTGTGGCGGGGTAACTGCCCGCAGTGAACTCTATGTGGCGGGGTAGCTGCCCGCAGTGAACTCTTTGTGGCGGGGTAACTGCCCGCAGTGAACTCTGTGTGGCGGGGTAACTGGGTAACTGCCCGCAGTGAACTCTGTGTGGCGGGGGTAACTGCCCGCAGTGAACTCTATGTGGCGGGGTAACTGCCCGCAGTGAACTCTATGTGGCGGGGTAACTGCCCGCAGTGAACTCTATGTGGCGGGTGTGGCGGGGTAACTGCCCGCAGTGAACTCTATATGGCGGGGTAACTGCCCGCAGTGAACTCTATGTGGCGGGGTAACTACTGCCCGCAGTGAACTCTGTGTGGCGGGGTAACTGCCCGCAGTGAACTCTGTGTGGCGGGGTAACTGCCCGCAGTGAACTCTATGTGGCGGGGTAACTACCCGCAGTGAACTCTATGTGGCGGGGTAACTGCCCGCAGTGAACCTAGTGAACTCTATGTGGCGGGGTAACTGCCCGCAGTGAACTCTGTGTGGCGGGGTAACTGCCCGCAGTGAACTCTGTGTGGCGGGGTAACTGCCCGCAGTGAACTCTATGTGGCGGGGTAACTGCCCGCAGTGAACTCTATGTGGCGGGGTAACTGCCCGCAGTGAACTCTATGTGGCGGGGTAACTGCCCGCAGTGAACTCTATGTGGCGGGGTAACTGCCCGCAGTGAACTCTATGTGGCGGGGTAACTGCCCGCAGTGAACTCTGTGTGGCGGGGTAACTTCCTGGCTGACCACAGCTCCTCAGCAACAGCAATCAGTGTCCTCTTCCTGTACAAGGTGCCCTCTGCATGACCAGGTGACCTCTGTGTGGCGGGGATGACCTCCGTATGACGGAGATCTCTTTATGGTCAGGTGTGCCCTCTGTATGATCGGAGTTCCATCCATACATCCGGAGTGTCCCTGTATGACCGAACACAGACGGGGATGCCCTCGGTATGGCTGGGTGAAGTCGGGATGGTCGAGAGTGCCCTCTGAATAACGGGGGTGGCCCATGTATGATGGTGATTTTCTGTGTATGGTGGACGTGACCTGTGTATGCTCTGGGTGCCCTCTGTATGGCGGGGGCGGACTCTGTATGGCGATCTTACAGCGTGTTGGCATGTTTTGTATAGTCGGGGTGACATCTGTACAGCAAGGGTGCCTTTTGTGTGGTCGGGGTGACCCCTGTATGGCGGTGGTAACCTATGTATGGCGAGGATGACCTCTGTGTGGTCGGCATGAGCTCTGCATGGCCGGGGATGCTGACGGTGCACGTCTGTCCCCAGGTATGTCGGCACCAATCTGCGGACGGGCATGTTCGGTACCTTCCCCGGCAACTACACCCACAAGATGTGACGTCACCGAGCCCTCTGGACGCAGCCGCCGTCCCAGCAGCGCCACCCCCGGCGGGAGGGGAGGGCGCGTGACAAAGCCAGCTGAACTGTGGATGGCTGGTTGGCCGCCGTGTGACGTCATCCCCCCTGCGCCGACTTCGAGCCGCCCGTCCGGCGGGTGTGACGCGCGTGCTTTCGATACGTAGCTTCGTCGACGGCCGCCTGGCCCGCCGCCCCGGGGCCCGGCGCCAGGTCGACGGTGCGCCGTCGTGTCAGTGAACCGGTGCTTCCTGTACGCTACGCCACCGAGCCGACACGCTAGTCTGTGTGACGTGGCCAGCCTTCCGGTGTTGTGACGCCAACGAGCCGATGGCTCGTGTTTGCCTCCGGCGAGACACGTTTTTCTCCGGTGGCAACTGACATGCGTCTGTCTCTGGTACCACGTCGTGGTCGCTGGCGGTCTATAGCAGTCTCTCGTGACTCGACACAGTGGTCGTGAAAGGAGTAGTCGTAGATCGACCGAGCGGCTTCGGAAAGGAAGCTTTCGTTGACGACTGTGTAGTAGCTGTCCACGTAACCGTAGAGTAACCACACAGTAATTATCTGGTTACTGTGGAGTATCCGCAGGTTAATTATCTGGTGACTGTGGAGTATCCGCCGAGTAGTTATCGTGTAGCTATGGTGTATACGCAGAGTAATTATTGGGTAACTGTGGAGTATCCGCCGAGTGATTATCCGATTAATTGTGTAGCAACAGTCTAGTAATTATCGGGTAACTGTGGAGTAACCGCTCGGTAACTATCGTGATTATCGGGTAGCTGCGATGTGCTCCTAGTGGCACTCCTGGCGGCACTTCGGTGGCACTCCGAGTAAACAAGGACTGCTAGCAGAAGAAAACGCCAGCAGGCGGCCATGCAGCGAGGTGTCGCTTGTGTGTGCATCGGTCAACATCTGCCGCCATCCCTTGCGGCAGTCTACCGTGCAGAGCTGACGTGCGTGCGTCTGTGCGCACGTGCAGTGTGACCCGTGATGTGACCCGTGTCGTGCGGTCAACACCCCCCCCCCACCCCACGGCACGGCGGCGTCGGCAGGCTGAGCCACTGTTGACAAGGCCCCCTATCCTGTGTTGCCGAAGGCTTTATGTTATCCCGCCGCCGGTAGTGTGTACAGATTAGTCAGGTAACGGTTGGTGCGTGGTTTCAGCCTTCGCAGATCGTGTGTGTATTTGTTGCAGTTGACTGCACCAGGAGTGCGAGTGACATTTGTTACGGCCCGTTAGCGATGTTAGCGCATATGTAGCCAGCGCAGACAGTTTGAGCACACGTACACTCGCCGACTGCGCGGCACATACAGTCACTAGTGGCACAGCATAGTTACCAGGGGCACGCACACAGTCACTAATGGCACATACACATGGTCACCAATGACACATATACACACACTCACCAATGCCACACAATCACCTATAGCACACACAGTTGTCAATGGCACGTACAGTCACAAAGGACACATACACATGGTCACCAATGACATACCATCACCAATAGCACACAGTTACCAATGGCACACACAGTCACCAATGGTACACACAGTCACCAATGGCACACACAAAGTCACCAATGGCACACACACACATAGTCACCAGTGGCACATACACAGTCACCAATAGTACACATAGTTATCAGTCTGCGCCGCGCACATGGTTATTGTACATAGTTGTGTTCGCCACACCAGCGGGCTGCCGGCGGTGTAGTCAGTACTTCAGTGTCCCGCCACCAGCGGCGCAGTCAGTACTCCAGTGTCCCGCCACCAGCGGCGTAGTCAGTACTCCAGTGTCCCGCCACCAGCGGCGTAGTCAGTACTCCAGTGTCCCGCCACCAGCGGCGCAGTCAGTACTCCAGTGTCCCGCCACCAGCGGCGTAGTCAGTACTCCAGTGTCCCGCCAATGGCGGCGCAGTCAGTACTCCAGTGTCCCGCCACCAGCGGCGCAGTCAGTACTCCAGTGTCCCGCCACCAGCGGCGCAGTCAGTACTCCAGTGTCCCGCCACCAGCGGCGCAGTCAGTACTCCAGTGTCCCGCCACCAGCGGCGCAGTCAGTACTCCAGTGTCCCGCCACCAGCGGCGCAGTCAGTACTCCAGTGTCCCGCCACCAGCGGCGCAGTCAGTACTCCAGTGTCCCGCCACCAGCGGCGCAGTCAGTACTCCAGTGTCCCGCCAGTGGCGGCGGGCGGGTGTGAACCACACCGACACGCTCTCCAGACGACTCCATAATACCAGCAGACCCGCCCGCACAAACCGCGCATCCCTCGACCGAGTTTGGCACGTGCTGTGGGGAGAGGAACTAAGTGTGTGACGTGTGGTGAAGCGAGTGGTCGGATTTCCCTCTCCTCCCCCACACCGGTCCCTTATCCTGGAAACTAGGCGGTAGCGGAACATATTCCGGTTAGGGGAAGAGTCAGTAGACTGCTTGATTTGGCACACTGTCACTGCAGGGTCTTCCGGTGGTGGGTCCACGGGACAACGAGTCACGTGCTTCCCCACCAAAAAATGGCCTCATCTGGAACAAAATTAGCCTTTTTCATCTCTTGTGGCATACCGGGAAACATGTGATGTCGAAAATATTGCTTTTCCTCAAGCTCATGTTCTGAGCTATCGAAAGTTGATGATGTTGAGAAATGTATTGCAACTAGATTGCTTTGCTCTCTGCATCACGTTGACTGGCTGACTTCACCACCGAGTTCACCAGTGGTCGGTAGAAGTCAGTCTACTAAAGCTGTCCATTTGGGGAAGTTCTATATGACTTGGTTTAGCTTCAACTACGGCAATGTTTCTGCAATGTCGTAGGCTTCCTAATACCATACATATCATTTAATGCCATTTTGAGGTAGCGTCCACCCAAATCCGGCAGAAGTACAACACCGATGTCACTATTTACTATACTTCTGCACCAAACTTCCCTTTAAATATATGCCTTCAAAAGCTGTCGATCAGTCTTTGAAACATAATTTGTCATCCCTTCAGTTCTGCATATGTAAGGAGTGGTGACAATGGTTTCCACATCTTCATCCATTACGAGTTTTTAGGAAATCGTCGCAGCAGTACGTTAATCACACAGGGTCGGTAGTGCGGAGGTTGGGTGTCTTCAGTTCGTGTTCAGATACGCGACATAGACATCGACCTAAAGAAAACACTTCTGTCGATGGGGCGAGGGGAGGATGCACTCTCAATCCACGTGTCAGCACCAGAGGAAAGCTGCGCTGCCCGACAGACAATAGACCCTGACGCAGCTAGACGGTCGCCACACCCAGTCACTACACCAAACGACGCACGCGAGTAGTCGCCGCCACCGCTAGTCACCCGGCACTAGTCGCTCCGAGTCACACCGTTAGCTGTGGCTGAAGCAGCCGTCACCCTGTTCTGTCTGTGTCCTGCCTGACCATTTCTGGTCCTGTCTGGCTATGTCTGGCCATGTCTGGCCATGTCTGGTCCTGTCTGGCAGTGGTTGACCTGCCCTGTCCGCAGCCCGTGACTGACCTGTTTGACCCTTGACTGACCTGTGAGTGGGTGAGTAGTTTAGGGGTAGGTCATCCGTCTCACAATCGAAAGATTGTTGATTCGAATCTCGCCTGTCGCTCCTCTTCGCCGACGGCTAGTCGGGGTGAAAGATTGGCGATGCTGTATGACCTGTCGTCGTAATACCAATTGCCACCGACCTGTTCCCGGTCAGTAGGTCAGGCGGCGTTGTTACTATGATCATCGCCGTGTAAAACTGACACGCGATCGCGTCGGGCCCAATGTACTGGGCCTGCTCGTCTGCTCGCCTGCTCGTCTGCTCGTCTGCTCGTCTGCTCGTCTGCTCGTCTGCTCGTCTGCTCGTTCGCTCGTCTGCTCCTCTGCTCGTCTGCTCGCCTCCTCGTCTGCTCGTCCGCTCGTCTGCTCGTCTGCTCGTCTGCTCGTTCGCTCGTCTGCTCGTCTGCACATCGGCCTGTCTGCTCGTCTGCTCGTCTGCACATCAGCCTGTCCGCTCGACTGCTCGTCTGCCCTCGTCTGCTCGTTCGCTCGTCTGCTCGTCTGCACATCGGCCTGTCTGCTCGACTGCTCGTCTGCCCCTCTGCTCGGCGTCGTGTGCTCGGTACGCCTTTGTCTGTGTTCTCGGCCCGTCTGCTGGCGTCGCGTCATGGCCGTGATGGTGTGAGGCGGCAACCCCCGCAGAGAAGTGAGCGCAGTTACGGCTCGGCCAGCGACCCGAGTGTAGCGGCGCAGCCCCCTCCCCCGGCACCAGACCCTGAAGAGCTGCCGACTCGCCGACGGCCGGCCGCCGTGCACAGCAGGTCACCATACACAGCCGGTCACCATACACAGCCGGGCTACAGTCCGCCAATTGAGAATATATTTCAGGATCTACTTAAGGTTTGCTTTGTGTCAACGGCACGTGATCGGCACATAGGCCAGCGCTGATCACGCGCCGGTCCAACGTCCCCGAACAGACCGTAGAGGATAGACATAACGTCCTGTAAAACTGTACAGGACAGTTCCAACGTCCTGCACGGCTGTGCAGGACAGTTCCAATGCTGCGGTAGCTACATCGAAGGGCACGGAAACTGTTCGTCCATGGCACATGGACACATGAGTCCCATCGTCTTTGTGTGGACATAAGGTCTGGCAAACGTCGACAACAGCTACCAGTCACTTGGGTGTGCAGTCACGAACGAAACGCTGGAGCACAATGCCAATGGCGTAGCCATCCTCTTGTTTCGATGGGAGGGTCTCTGTCCACCAGGGGTGCTCCTCACCATGAAGCGGTGCTCCTCGCGTGAAACGAGCGAGGAGTGTCCCTGGCTAGGAAGGATGCCGTTAGCGAATGCCCATTGTTTAAACAGTGGGGAGAAGTCGTATCGAGTCGGTAAGTTGGTAAGCCCAGGGGATGGGCTGTGTTGACGTAGTTGCGCTGATCAGAAGTGGTACCCTATTATTAATTGTCTCGCATGGGTGTCTTGGGTTTTCCGATGAATTTCTGGGCTCCCAGAACCCCTTAATCCCCTCAAACTCAGGCCGCACCGCTGATGACGTCATTGACAGACGAGAGTACGCAGAAGGAATAGTGTGTCGCCTTGTGCCGGTGTCTGGGATTTCCCGATGAATTTCGGTGGTCCCAGAACCCCTCAAACCCCATGACTGCGCTACTGATGACGTCATTGATAGGCGAAGGTTCGCAGAGCAGTATGCCGCTTTCGGTGATGGGTGACGTCATATCACGTCACATCTGCACGAGATTGCACCAAACTACTTCAAAGCTCACTCAAGCTTCTGTTCTATTCACGCGACGTGGTAATTTCTCCATTGAACTCGGGGCCGTACATTTTTCGATATGAGGTGGGATCGTATATTATTCGATTCGATTTGTCGCAGTGAGCATGTTGAAAGTACACCAAATTCACTCCAACGTCTGCTGAATTCATTCCCAGTCTCTGAGAGGCAATGCCGGGGATGATGCTTCTTATAACTTGGTGCAGACTGTGTGCCACCATCCCTTCATTTTCTCCGCAAACTTGTTGCTCTCTTAGCATGGGACCCTACGGTGCGGGCAAAACCAAGTAGCTTTGCAACACTCTTCATACAATAGGCCACATCAATTCATTTTCCACCTTCTCCACTCATGGATGCAGCAATGTTGCCTCGAACTATTCATCTATCCATGACCTTAACCCATGTATAACTCTAATCTACGCGTGAGCGAGAAAGAGCATAGGGAGCAATGAACACAAATGAGCGAGTATGCCAGAAGGCAAATGGCAAAGGTCGCACGTGGCGTTCGAGCGACGCACAGCACTACTTCGTCCTGGGCCTACGGGGCTCCTGGGACACCTCGTGGAGTACCACCTCGTGGAGTACAACCTCGTGGAGTACAACCTCGTGGGGTACCACCTCGTGGAGTACCACCTCGTGGAGTACAACCTCGTGGAGTACAACCTCGTGGAGTACCACCTCGTGGAGTACCACCTCGTGGAGTACCACCTCGTGGGGTACCACCTCGTGGAGTACCACCTCGTGGGGTACCACCTCGTGGAGTACCACCTCGTGGAGTACCACCTCGTGGAGTACCACCTCGTGGAGTACCACCTCGTGGAGTACCACCTCGTGGAGTACCACCTCGTGGAGTACCACCTCGTGGAGTACCACCTCGTGGGGTACCACCTCGTGGAGTACCACCTCGTGGAGTACCACCTCGTGGAGTACCACCTCGTGGCACGCCTCACCAACCCCAGTGTATTGTACTTTCCCTCACCGAGGCGCATCACCCACCATAGTCTTCCCTGGCACCAACATCTACGTCCAGCATAAGCTGATTCGTTGGTTATTTTGGCTTTAGGGCGCATCGACCATGCATAGGCTGATTCTCAGGGCGTCAATACCTGCTTGAGGAGACTGATAGTCCGGACAGTGGTGTAGCCAGCGGCCGAAGGGGGCAACCGCCCCGTGGAGGGTCGAAGGGGGTTCGCGAGGGCCACCCATGACGTCGACCAAAGGGCCCTTACGAGCCCTCCGGGCCGACATGAAGGACCCGGGGCCAACGTGAAGGGCTCCTGGACCGAGAAAATGACAAGGAGCGAACCGAAAGTGTTTCGGGCCGTTAATACTCGCAAGTCCGGAGGTCCGCGCCAACTTCGCATGTCCGGGGGGCAGATATGTGCCCCCTAATATCTCTAGAAGTGTACTAGCTAGCGACAAACGGAACACGGCGTTGGATAGCTGGTAACGGGTTCTATCGAAAGTGTTTCGGTCATTTTTCGCTCAGGTCAACATTCAGGTCACTGGGTCATCATAGGTCAAATTCGACCAGATCAGGTGGGACTCGGATATTGACATATATCTCAGGACCTGTAACAGACAAACAAGCGGCGAACGCTATTGGACAGTCCTTGAAATGCGCTACCGACAATAGGCGGTGTAATTTAAGGTCAGGTCAACCGAAACTCAGGTTAAGGTCATGAAGTCATGACCTCAGGTCAAGGTCATGAAGTCCTCTATGGAGGTCATGTAATGTATCAATCGACATGTCTTCGCGATACAAGCACAATGATGGTAGTTTCCGCCTTCTAGCTCAATGCAGTGCGATATAATGCGCAGAAATGTGTAGTGATCTCAGGGACCTAAGATGACCTTGGTGAGGTCACTGAGTAAAAATGTCAGCGGTAGCATTGAGCATAGCATCCATCTACATGACACAACTGTTGTGAGATCATTCCGAGCGCAAATAAGTAACCAGGAAACATTTGTATATTTTACCATAGCCCTATAATGGGGAAGCCATGGCAGCAACCTGACCTAAGGTCAATGCTACGATAAAAAAAACCATGTATATATTATGGTCCCTGATGAGATCATGACGTGTCACAAGTTTGAAATCAATCGCCCAATTATTGTGGATGTTGTGCCACCTAGAACTTCTAATGTAGTTTGGTCACTTCGCCTGACCTGGTGACCTGACCTGAGATGACGCAGGTTAAAATGTATGAGGATATGCGGAAAATACCAATGAACAGCTATGCGTGGTTTGGCCTTGCTAACCCGATTATTTTGGCGGCAAATGAGGAAAACCCAGAGGGAGCCAGATACCTACCCACCCCCTGGACGTGCGCGTGTTAAAGGGGGGTCCGAGTCAACGGAATGTGCCGTCGAGAAGGTGTAACCTTTGGGCTGGACCACGCGAGGGCTTCCAGATCGACGGAGGTTGCCCCGAACCAATATGAAGGGTCACTGTGCTGACGGAGTGGCCCAAGCCGAAGAACTTATGGAGGACTCTGACCTTATGGAGGACCTAAATATATGAAAATGGGCATCAGGTCTGCCGAAATATGCTCCGGGACACCAAAGAGGTCCCCTGAGACGACAAGGGGAAGGGAGTGTCTTAGTTACCGGAGAGGACCTCAGAATGTCAGAAAGGACCCCTGGGCCGATGAATGAGGCCCAAGCCGTACAAGAACCCCTGGCCTGATGGAGGGGTCTAAGCCGTTGAGAGGCCTTCGGCCCGTCAGAGGGGGACCTGGATCGCTAAGAAGTGTCCCTGCGCCGACTAAAAGAACCCCTGGCCGTTGGAGGACCCGGGTCATCAGGGAGAGCCCAGAGCCGGCATGAAGTGCCACTGCGCCGAAGGAGGGGTCTGAAGACGCATAGAGGGTCCTTGCGTGATCAAGAAGGCCCAGGCTATTGAAAGGGGGACTCCGGCCTGCGGAGTGTCTTGAGTCGTGAAGGCCTCTGATGTCAACGGAGGTCCCCGGGCCGAATGTACAGTGTCATCGGACCGACTTTGGCTCACGCTGATGGAGAGGGGCTCAGAGCTGACAGCGAGCCTCACGTTGATGAAGAGGTCCTTTAGCTACGGAGACGGCCAGGGCCAAAGCAGAGCATTCCCGATGCTACGTGAAAGGGTCCTAGGACCATGGAGGGTGTTAAAAAGCAGTGGCATATCCAAGGTGTAGGGGGGAAACCGCCCCTTTGGATCCGATGTGGCTCTACAGACCACCACCGTGAGGGGCCCGCAAGGGCTCCTCAAGACGCAGGGGAAATTATGCAACCGAGAAAAAAATAAAGCGCATCTAACAGTGTGTGGAGATGGCCCCTGAGACCTGATCACGTCCACCCTGAGGGCTGATAAGAGCCGTGAAGGGAAGAAATGACCCGCCCGAGAGCTGAAATGCCAATGCCAGCTAGAAAAACCAGTATCGGCTGGAAAATGACCCTAAAAGTTGAGAAATAAACTGAGGTCTTGAGAAATAAATAGGGCGCCTGCGGGTCAGAGATAGTTGTGATGGCATTGAAGTATGAATGGGCCCCTGAGGGATAAACATGATCCCTAAAAGCTCACGAGAACTGCTGGAGGCACATCTCAGCGATGACGTTTACCCGATATGAGAGCTATACAGGGCTATTAAGGACCGTGATGGGTCCCTAAAAGCAGGAGAGGGTCATGAAGGGGTCAGAGGGTCTCCGAGGATCTGAGAAGACTGACCTTGGATTCTCCTGAGGTTGAGAGCGTCCTTAATTATGTGAGCGAAGAAGATTCCCTGTGGGCTGGCGATTACCGTGAGGAATACTGAGGGCCAGCTTCAGAGCATAAAATATGTTTGAAACCAAAAAAGCTACCGATAGTTGGAAAGGGACCCTGGCAGCTGGAGGGGGTCCTGATGTCTAACAGAGCCCCTGGGAGCTAAGGAGGGTATCGGAGTCTAACGATGGTTGCGAGACTGAGAGTCCGTTTTAGAGTTAGAAAGCCATTGAAGCTAGAAACACTGTCAAGGACTGGGAAGAGCTCCTAACAGCTGAAAGAGGCTCATGACAATTGAAAACGATCACTGAGCGCCAGAGAGGATTGGACTGAACTTGGACGCCCAGGAGGCTTGGAAGGGGTCCCGATGAGACAAACAGGCCCCCTGAAATCGAAATAGAGTTTCTAAAGGCTAGCGATGTTTGTGAGGAATCCCACAGGTCAGCTTCAGTGCTAGAATGTTCTTGATAGCGCGAACGGCTGCCAAGACTGGGATGTTAGGATGAAGAGGGCATCTGAGAGCCTGATGGCACTCGACTGAGATTTCCCTACGCTTTTGGATGGGCACCTAAGGAATCGGGGCCTCTTGAGAGGTAAGGGAGAACTAGCAACTGGAGCGAGGAATACTGAGGGCCAGCCTCAGAGCTTTTAGAGCCAAACGTGCTGCCAAGCACTGGAAAGATCAGTATGAAGATGGCTGAGATGCCAGATAGGTCTGCCTGTAAGTGGGGAAACCCTTAATAAGGAGGAACTAGATAAGAATAAAAAGTCTACTTAAATGCATAACTGAAATAGGTGAGATTCATCTGAGCGCTCTCGGTGTGGCACATTCATCCTCCAAAGAAGACCGCCGCCTGCTGTTTCTTGAGGCCAAAGAGACGCAGTCACCAGGCCACTTCGGTACGACGACTTCGGCAGCCCCAGCGGCGACAACTGTCCCATTGGCCACAGCGGCGAAGGTCACTTCAGCGGCAGTGGTCGTTCCAGCGGCCACAGAAGTCCCAGCGGTGACCGGCGACCCAGTGGTGATAGCCGTCCCAGCAGCCACCGGTACCTCAGCGGCGGCGGCCATCTCTGTGGTCACGGCCGCATTACCGACCACAGCCGTCCTAACGCTAATGGCTGTCCCACCGGTGATGACCGACCAAGCGGCCACAGCCGTCCCAGTGGCCTGACCGCAGCTGCCACAGCAGCCACGGTCGCTCCAGCGATGACGAAAATAACGGCTTAGCCATAGTTGTGATGACTGTTGTGCCAGTTGCTTCGCCTTGACCCAGTGTGGGGACGGTTAAGGAAATAAAACAACACTTTGAAGAATGGTGTGTGTTGAGTATTATTGGTCAGGTATGTTGCTAGTCCCTTCCATGTTCCAAAATCTTACGCTTGTATTTCCGCACCGGCACTCACGACTCACGCTTGTATGCCTCAAAAGCACTCGCCTCAGGTGAAAAACACAGCCGCAGCGAACATTCGCCAGTCACATCTTCACTGTTGGGTAGAATGACGGAACCTGCCGACTGAGGAGCCAGACTCTGCACACTGGGGGTCCGAGGTGTCAGGTTCTGCCAACTGGAGGTCTGAGGGGCCAGATCCTACCAACTGAGATGCTGAGGGGCCAAGCTCTGCCAACTGAAGGTCCGAGGGGCCAGACCCTGCCAACAGAGGGTCTAAGGCATCAGACCCTGACGGCTGAAGCTCTGAAGGGCCAGACCCTGCCAAGTGGGATTCAGAGGGGTCAGATTTCGCCAACCGAAGATTCGAGGGGCCAGACGCTCCTAACTGAGAGACTGAGGGGGCAGATCCTGCGCCCTTCTGAATCCTGGTTTCTGGGCTGGCATCTTTGCTGGTTTGCCTTTTCTCAAAATATCTGCCAACACAGGAGAAAGTGGAATGCGTCAATTGATGATAATGCGCATCGCACAGTGATCCGATTACAGCACAGTACAGCACAGCACAGCACAGCACCGAACATCGCATCGCATCGCATCGCATCGCATCATATTACGTAATGTCACATCACATGATAGCAGCATTGCAGCTCCCATTCTATCTAAACAATTGGTCCATAGGTCTGAGCTCACCACATAGACTTGGAGATTACCAGCATGACATTATGATGATGATAATCATCATGCATGTGTGATGACGATGCATGATGATGTAATGTTATCAAGGTACAAAGCCATAACTCACTTGGCCTGTATCTGCTCCAGAGAGAGACCCTGCGTCTCCGGCAGACACAGCTGCGCGAAAATGATCTGCACGATGTTCAGGCCGCCCAGCAGCAAGAACACGCCGTCGTTGCCGATGGCCCGCTCCAGCGCCACGTACGCGTGCACGAAACTGAAACGCCAGCCGATATTTGTGGTACGACCGAAGACATTGCCACCTAGTTGAGTGGGTGGGGCTGAGCAATCCAATTTACCTGATTGGGCGGTTGCACCTTCCGCACACTGAAATTGTCCCGAATTTGTGCAGTCTGCCGCTGAACGTTTAGCACCCGATTAATTGGAAACTCGACTTTGCTTGCTTTGGTATTTTGCTTACCGTTTTCTTAATGGAGATATGCATTCGCAAGTTCATACACATGCGCATGGCTGATGGTTAAGCTCGTTAATCAACGAACATGATCAAATAAATATATCAACAACGAGGATAAATAAGTTGTTTTAATGTATTGCGAACAGTGCGAATAATGTAGGGACACACAGGATTTTGGCAGGAGCCTGAGCCTCCCTATCGGTTCAGGGGCTCTTCATTGGCTAATGGACCCTCTCCACTGGCCAGAACCCTCTCCGTCAGCCTAAGGGACCTTCCAACAACCCTCAGGCCTTGATCTCCAGTAGCCTATGGCCACGAAATGAGCCCGAGTGAAACCAGCAGAGTATCGAAACGGACGGCTTGCTTGCCTGAACATCATGAGCCCGAAGCAGACCAGCAGCACGTTGAGGCAAACGACTTGCTCACCTGAACATCATGAGGCCGAAGCAGACCAGCAGCACGTTGAGGCAGACGACTTGCTCACCTGAACATCATGAGCCCGAAGCAGACCAGCAGCACGTTGAGGCAGACGACTTGCTCACCTGAACATCATGAGCCCGAAGCAGACCAGCAGCACGTTGAGGCAGACGACTTGCTCACCTGAACATCATGAGGCTGAAGCAGACCAGCAGCACGTTGAGGCAAACGACTTGCTCACCTGAACATCATGAGGCCGAAGCAGACCAGCAGCACGTTGAGGCAAACGACTTGCTCACCTGAACATCATGAGCCCGAAGCAGACCAGCAGCACGTTGAGGCAGACGACTTGCTCACCTGAACATCATGAGCCCGAAGCAGACCAGCAGCACGTTGAGGCAGACGGAGCGCACGGCGGTGGCCGGCAGCTCGCTGAACAGCACCCAGGTGACGGGCGCGATGCCGATGCCGTAGGCGAAGAAGACGACGACGGCGCCGCTCATCACCAGCCACTCGTGGCCGCCCAGCGGGGAGCGGTAGTGGAAGAAGAAGCCTACCATCAGGCTGCCCACCATCTGAGGCCAGAGAAGACACGGCCGGCCGTCGGCTGCCAATCCACTGCCCTGAAGGATCCATTTTCATGGATCCGGATACATTACCCTGTGTCTCGGGACCCGAATCCTTAGCCGGATACATTACTATGGTGGGCAGCTCGTGTACATTATGACCGCAAGGATCGAAGATCGCAGTTTACTGCCTGCTGGAGACCAGCCACTGTTACTAAGAGCGAATATTACCGGAGCTATGTCAGATTCAATGGCAGCCATGTTGTAAAATAACGCAAGTCGTCCTTCCTTCCCTTTTCCTGACACTAAATGCTCAGCGTGATCTCCCGGAAGTTCCTTGAGTGCAGCACCGTCCTTATATTCCATCCTGACTCCAATATTGTCTCCTTGCAACATTGAGGGAGGTATTTACTAGCAGTCGGCGCATCCTCCTTTGGCATGATGGAACGCTGGGAAAATGATGGGTCAAACGTCATTTTCTCATATGGCTCGTGGTCAGGATCACAAGAAGTGAGAGGCATGTGCCTTCCTTATTAGCGGATTCAGCCAGCAGGTTTTGAGTCTGCTTAAGGGCAGAAATTGAAAAACTGCCGTGCTTGCTTAAATCAGATTTGGATGGCAAATGATCTAGGCGTGAGATCAAAACAATATTGTCCACCTAAAATGTTTGCAGTTTTTTAATCCCATCATGAATAGCTTTAAATTTCGCTTCACATCAGGTACTCTTAAGGGTAAGGAAATGAAATCGGTTCCCTTTCCCTTTATCCGCCATTGCCCCCTCCCACACTCACGGATATATGCCAGCCTTGCTACACGAAGAGAATTACTGACCGACCTTCAATCTGCACTCCTAGACGTAGCCCTCGCACCAGTGCTAGTGACTCCTCATCGCAGTGCTGCATACAACTCTCACGCCAGTGTTAAGGTGACTCCTCGTCGCATGCCCTCCCCTGACGCCAGTCCTCACCCGCAGCGCTGCCATGGCATGCTGTGCCGCAGCGCCCTCGCCCGCAGCGCTGCCATGGCATGCTGTGACGCAGCGCCCTCACCCGCAGCGCTGCCATGGCATGCTGTGCCGCAGCGCCCTCACCCGCAGCGCTGCCATGGCATGCTGTGCCGCAGCGCCCTCACCCGCAGCGCTGCCATGGCATGCTGTGCCGCAGCGCCCTCACCCGCAGCGCTGCCATGGCATGCTGTGCCGCAGCGCCCTCACCCGCAGCGCTGCCATGGCATGCTGTGCCGCAGCGCCCTCACCTGCAGCGCTGCAGCCGCCTGCCTGACGCCAGTCCTCACCCGCAGCGCTGCCATGGCATGCTGTGCCGCAGCGCCCTCACCTGCAGCGCTGCCATGGCATGCTGTGCCGCAGCGCCCTCACCCGCAGCGCTGCCATGGCATGCTGTGCCGCAGCGCCCTCACCCGCAGCGCTGCCATGGCATGCCTGCGGCCTCACCCGCAGCGCTGCCATGGCATGCTGTGCCGCAGCGCCCTCACCCGCAGCGCTGCCATGGCATGCTGTGCCGCAGCGCCCTCACCTGCAGCGCTGCAGCCGCCTGCAGCAGGCGGATCCTGCCCACGCGCTCGATCAGCCAGGCGGAGAGCAGGAAGCCGACCAGCCGGGCCAGCCCCACCCAGATGGTGTTATAGTAGGCGTTCCGCTGCGGCTGAGCGGCCGCGAAAATCACGCCCATGAAGTTGGCCAGCGCCTCGCCGGCGTTGAAGACGAACAGCAGCAGCTGGCAGAGCAGCAGCAGGAACGGCCGCCGGTGGTGCGCCTCGGTGAAGATGGCGGCCAGCCGCGACAGTATCGGCGCGTGCGACCCGACGTCGCCGCGTATCGAGTGCGTGATCGCCTTCACCTCCCTGTCGGCGGTCTCGGCGCTGCCTCTGCGGAGCGGAGAGGATGATCGGCGCTGAGATAGATCGACAGCCGGTGGCAGGTCCAGTCAGAGATATCGGGCATCGGCAGCTCAGTGGTTAAGCTGAGCGTCTGACACGCCAGGGGTACGGGGTTCGATTCCCCGCGATGCCCGCACTTCCTGCCAGGGTGAGAGACAGGCGACACCATATTGCCTCAGCTGCTGAATACATCGTAAAGTCACAACCACCACCACCAGTCAGAGAGATCCAGTCGGAGAGATTCCGCCCGAAGGTTTGGCGGTTTGCGAGTTGGCTGAGAAGCACAAAAGTCATCACACATTTTCGAAAAGTCCTCGAATGTACGTAGCCAGGATCTTAAATATAGCTTTACATTTTGCTCTAAAAGTTCAAAATCTGAAGGAATGCTACTTCGCTGGCACAAATAGCGCGAAAGAGGTGCGTGCTATTGCCAGTGAGGATACAGTCGGACCACGTGTACTCCTTGGTGTAGACATGTCCGCTTACCTCACTGAATGTTCTGCTCCACCGTCACACCTTTCGAACCTTCATAGCATTTATGCTGGAGTACCTCAAGATTCAGTTATTTAACTCGAGACAGACCTGCGTTTAAAATTGATGTATCCCAACATTCACCTTAATATTCCTCATAAAGCACTTACAACATGCCGCGGTAGCGGCAGGTCCGCAAATTTCCTCTCGCAGGCACAGCATCGTGACCCTGCAATGTATCTGGGGCACAGGAGACACATAGCCCACCTCTTGCCCTCTCTTGTCCAGCGTATCTAGCGGTGCAGTACAGAGTTATTCGCCAGGACCAGCTATCCGGCCACAGAACGGACCAGGAGTATCCTTCGCCTAGGTCTATCACCGAAAGAGAGCTACAAACTTCGAGATGGAGTGTTGTTAGTTACTCACCTGAAGAACAGCACGGATCTTCGAGCCTGCTCCGGCGGATAGCCATGAGCCAGCAGCCATTTTGCTGCCTCCGGTAGAAACATAAGTCCTGCCATCTGTGCGATAGCAGGAACTATGCCGCAAACCGCTACAGCCAGCCGCCAGGGGGCCTGTACACACAGGAGACACACATTCACACACCGCAAGGAGATCTGTGCACACATTCACACACCGCCAGAGTTCCTATACACACAGAGGACACACATTCGCACACCGCCAGAGGGCCTGTGCACACAGAGGACACACATTTACACACCGCCAGAGTGCCCTTACACACAGAGGATACACATTCACACACCGTCAGGGGGCCTGTGCACACAGAGGACACACATTCACACACCGACAGGGGGCTGCATACACAGACGACACACATTCACACCCTGTTGGGAGACCCGTACACACAGAGGACACACATTCACACACCGTCAGGAGGCTTGTACACACAGAGAACACACATTCACTCACCGTCAATCGGCTTGTGCACACAAAGGACGCACATTGTTGCAAGCTAGGTCATGCTCCATCACAGGAAATGTCGTAAGATTTTGTGAATGCAAAGCTGCTCGACCCAATTTTGGCAAAACCCAGTAAGTGACAAAATAAACAAAATTGAGTTAGATACGGAACCTGGTATCAGAATTTCAGTATCTGCACTGAATCCCGAGATATGACACGGCAATACCTGGTATCTGCACCTGAAAATGCAATCTTATCAAAGCAAAACATAGTATGTGGTCTGCTGGTACTTACTAGGTTTTGCATTGTGCTGCAAATACCTCCTCTACAAGGAATGTTATGGTAAAACATTGCACGTGCACATACTAGGTTTTGCTTCCAACTGGTTCAGCGAATCTAAACAGCAACTTAAAAGAGAAACGTAGCAATTGATATTGACTAGCACATACTAAGTTTTTCCACCTTCCGGTGTCTTGTGTCGTATAATCCCATACGTTGCAAGTGATATTGACGAGCACATACAAGGTTTTTCCACCTTATGGTTTCTTGTGTCCTATAACCCCACTAAACAGTCACACAAGTCTTGCTAGGAATTTTCTATCAGTTAGGACAAGTGAACAGCACCAGCAAACTTATTGCATGTAAATCTGTTGATGTGATTTTTTTTTTTGAAGAATTCTATTTTCATATAAAATTACCCTGCCAAGCATATATTTTCCTAGCACATAGCATATATTTGAGAATGGACTCCTCATGGAGTGCGCTGGATTTTATAGAACAGGAGAAGCAGCAGCTACAGCTGGAGGTCGAGGAGGAGGTGGTAGCTGCTGCCAATGATGTGGTCATGACTGCAGCAGTAGCTGCTGGCATAACTGAAGATGATTTAGCTAATGTCATCGCTGCTGATGATGGAGCCGTTGAGGAACGGTTAGCTGATGCGATTTATATCACAGCTGATGATGTGGATGTGGCGTATATTGAGGTAGTTGATGCAGCTGTTGAGGTAGTTACAGCACGTGATGACATGCTACTGGATGAAGGATTGGAAAGTGCTGGGGATAGCATAGGGTCTGGCCTGCCTGGCAGTACTAAAAGAAGACGAACATCTCAAAGTAAGTCAGTGCACTATGTCAGGAAAAATCAGTTGTTCTCACCATATTCATGCGGGAAAAATGTGGACAACAATTTAGAGAAGAAGAACGTGAAACTATCCGCAAACGTTTCTGGAGGGCTGAATTTCATGGCAGAAGAACTTTTTTTTGCTGCTAACATCAGGACAACACCTGTGAAGATGCGAACGACAGAGGCAAGTTCAGAACAGGCGCGAAGGGCACATACAAGGGAGTATTACCTTCTAAAGGCATCACAAGAACTAGAAGCAGGCACAGCTGAGGAACGCAAAACGATGTTTCTGCATACGTTGGGACTGAAAACTGACGGCATGATCACGAGCTTCTTGAAAGCCAAGACAAGTGCAGATGGTGATGTGGTTATGCCAGAAGTCGTTGACAGGCGAGGACTCCATGAACCATCAAACAAGTTACCTAAACAGTCTATCATAGACCACATGAATTCTTTCCACCCGCAAACAAGTCACTATAGGTGGGAACATGCACCACACAGGAGGTACCTAGATGCGCATCTGACGGTTACGGATATGTGGAAGGACTATAATTAAACACACAAACCAGTCGCCTATACAACATATCGTAATGTCTTTGATGATCAAAGGATTACATTCGGGCAGCCTTCCCAAGACGACTGCGATGTTTGTAAGAATCTAAATAGCCACCTGGCACAACTAGGCATGACTCTTGCCGATCTGAAGGATAACAATAATGCAGGTGCTGGTGGCACTACCTCCGGTCCTACTACCCCCCTCCTGGTCCTGGTGGGTCGAGGCGGCCAGTCCCAGTTCGCCATAACGAGGACTGGCCTCAGGTTGTGATCCAAATTATTTGGTCGTACCTACTTATCTTCTTCTCCACTGAAGTGCTTGCTGTCCTTCATTGTGTATCTGAAGCAGTCTTCTATTTTCACAAAATAACTTTTTTTCTCCAATTTTGAAGTTCAGTGTCAAACATTAACGTTCGTCGGGCAGAGCGAACCGTCCGTCGCAGATCTCAGCCGCGGTCCTACTACCCCTCCTGCTCCCGGTCCTGGTGGAGACGAGGTCGAGGCGGCCAGCTCCCAGTTCGCCATAGCGAGAACTACGAGGCCCGAACCTCAGGTTGGTGATCCAAAATTAATTTGGTCAGTACCTACTTATCTTCTTACTACACGCCAAATTGCTTGCGGAAGAGTCACTCCTGTCCTATTGTGGAGTCTAGAATAAGTCTTTGAATTTATCAAAAGAAATTAAATTTTGATCAATTCTGTTAATTTCCGGGGAGAATCACGAAGTTTTATGTCAAACATTAACGTTCGTCCGGCAGAGTCAGCCATCCCCCGCAGATCATATCACCCATCCTACCGCCCCTCCTCCACCTGGTGGCGCCGAAGTCGAGGCGTCGACATCACAACAAAGTTCACACATCAAAGAATGTGAATTATACATCAACGGAAGGGCGGATTTAGAAAAGGCTTCTTCAGCAAGGGCTGCATATAGGGCCACATTAGATAATCTTGAAGATGGGGAAGTGGCCTTTGCAGCCGATATGCAGAAAGTTTTGCTCCTCCCAAAAATGACGACTAAGAATCATTTCTTTATCAGCCGGCTCATTATGTTTAACGAGACATTTGCTTGCATGGAACGAGGATATGCGAGACCTCTGTGTCCTGTGGCACGAAGGTGTTGCAGGACGAACAGCAGCAGATGTGGCTGCAGCGTTTGTTAACTGTATAGAGGTAAGTGGGGCCAAGAAGGTAACGTTCTGGGGCGACAACTGCTCAGGACAAAACAAAAACTGGGTGTTGTACACTGTGCTGGTGTCGTGCGTTAATGCAGAGTGGGGCCCACAGGCAGTCAACGTACGGTATCTAGAGAAAGGGCATACCTTTATGAAGGCAGACAGTGTCCATGGGGCGATCGGTAGGCGCCTGAAGAGGATCGGAGAGGTTATTACCTTTGATGACATGTCTGAATTCATTGAAGAATCTGGGAAGAAGATAAAGGTCCTGCAACTCGATCACTCGGACTTCAAAAACTACAGATCTGGTGCAAGGGCTCGGAACATCAAGACTGTTCATGTGCCTAAGCTGCAGTGCCTGGTGGAGGCTCAGTTCAAAAAGGGGTCACGGGGCATACAGTATCGGACCTCTTACGGCGAGCAGCCACAAGAGGTTGACTTCCTCAGACCGAATTTTCAGCTTCAAGATATGGCAGGGAAGCCCTGAGCCAACCCCGCGGCATCTTGTCAACAAAGAAGGCTGGTATCATTAAACTACTTACATCATCTGGTGTGGCACCAGTCAAAGCACGGTTTTGGCTGAACACGCCGACAGATGAGGCAGCAGCAGACCTAGTCCATAATGTGGAGTAGGTAGGACGTGACTGTGGTGTTGTCCGTTGTCAAACCAGTTGGTTCCGACAACTTTTTCCGCTAATGCCCCCCCCCACCTCATCTGTCCATACCAATCTGGTCCATAATGTGGAGTAGGTACGACGTGAATCGTGATGTGTCCGTTGTGAAACATATGTCTAGAAAATACATTTAAGATCTGAATCACCTGTATTTTATTCATTAAAAAAATGAATGCATGTCATACATAATTTTTGTGTATCACGATAGGGGATGAGATACGGTTCAGTTCAGTGCTGTTGGATGGTTATTTCCAGCATTTTTTTTTGGGGGGGGGGGAATTAAGTGTGCCACAAAGTGGTCAAAATCTTTACAAGTGACAATTATCCTGACAAATTTCGCACCTGAATTCTTCATTATGGAAATCATGTTTGAATATATAGGCAGGGCAGGTAAAAAATCTTCCACTTCCCCTATACGCCCTGTGGACATGGTCGGATTGCACTTCTTCCCTGAGTGTGCCCCAGCCACAACAAGACATGCACTGAAATGTCCTGTATGGGTGTCTTTTTCAGTCAGTGTGGTGCCACACTCAAGTCAGGGGGTGTGTCACCACCGAACAGACGGGAGGACCGGTTCCCCTCCCGCTAACTACTACGCCTACGTCGCTTAGTCGCCCTAAAGTCACAACGCCACCAATAAATATTTTTATGAAGCGCACTTGTGAAACTTCAAGATTATGCCAAACAACACCATCCACCGACAAACAAAAGCCTGAAACACGAGATTAGTTTATCTTACAGTTCCCAATATGCTTTGTTTATTTTAGCACTGTCCTGAAATCAATTACTAAAGGTTCGAATTGAAGTAATTCATGGATAAATTTTATGATTATAATATGATTTCATTCACATGCCATCATTGATGTGACTATGATTAGCATGATTGGCGTGAAAATGATTGACATGATTGACATGATTACGCTTGACATGATTGATGTGATCATGATTGACATGCGTGGCATGACATGCTTTGTCATGACTATGATTTCATGACAATTCAATGTCATATGTAGGGTATGCAGGTGTCAAGAGTCCCAGCCCGTAGCATTGATGCCAAGCTCTTCGTAGCATCAATTATGCAAAGCTGATTGCATCGGAGCTGTGTGAGCCATCCCGCCTTATTCGTAGCAGAACTGGCCGACCAGTTCACGTGCAGTCCACGCTACCCGTGTTCCGCGGTCGGCCGGATCTGATCTGAGCTGACCTGACCTGCGAGCTGATGGCGTATACGATCAGCATGTTGATGGTGATGCAGAGGTGTGGCAGCATGCCCAGCGAGCCCCGCAGCGTCTCGCAGGACGTCTCACCGATGTAGGCGCGCACAGGACCGTCGGTCATGCCCAGGGTCAGGCCGGACACCACCTGGCGCAGGTCACAGGTCACAGGTCACAGGGTTCAGAGGTCACAGGGTCAGGCCTGACACCACCGGGCGAACAGGCCACATGGGTCAGAGGTCGCAGGGTCATCTGCCACACTGATAGTCAGATCCGACACCACCAGGCGAAGGTCACAGGTCACAGGTCACAGGTCACAGATCACGTGGTCATCTGCCACACTGAGAGTCAGACCCGACACCACAAGGCGCAGGTCACAGGTCACAGGCAGATCACGGGGTCATCTGTCACACTGAGAGTCAGACCTGACACCAGCTGACGCAGGTCACAGGTGTTGTGTGATCACGGGGTCATCTGTCACACTGAGGGTCACACCCGTCACCATTAGGCGCAGGTCACAGGTCATAGGTCCCAGGTCACAGGGTCACCTGCATCACTGCCATCAGTGCCGCGCCTATAACGCAGTTGTTGGAGTGCCGATCTGCATTCGTCTGCGATGCAAGACAGGGTTCGAGTCGCTTCACACACTCGCATGGCCCCCGGCTGGGAGGGTCAGCTGACAACTGCCCCGATAAGTCTGGGGACGAGACACCGGAGCGGCAGTGCCGGTGCATTGACGGCTAGTAAACCATTGGTCAGAATTATGCCGTTGGACTGGGATTCTCAGATCGGGTGGTGGGCCCAGCTTTCACGCAACATGCTCTACATAGCAAAGGACCTCGGACCATTAACCTCACCCAGCAAGGATTGAGACTAAAATAGATAAATAAAAATACTGAGGAGAGGCCCGACAACGCGGGCGCCAGTAGCCGCCCGTCATGGCCAGCTGCTCTCAGTGGCTGAGTTGGGCGCCTGGCAGACAACAGTTGCCGGTTCAATTCCCCGCGGTGCCAGCCCTTCCCACCGGGGTGAGAGGCAAGTAACTTTGTGGGCTCCGCTGATTATTACGCCGCATAACCACAATCAACAACGACATCGCCCAGCGCAGGTCACAGGTTACAGGGTCATTTGTCATTCAGAGTGAGTTCCAATATCACCCGGTGCAGGTCACCGATAACAGGTCACAGCAGCACTTCAGGGTGTGCAGTGTCCTTACCGAAGGTCACGGTCACGCGTCACAACAGCACTTCAGGGTGTGCAGTGTCCTTACCGAAGGTCACGGTCACGCGTCACAACAGCACTTCAGGGTGTGCAGTGTCCTTACCGAAGGTCACGGTCACGCGTCACAACAGCACTTCAGGGTGTGTAGTGTCCTTGTCGAGGATCACAGGTCATTCTTCATAAAAGTTCCTCAGAATGTACAGTGTCCTTGCTGAAAGTCTCAGGTCACAGCTCACAAGCTAATTAGTCTAACTCACAAGTTAATTTGTCCGCAATAGCCGTCGAATTCCGAATACGGCCAACAGAGGACGGTCCACTACATGGATGCAATAGAGAAGACGAATTCCTCGTTCGGTCATAAGGCAAACACTGATGCCGATGCTCTCACCACGGTGGTGCACGGTGAACAAGTACTGGAGAGCTCACCCCGGCGGTGAGCAGCCATGACGGAAAACTCGCCCTGGCGGTGAGCACCCGTGTCAGTGGACTCACCCTGGCGGTGAGCAGCGGCACGAACTGGTGAGACAGGGCCATCGTGACCCAGCTGGCCACGTGGAAGGGCGCGGTGGCCAGCACCAGTCGGCGGTAGCCCAGCCGGGGCGTCAGCGCCGTCGAGACCAGGTTGCCGGCCACCAGGCCAATGGGAAGCGCCGACACCACCCACGTGATCTCGCCTGCGCCAATCACGACGGCCGTCAGTCGGAACCGGGCAGTCTGAGATCGGCCGCTCACCAGTCTCTCAACAACTCACGGAGCTCGTCACACAACGCATATCTCGCCCCCTCAACCACCAGTGGAAACGGTGGAAGCACTGCGTTGGCACTCCACACCTGCATTTGAGTTTCGGTCACACAGCCCAGGGTATCTGCAAACTCGGCTTCGATATGGCGATATAACCCCTAGATGTACGTGCGGAGCTCCTCGTCTTCCTTTTTTCTATTCAGCGCGGTAGGTGAAGTAGAGTAGGGCTGGTGTTGTCGAGTTCCGAACAAAATATGCCGCTCATGTCGGGCTGTGATGATCCCCCTGCCGTGGGTACCCTCGTGACTACAGCCAATCCGTACGACCAACGGGCTGTGATCCCCTCCTCCCGTGGATACCCAGGGGCTGCAGCCACTGCCTACGACCACCGCCAGCAGCATCAGCTGCAGTCGGTCTACTTCGCCGCCTGATTTGACGCTCTATACCTCACAATTAGAGGAAAGCCAGCTGTCATGTCTGGACCCACGCGCGAACTACCTTGGATCACAACCTTGGATCGCCCTGGACCACCCGGTATCACCACCTTCGATCGCCACCTTGGATCACCTTGCATTACCACCTTGGACCGCAAATCCCATCACCGCTGCTAGCTCGTTTAGACTAGATCTTGGGTATCCACTGGACAGGTGATTTTCAACACGGTCAGGGTGCAAATAACGGATACAGTGGAACCACGCTGGCGACACCAGCCTGGCAGAGGAGCCGCTGAAGCCTCTCCACCTCGTCTGCCCTGCTCCAGCAGTCCACCATCTTGGCTGGTTTCGTCAATTCCTGACAAGTAACTTCCACGTACTCCTAGGTCCAGGCCCATTCCCCGGCCCAGGCCCAACCCCGTGCCCATGCCCATGCCCAGGCCCCGGCCCAGGCCCAGGCCCAGGCCCCGGCCCAGGCCCATGCCCAGGCCCAGGCCCAGACCCAAGCCCAGGCCCGGACCCAGCCCCATGCCCCATGCCCAGGCCCGTCTTAGGCCTGGCCCAGGATCGCACATGCTGATCTAATTACACTCTCGTGTCTAAGCCACACAGAGCGAAATCAGTTGGACCGAACGATATTTATCGGATACCTAGCTGCCACTGTTCGGGTGCATACACTTCAAAGTTCCCTGGTAGAAACTTAGCAGATTCGAAACCTCCTGGTCGGCACACTGATGATAATCCGACGTGGAGTCCAAATGAGGACTCCATTGCGTTCAGAGATAGATAAGAGCACTCTTGTAATGACCAAGGGCGGCTAATTCAGAAAGCCTGACCGATGTAAAGGAACTATCAGTTGTCTGACACCACAACTGATACTGCCTCTGGAAGGGATCCTGGTACTGCCTCTGGAAGGGATCCTGGTACTGCCTCTGGAAGGGATCCTGGTACTGCCTCTGGAAGGGATCCTGGTACTGCCTCTGGAAGGGATCCTGGTACTGCCTCTGGAAGGGATCCTGGTACTGCCTCTGGATGGACCCCTCCCATCGCCACAGCAGGACCTCCTGACACCACCCTGACAGGGACCATGACACCGCACCTGACACCGCTGCTCACACCGCGCCTGGCACCGCACCAGACACCGCTGCCAACACCGCGCCTGACACTGCCACTGACGCAGCTGCTGACACTGCGCCTGTCACCGCCCCTGATACAGCCACTGACACCGCGCCTGACATCGACCCTGACACCGCGCCTGATACCGTACCTGACACAGTGGCATCGCTTCTGACAACCGAGCCTGACACCGCTGCTGACACCGTGCCTGACACCGCGCCTGACACCGCCACTGACACCGCGCCTGACACCGCGCCTGACACCGCGCCTGACACCGTTCCTGACACCGCGCCTGATACCGCGCCTGACACCGCGCCTGACACCGCGCCTGACACCGCTCCTGACACCGCGCCTGACACCGCGCCTGACACCGCGCCTGACACCGCGCCTGACACCGCGCCTGACACCGCGCCTGACACCGCGCCTGACACCGCTCCTGCCACTGCTCATAACACCGTCCCTGACACAGTGACACCGCCACTGACACGGCGCCTGACACCGTCCGTGACTGGTGCCGGACGCCGGTTCCGCCTGGTCTGCTGACTCCCCAGATGAGTACCCAGCACCAGCGTACACAGCTCAGTCGCGGACAGACGCCGGACGGCCGCGCACGTGTCATCTGGCGCCGCGTGAACTGTGCACCAGTGACGTGAGCAGCGACGGTGACGTCACCTGTGACATCACCACCGACGGCGCCAGCATTCAACAAGCAGAACATCGGCGAAGGTCAGCGGCGCAAATTACCGACACCACCATCAGGCCGGAGGCCCGGCGGCTCTCGTCGTCAGCGGCGTAAATTGCCGACACTGTCGTCACGTCGGATGCCCGGCGGCTGTTGTCGTCAGCGGCGCTGGTGACGTCATCATGGGCGTGCGTCACGTGTGCATCATTTGCGCCGTGGTGTGGACGGTCGCCGGCCGCGCACAGACGGCCGTCACGTCCCGGCTCTCCGACCCGCTGCTCGTGCACGAGCCGCCGAGTGTCGGCCGCGCTCCCGGCGGCCCTCCGCCTCACCGACGAGCCGTCCGCAGCGTGGGCGACGTCGCTCCGACGTACAGCAGCGCCATTGTCATGCCGGGCAGCAGCGCCATCGTCATGCCGGACAGCTACCCCGCCGGCAGCAGCAACACGACGCTGGCGTTCAGGCGGATCATCGGCGCCGTGTGCCCACCGGGCAGCGTCGCCCATCGGCGCAGGTGTCGCGCGCCGCAGAGCTTCGCCAGCCGGAGCAACTCACTGCCCATCGCCTTCCTCTTCACGTGAGCCGGCGCCGTCGGCGCGGGAGCGGCCGGTCGAGGAGACGTGGCTTGGGCGTGCCTTGATGGTGGCGCACGCGGACGATCCCAAGCTCACCGCGGCACGTGTCGGCTCGTGGCCAGCCGTGCTGTGTGGTGCGAAGTTCCATGAGTGCAGCATCGTCCTTGTACTGGATCCTGACTCCAATATTGTCTCCCTGAAACCTTGAGGGAAGTATTTACCAGCACTCGGCGTCATCCTCCTGAGGCATGATGGAACGCTGGGACAATTAGGTGCCCAATGTTATTTTCCCATATGACTCGTGGTCAGGATCACAAGGCGTGAGAGGCATGTCTGCTCGACCGTGGCGTGCTGTGCTGTGTGGTGCGGCTTGGAGCCGGAAGCTGTCGTGCGGCGTCACGGCGTTACTGCGTCACGGCGCCAGAGATCCGGGACTGGCGAGCCGCGCCGGTGCCGCTGACGCTGCCGCAGAGCATGCCGTCGCCGGTGCCGCTGACGCTGCCGCAGAGCATGCCGTCGCCGGTGCCGCTGACGCTGCCGCAGAGCATGCCGTCGCCGGTGCCGCTGACGCTGCCGCAGAGCATGCCGTCGCCGGTGCCGCTGACGCTGCGGCAGAGCATGCCGTCGCCAGTCGGCCGACAGACACACGGCGGCGTTGGCTCTGCGGCTGAGAGCTGACCGCTGACAGAGTTGGCTGGGTTGGCTGGGATCGTAGTTGGCAGCTGTTCGGGATCGGCAGCTGCCCGGTGAGCTGTTCTGAGTCGGCAGCTGCCCGGTGAGCTGCACGTCGTACGCGCTGTCTCGTGTGAATGATGTGAATGGTGTGCGGAGGAAAGCCACACTGCCGCTTCACCACTGTACCTACTTCACCAACATCCGTACTGGCATCTGACGCGCAGCCGCTTACGCTGTTCGACATCGCTCGTGATGATCTTGGCTGAGGATGTTGACCTTGGACGATCGGTTTGTTGATCGTAAGCTTGACAGGCGTACACCAAGGCGGTGCGCGGCGCCATTTTAGTGTACATTAGTGAGTGTCAACATGCAATGCGAGCTGCTCTGTTGGTCGCCGTATACTAGACTGCCGACTGTGGTACCGAGTCCGTGAATACCTGCATCATCCAGTGCGAACAGTTGGTGAGCAGGTGATGTGGTCCGCCAATAGTTGCAGGTGATGTGGTTCGTCAATAGTTGCAGGTGATGTGGTCCGCCAATAGTTGCAGGTGATGTGGTTCGTCAATAGTTGCAGGTGATGTGGTCCGCCAATAGTTGCAGGTGATGTGGTCCGCCAATAGTTGCAGGTGATGTGGTTCGTCAATAGTTGCAGGTGATGTGGTCCGCCAATAGTTGCAGGTGATGTGGTTCGTCAATAGTTGCAGGTGATGTGGTCCGCCAATAGTTGCAGGTGATGTGGTCCGCCTATAGTTGTAGGTGATGTGGTCCGCCAATAGTTGCAGGTGATGTGGTCCGCCAATAGTTGCAGGTGATGTGGTCCGCCAATAGTTGCAGGTGATGTGGTCCGCCAATAGTTGCAGGTGATGTGGTCCGCCAATAATTGCAGGTGATGTGGTGCATAGTTGCAGGTGATGTGGTTCGTATAGTTGGTGTGTGGTCCGCCTATAGTTGTAGGTGATTTGGTCTGTAGGTGATTTGGTCTGTCAATACATGCACCATCCAGTGTAATCAGGAGCGGGGATGTGGTGATTTGGAAAAAGCAAATCGATTGCGCACTACAATCACCCCTCGTCGAAACGAGACAGGGTGCTCTCGAGAGTCCTCCCCACACTAAAGATTTTCCGGAATAGTGGCCCAATGCATAGACACAGAGACGAGACATTCACAATAGCTTCTTAGACATCTGCCTTGGATATCATGCAAACATTTCCGGTTCAGGTCATCGACTGTCGTTGGCTTGACACAGGTCGAAGTGAGAAATGGTCCAAAATCTGCAGTTTTGACATTCAGATTAGCTACAAGACACAAACCTCAAAGGCAGATCTCCTTTCATCAAGACGAATAAGCTGCTGTCCAGACATCCTAAGTATGGTCAAGGTTACTGAAGTGAGGTCAGGTCAGCGTCCTCGTTTTTACCACATTGAGTATGGGAAATGCAATTTGGTAGTATATTAAAACCGAAAATGATCAATGCAATTAATGATTAGGGGTATGCAACAAGCATTCTGGGTTAAATTATGTGTCAACGGTGAAAGACCGAAGATCCGTGTATCTGTTGTGTATCTGTTGTGTATCTGTTGTGTATTTGTTGTGTATCTGTTGTGCATCTGTTATGTATCTGTTATGTATCTGTTGTGTATCTGTTGTGTATCTATTGTGTATCTGTTGTGTATCTGTTGTGTATCTGTTGTGTATCTGTTGTGTATTGTTGTGTTTCCGTGTATATATTGTGTATATTTTTGTGTATATGTTGTGTATCTATTGTGTATCTGTTGTGGATATGTTGTGTATCTGTTGTGTATCTGTTGTGGATCTGTTGTGTATCTGTTGTGTATCTGTTGTGTATCTGTTGTGTATCTGCTGTGTGTCTGTTGTGTATCTGTTGTGTATCTGTTGTGTATAGCAGTCGCGCAATGCGGCATTAGATGGACACCCAAAGACCTGAGGTGACTTGACCTCGTGCGATTTTACCTTAGTTGATTTGACCTGACCTCTCTTTGGAATTGCTTCCCTAGCAGAAGTACACTTAGGCGAAGGCCGAAGTGATCATTTTATTAATAAACACATTGTCACAGCGTGACCTAGGGCCAGGTCATGAGTTCCGAAGCCGGGCAGTATACACAGATGCCTCAATATCATATCAGTCCGGATTGGAACAACATTGTTATAATCCATCAGTGACGTACCGGAGATGTTCAAGCTTGAACTTGCATGATCAGACAATACAGCGTGACCTAAACTTATTTTAGGATTTTCGGATATCAAACAGACATACACAAAGTCGAGGTTCGTATATTCATGTATCACGACCTCTGGTGACCTCACCATTGGTCAAAACGCAAGTGTAAGATTTGCTTCGGGCTTTCCATTACCAGAACTGTCTAATGGTTTGTTGCATTTTATCCTAGCTGACGTAAATCGAAAGTTGGAGGCGACATTCTAGAGCATTTGCAACACCCCACCCCACCCGGCGAAGGTGGAGATGTCGGTGGGCCCCGCAAGGAATAGGAATGTGACATGGTCAATGACCAACAGCGGTTGGAGAAACCTCAAGTGTTGACATTGAGGGCAACATCGCACGCTCACTATCAAAGGCCTTCAGATTTTGGTTAATGCTACACAACACTCCAGCACTGCACACACAATATTGCAATTTTCCTTCATTGCTTTTTCGTCTTACGGCTTCATTAACAATGAGATGCCAAACAACCCTGCAGTCTTAGTTCATTCTGAATCAGATCGAAAGGCTTTTTGCTGTTGGTCCGAAGTGTAGCAGAGTGTTTTAGTTTTCTGGGGACAACAATGGTTATCTTGATAAAATGCTTTGCTACTGCCTTCTGTACTGTATCCTGTCCTGCCCTGACGCAACAGAGGCTACCCCATGTTCATCCACACGTCGTTTGCCAACCGCCGACTTTATCCTGTCCTGCCCTGACGCAACAGAGGCTACCCCATGTTCATCCATACGTGTGCAACCGCGACTTTATCCTTCCCCCCCCCACCAAAGAGGCTACCCCATGTTCATCCACACGTCGTTAGCCAACCGCCGACCTTGGAGCTGCAGCAACATCGCTGTTTGTGTTGGTGTTTCCGGAAGCATCAATATTCCGTCAACCAAAGCGCGCCTCCCCATACTCGGGGAGAACGACGACAGACATGAACGTCGGAGAGAACTCAGGGACAGGTCCCTTACCTTTGGTGGTGGGTTAACAATACTAGTTTGGAATTGGTAGACGGGAGATTTGTGCCATTGGTCCTCAGGCATTGGAGCAAGGGCCAAAATATGTACCCATCCTAAGCATTTATGACCATAATCATCAGTTAATCCTAATCATAAGCTGACCATAATCCTAATCTAGCGCCGATCCGTAGTTAACTCCAATCATAAGCTAACCCTAATCCTAATTTTACCCCAACGCAAAGTTCACCACACTGCTAAGTTAACCCAATGAGTTAACTATGATCTTAAGTGAACCGTAAGTCTAAGTTAAGCCTAATCCTATATTCCTAATTACAAGTTAACCATAATTATATATTAACCCTAGCCCTGAGGTAACCCTAATCCCAAAGTGGCCCAAATCCCACACTAACTCGTCCCGTCTCGGGAGCGGAGGTCTTCAACCGCCCCCTCATGTTTTTCGCGGATAGCGGACGAACGGCGCAAGGCGGCGCGCCCAAATTTGGTATACCTTTTTCCACATCACTTTGGCATGCTGATTATAAATTTTGAAGTCATGTCATCTAGGGTCAACGAGTTAGTCAAGGTCAAGTGAGGTCACCTCCAAAAAAGTTCAACCGGTCGTCACACTTTAATGGATATAGATATTTTAATGAAACATTTAGCGTTTGCTTATCTTTACGGATGCAACAAAACGTACCAGTGGACTTTTTCTCTTTTTTTCGTTTTTGACTACATAGAAATTTTGCGTATTTGTCAAATTGCAGTTCAAGTACAGGATTCTGGCTAAAGTAAGCATTTTTTTTATTAGGGCAAGTCGACTTCCAACAACGCTTCTCGGTCTGCTCTACCCATTGGAAAAGGAATATTAAAGAAAATTTGAAAACTCACAATTTTGAAATTTCATCAAAATAAAAATAAAAAAAAATTTTTTGGGGGGGCAAAAAATGTAGTTCTGGTCAATTTCGCTGTCCTTTTCGCATTCCAAATAAATTTTGTTTTTTTCATATATTCCCCAAAATGAACTCCCCAGAGTCGAAAACATAATGTAAGTCGTGAAGTCGTGAAAATCTAGCCCCCTGGTTACGTCACTTTTGGGGGAAAATTGTTTTGGAGGGTGGATTCGGGCCCTACTCGTCGAGCGCTTTTCGCTGACACCTCTTTCGTTTTCGTGCGATGCTTAGTTTGGATTTTAGTCTTCAACCCTCCCCGAGACGGGGTGGGAGGATTTCACCGGAAAGACGGCGCGGGTTAACCCAGATCCTCTGCTAAACATAATCATAAGTGAACCATAATCATAAGCTAACCATGATCATGTGATAACACTAAACCTAAGCTAAGCCTAATCCTAAGTCAACCCTAATATTAAACTAACCAAATCATAATTTAACCCTAATTCTAAGCTAACGCTAATCCTAAGTTAATCCTAAGCTTGCTGCGTGTGAAAAAAAAATGTATACTTCATCCTCCCGTGCCGTTCCCCTTAATATTTTGAACGTTCCTATGCACTTGCGGCAATCATTGTATCACAGAGCACGCGCACCAGTTATGCGCGTCGATTTATATCGGCTTGAGAAGCCGGAGGTGCTCACGACTGCTGAATCGGCCCCTCGCCCGTACCCGGATGTTTTCATGATTTAGCACGTGACTCCTCAATAGCGGAGGTGCGGAGGCTCCCTCGGCGATTATGAACACTGACCCAATCCAGCATCCCTACTGCCCAGTGACGGTCATGAAATGTCGCCTCTAAGGCCCACCAATGTTTTCGGCCACACCCCCATCCCCGAGTTCTTCCACACCGCAGCTCACCGGGCGTCAAGAGCGCCGCGGACGACTCCTGGATGATGAAGACGCTGACGAATCCAATGGCGGCTCCGGCCACCGCGTGGGTCTGAGCGAACACCAGCGCTGCTGCCACCTGGCGGGCGATACGCGTACTCTTAATACAACGTTCTACCGCTAACAACTGCGCAACAACAGCGATAGAACTCCCAAAATCTGCAGCAATCCGTCTCAGGATTTCAACAATTACTTTTGGTCGGGGCACAATTTTCACGATTATTTTATTACACTTTCAAATGCGATCATTTCTATCTCCCATGTTATATATGTGATGTTATGATTATATTGTTCCATTTGAGGCTGCACATACTAATTCCTGTAGGGGACAATAAAATTGGTGCAGGAACCGAGACATTATTGGTATGGAGGAAATGCCTGAAGAGGCTGTTCTTTCGCGCCGGGGCCCCGAAAAAAAAACTGCGTCGTGGTCTCGAAAAGAACCGCGGTCCGCAGCGGGCAAAGAAAGCTAAATTTCTGCGCGTGAAGAGTGCGGAAATAGAGGGCCTCTGGGACACAATGGGAGGAGCTATAGCCCGCTTAGTCACCATCTGGCTCGGATGCTGTATGGTAGCGATCAGAGCCATTTTAAAATACATTGTCTCTATGGAATGCCTTCAGGTTAACTCTTAGCACTTGCGGCTATGCAGAATGTCGGATAAGTTTCAGTGCGGGGAACAGCCTGGCCCAACCCTCTCCCAAATAACGCTTCTCCTATGGCAGATAGATATATGCGGTAAGTAGCATACTGTAGCTACTTCCTTGGTGTCATCAACACCAAGGGTACATACCATCCATTCCATGCTACATCGTCCATATTAGGGCTACATTAATCCGATATATGGCCACTTCTTTTAGTTCACTTTTGAGATGAAGTGAAGTCAAACCGATCAATGTCGGGGTGTAGTCAGTCACCCGTCTTCGCCGTCGTTATCGCACCATTTTCGTGAAACCAATACGATTTTGTATTTCAATGTCGATGAAATGGAACATGGCAGCTTATTCTAACCCATTGCCAGCTCTGCCATGATAGGGTGTTCAACCTTTGCGAACATGGGGCCTCACAACTGCGTACTTGTCTGCGGTGGAGGCACTCATGACATACGTGCTTGTTTATATCACGCGATCCAGACATTCCAGATGCTCCGGAAGGGCTAGTAAACCTACAACTGACAGTGTAATTAACATCAGTGTCTGCAACACCAGGAGGCGGGGCTACATGAAGCATGAGTGCAAGGAATGTTCTAGAGAGAGGCGGGTGAGTGAGTAGCTTAGACACTGTTAAAAGTGGCCGAGAGGACGAGAGAACACCGCTTCAAAACGCGGGCAACTGCTGATCGCTACAAATTGGTTGATGCTACCGACCGACGCGTCAGTTTCCACGTTGAGTGATGTTACAACGCAGGTGACGCGTCACCACTTCATCGCCCGAGCACAATATCACTGGAGAAAATCCGCTACTCCTTGAATGGCTACACTGGGAAATGCAACAGCAAGCGTATCTTTTTAAATATTTACATATACCAGAAAGTTTGGATCACCAACCGTGAGTGCAACTTCTCACAACAACGCATGACAAAGATGCATGGGATGGCAGTGGTAGATCAGCTAAGCGTACAGCATATCGCCCCAGCCTTCAACGGCCACCAGATAGGCACATGTGAAATCCTTCAGATTTCTTTGAATGCTGTAAATGGTGCCTCAGCCCCAAGCTTGAGTGTTTCTTTGTCTCAGCGTCCGACATTTGCAGTGGGGCCGATCAATTTCTCGCTCGAATACGTGAAGCGCGTCTTGTGAAGAGCACAGAAATTTCACCGTTTTGTGCCGCCAGGTGGAAAGTGAGAAGCGGCGCATGCTACACCTGCGGATGATATCCACTGTGTGCGCCGCCGCGAACGTAACAGTAGCGGCGCATGCTACACCTGCGGATGATATCCACTGTGTGCGCCGCCGCGAACGTAACAGTAGCGGCGCATGCTACACCTGCGGATGATATCCACTGTGTGCGCCGCCGCGAACGTAACAGTAGCGGCGCATGCTACACCTGCGGATGATATCCACTGTGTGCGCCGCCGCGAACGTAACAGTAGCGGCGCATGCTACACCTGCGGATGATATCCACTGTGTGCGCCGCCGCGAACGTAACAGTAGCGGCGCATGCTACACCTGCGGATGATATCCACTGTGTGCGCCGCCGCGAACGTAACAGTAGCGGCGCATGCTACACCTGCGGATGATATCCAACTGTGTGCGCCGCCGCGAACGTAACAGTAGCGGCGCATGCTACACCTGCGGATGATATCCACTGTGTGCGCCGCCGCGAACGTAACAGTAGCGGCGCATGCTACATCTGCGGATGATATCCACTGTGTGCGCCGCCGCGAACGTAACAGTAGCGGCGCATGCTACATCTCAGATGTCAACTACTGTGTCCGCCTGGTCCGTAACTTACGTGCTGTAACCATCACGAATTGTGTTGTGTTGAACTTTGGGGGAGCCATGCGCACTATGTACATATGCACCTTACGTTATATTCACGATTCGCTTCGATCTAAGTATGCTTGTGACTGAAATGCATTATGTGATATGAAGTAGGTTCATCATATGTGCTAGCATTCCATTTGTATCCTGTCAGATAGAAGGCGAACAATATTTCTTATGTGATGCAAATCATCATTCATGTCAAGATCAATCCACATACCCATGTGCTCTCTGCCATCTCACGCGACGCTGTTTTCGCTGTTTTGGCACTGTTGTGCTCCCTGAGCAATGTGTTCTGAATGTTATCAATAGGAATTACGCTCCGCGATGAAACATACAGCCTTCATTTTAAGTCAGGCGACTCGCCCATGTGTACCCTTTGCAGCCTTTGTGATTTCTGATACACTAACATATTTGCCAGTTCGTCCTCTTTCAAATGATGCATACGTTTGGTAACCTAATTGTTACTATGCTTTGCTCTTATTGCTACATTGCTCATTACTAATATTTGATATTGCCCATTTTGTTCTTGATTTTTTTTTTGTTATTGGTGTTGCACATATTGACATATTATTACTTTTTCTTTACAAAAACTAATCCTAGTGCTTGCTGGGGTGGCCTTATGAACTAGGGTCCTATTGCTAAGCAGAGCTGGTTGCGTGAATCCTGCCACCACCACCCGACCCATGAATTCCAGTTCAACGGCAGAATGTTGACCGAAAGTTTAACGTGCCGCCAATGCACCGACACGGCCGTCTGGTAGCTCGCCCCCGGCCTTAACGGGCCAGCTGCCAACTGACCCTCCCTTCCGGGGGCTAAATGTGAGCGCGTGAAACGACTCGAACCCTGTGCTGCCAGGACAGGGGAGACCAGTGCAGGCCAGCGCTCTAACCAACTGAGCTCCAGGGGCGGCAAAAGTAGCGTCATTCATTACGCACGCATTGCTCTCACGTCAGTCAGTGTTTCTACCGACATAAAACATCGCATCGTAACACTGGCAAACCGGCCAGATACCGGGTCTGCCCGTCCTGGCCGACCTCAGCACGTGGGGTGGTATTGTCTGACCTGATTGGACCTCACTCACCTGCTTGCTGCTGCATCAATTGACCTGACCTGACCTTGATCTTGAAATCGACCCTGACCTTGAAAATTGTCAACTCGTAATATTGATGAAACTTGGCCCTGGTCAGATGATGGCGATCGAGTGCATGCTGATGCATCAGTTGCTTTGACCAAGCTTGATTCGCCTCACCTGTGTGGTGCTGAATTAGTGAACATCAGCCGATCCGCCTCACCTGTGTGCTGATCTATCAGTTTGCATGCCCTGGCCTGACCTTACCTGTCTGATGATGTATCGGTTGACCCTCGGCAGGCTGCCTGTGCCTCGCTGACTGACATCTGCTGTAACGGCGGTGGCGGAGTTGACCTCCTGTCTGTCGTGGCTGTCAGCCGGCCGCAGTCCCATGGGCCGCACCATGGTCGGGCGGGGTATCCCAGCCGTCAGCAGCCGGTCCAGACGGTGCAGACTCAGTCCGCGGCGGCTCAGAGCGGCTCACAGCAGCTCAGAGCAGCCCACAGGAGCTCAGAGTGGCTCACAGCAGCTCAGAGCAACCCACAGGAGCTCAGAGCGGCTCACAGCAGCTCAGAGCAACCCACAGGAGCTCAGAGCGGCTCACAGCACCTCAGAGCAGGCCACAGCAGCTCAGAGCAATCAGAGCAGCTCAGGGCTCAGAGCGGCTCCCAGCAGCTCAGAGCGGCTCACAGACTCAGAGCAGCTGGTAGCTCACAACAACTCAGAGCAGGCCACAGCAGCTCAGAGCAATCAGAGCTGTCAGAGCAGCTCGGATCAGCTCAGAGCAGCCCGAAACAGACGATCTAGATGCCGGAGAATCAGCCCATAGCTCAGAGCAGATCAGAGCAGATCAGAGCAGATCAGAGCACCTCAGAGCAGTCAGAGCAGCTCAAGACACCCAGGAACAGACGATCCAGATACTGCAAACTCAGCTGCGGAACAGCTCAGATTCAGATGCTGCACTCAGCTCAGAGCATTTCAGATCGAAGCGATCTGAAACCGGAGACATGATTTTGGGATGCATGCCCACATTTTTGCGCCATGTTTCGCTTTTTCTTACAATCTAGTCACAAGTTGTAACTATGCTCACTTTACTAATGCCACGTCTCTACTTCATTGATGTTCTCACTTTGAGTCACGCTTTATTCATCGCAATTTTCATACCTTGTTACTCTCTCTATATATATGTGCTCTGACTACACTGCCATCACAGTCCACATACTGACCACACTGTCACCACACACTGACCACACTGTCTCCACATATTGACCACACTGTACACCACACTGTCTCCACATACTCCACACTGCCACCACACACTGACCACACTGCCTCCACATATTGACTACACTGTTCCACATACCCACACTGCACCACACTGTCACCACACACTGACCACACTCCACAACTACACTGTCCACATACTGACCACACTGTCACCACACACTGACCACACTGTCTCCACATATTGACTACACTGCCACCACAGTCCACATACTGACCACACTGTCACCACACACTGACCACACTGTCTCCACATACTCCCCACACTGTCTCCACATACTCCCCACACTGCCACCACACATCGACCACACCGTCACCACACACTGACTACACTGTCTCCACATATTGACTACACTGCCACCACAGTCCACATACTGACCACACTGTCACCACACACTGACCACACTGTCTCCACATATTGACTACACTGCCACCACAGTCCACATACTGACCACACTGTCACCACACACTGACCACACTGTCTCCACATACTCCCCACACTGCCACCACACATCGACCACACCGTCACCACACACTGACTACACTGTCTCCACATACTCCCCACACTGCCACCACACATCGACCACACCGTCACCACACACTGACCACACTGTCTCCACATACTCCCCACACTGCCACCACACATCGACCACACCGTCACCACACACTGACTACACTGTCTCCATTTGCTGACCACAGCTCATTGCATGAGCTCACAACCGCCATGCATTCCAGAAACATGATACATCATCGTCGGATGCTGGACACTGGAGGACTCCATAGCTGCAGTCTCAGAGTGTCACACAATATCTGCACCCAGACTCACAACCCTCCAAGTCTCATCAGAGTCTCAGATAGGTGTCTCCTCAGATTCTCAGAGTAGTCAGCGCATCCTCAAAACGGCACGAATACCGGCGCCCTCTAGCAGTTGCGGAGACAAGGCGAACTTTAGGCCACCAACCCTGCACCGCAGCTGAGCCCTGACCTGGCAGTGGAGTGTAACTGCAGCTGATTCCCCCTCGCGTTGGCGCCGCGCTGACACCGAGTCAGAGGCGGCTCCAGAGGCGTCGTTTGCCACGAGTGGTACTGCACCGACACCGCAGCGTCCTGGGACCGCCCGTGCCACCGCCGGCTCGGTCCATGCCGACCCCGGGCCGGGAAAACTCTAGTTCCGGAGATTGAACAGCAACGTGCTCAGTGGGGCGCGAAAAGATATCTTAAGTCGAGTGAACATAATGACACACTTCGACAGACTTCAGCAGGCTTTAGCAGGCTTCGGCAGGCTTCGGCAGGCTTCGGCAGGCTTCGGCAGGCTTCGGCAGGCTTCGTCAGGCTTCGGCAGGCTTCGACAGGCATCGCCAGGCTTCGTTAGGCATCGGCATGCTTCGGCATGCTTCGGCAGGCTTCGTCAGGCTTCGTCAGGCTTCGGCAGGCTTCGACAGGCATCGCCAGGCTTCGACAGGCCTCGCCAGGCTTCGCCAGGCTTCGGCAGGCTTCGTCAGGCTTCGCCAGGCTTCGGCAGGCTTCGGCAGGCTTCGCCAGGCATCGCCAGGCTTCGGCAGGCCTCGCCAGGCTTCGCCAGGCTTCGGCAGGCTTCGGCAGACGTCTGCGTCTGCGGCTGGTCGGTGAGGCCTACCGTCGGCCAGTCCGTGACGTCACAAGCTTGAGCGCGCCGCCTGCCCGCTACCCAGAGATGAAAATATCTTGTTACTCAGCCACGAGCGGCGTAGATGACTACTATTTGTTAACAAAATATTTCCGGTTAGGGTGACAAGTTACGGTACCGTATTATCATTGAGTATGGATTATATTGATCATCAGACGTTTTGCTTCTTAGCGTACCCAGTCAATTTGCCTTTCCCAACCACCCAGACATATGCGTACTCGTTTTGTTTCAATTCATGTACCAGAATCGTACCGAAGAAATTTAGTAGTTATGATCGAGAGTATATGGGGGGTTGAAAAATCGCTTCCGCCCGAGGAAATGTCCATAGGTTTCAACATTGGCGTGGTGAGTCCATCGCATACGAACTCTCCCGCCCCCATCCAGAGGCTGAACACGACGCAACAGTTCTGTTTTCCAGCGCAGTTTGTGGCGTGTGGCACGGCTCACATCGCAGGTAACGAGATATGGCTGACATCACGTTAAAGCCCAAAGTGTTGGCTATCTGTCGGGCACAATTTCGTTGCGGTCGGGTCAACGTGCTGCACTTGCGCGTCACGGGGGTTCTGAGAGAACGGCTGCCTGGCGACTACATCGTAACCGGGCGCCGCCGATAGGAATGGGATGCGCTCCGATTGCTCACCTGATCAGATCGGTACATGATGCACATCAGAACGACCCGCGTGTTGCCAATGGTGTCCAGTTCACCTGTCGACCATCCACCCCTCTGCTGGATGTGATTGCTACCAACCGTCCTCACCTGACAGTGATTGCTGCCAACCGTCCTCACCTGACGGTGATTGCTACCAACCGTCCTGACGGTGATTGCTACCAACCGTCCTGACTGTGATTGCTGCCAACCGTCCTCACTTGACTGATAGCTACCAACCGTCCTGACTGTGATTGCTGCCAACCGTCCTCACCTGACGGTGATTGCTACCAACCGTCCTGACTGTGATTGCTGCCAACCGTCCTCACTTGACTGATAGCTACCAACCGTCCTCACCTGACGGTGATTGCTACCAACCGTCCTGACTGTGATTGCTGCCAACCGTCCTCACTTGACTGATAGCTACCAACCGTCCTGACTGTGATTGCTACCAACCGTTCTGACGTGATTGCACCTGATTGACTGTGATTGCTGCCAATCGTCCTCACCTGACGGTGATTGCTACCAACCGTCCTCACCTGACGGTGATTGCTACCAACCGTCCTGACTGTGATTGCTGCCAACCGTCCTCACTTGACTGATAGCTACCAACCGTCCTGACTGTGATTGCTGCCAACCGTCCTCACCTGACTGTGATTGGCGTCCACTTGTGATTGCTACCAACCGTCCTGACGGTGATTGCTACCAACCGTCCTGACTGTGATTGCTGCCAACCGTCCTCACTCTGACTGTGATTGCTTGACTGTGATTGCTGCCAACCGTCCTACTTTTGACGTGATTGCTACCAACCGTCCTGACTGTGATTGCTGCCAACCGTCCTCACTTGACTGATAGCTACCAACCGTCCTGACGGTGATTGCTGCCAACCGTCCTGACTGTGATTGCTGCCAACCGTCCTCACTTGACTGATAGCTACCAACCGTCCTGACTGTGATTGCTACCAACCGTTCTGACTGTGATTGCTACCAACCGTCCTGACTGTGATTGCTGCCAACCGTCCCGACTTGGTATGCCGAGCAGCTGTGACGCGGCGCCACTACGGCGGCCCGCACGCTCTTGCACGAGTGATTACGCGCCTTCATTTCCCGCGATGTGTCCACCTGTTTGAGCGTGCTACGTCGTTGCATTAGCAAGACTGGTATTGACAAATTCAACTGCAAGCGGGGCCAAACCGATTTGACGCCAGTGATGTATGTCTGCTCTGAAGTGGCGCCCATTTCAGCAGATATTCCTGTGTCGGTTCGATTCGGTTGCCTCATTTCGATAGGGGCGGGGATGGCCGAGTGGTTAAGGTGTCGGGCTATGGGTACCAAAGGTCCCGGGTTCGACTCTAGCGCCACTCAGGACATTTCCCAATCCCGCGGCCCACCGGCGAAACAGTGTGGGCGGCGCCATTAGCCGTGAATGTGCATAAAGTGTGTCGTGAACCAACCAATAGACAAACAAACAAACCTCGTTTCGATATGTTTTGCCCGACGACACACAGCCCCACCTCCGAGCAGCTACCGCAGCGCCACCATGCGGCTCCGACGACAAACTACCGCGCCGAGTTCACATCAGTGGTTTGGACATAATGGCATGAAAGTAAACAAAAAAGACACACATGCTGGTCATCGGATGTCCATTTATGTTGATAGATTTGCATCCGATCAATTTGAATCATTCTGTGCTACAATAGTGTCTGGCTTTATAGCGATGCGAAACATTGGAATCATCATTGACCGTCACGTGAATTATCAAACACATATCGATGCCATGATTCAGAAGTGTGCTGGAATCATCATGACATTGTTCCGAGCGCGACATGTGATGCCAAACACCACGCTAAAGAACAGCGTACAGGCTTTGGAGTTGTCCACAGCACAACATAGTATTCCCGTGTGTCGCTCGTGTGCAGATACCCAAGTGCGCCGTGTGCAAAAGATCGTGGGTTTCTCTATGCGAGTCATGACGGCCAGGAGACGATATCACCATATATCAGATATTGTAAGGGAACTCAGGTGGCTGACTGTCAAGCAGCTCATCGATTATTGCAGTGTGTGCTGCGCAGACTATTATTACAACCGGTCAGCTTGACTGCATTCTCATATATACCATCGGGCGGCGCACCAGCCAGAGACATGTACAAAACACTACCGCGCAGACCACCGGACACTTCAGTGCCGACAAAAATCCGCACAGAAGCGGGGAGGTGCCTTCTGTGGTACAGAGGAATCGACAAACGGAATGGGCTCGAGGTCGATCCACTATCACCGGCTTTCCGAGCCAATCTGAGAAGTGCTGTTGAGTCGCCACAGTCGGCTTGATACGGGTCTGTGTGGTGCTTGACTACCATGGTTATGTATGTTGCGGTGAGATTTAAGTGGTTCCATTAAAAAAAAGCCATTTATATATATATATATATATATATATATATATATATATATATATATGCATATATTTATGCTAGACAGAGTACAGAGCAAAGTTATTAGACTTATCGGCGGATTGGGAAATGTATCACATGAGAAGAGGCGTATGACATATCCTCAACTATGGGAGATTGTAGGTTGGTAGGATTGGGATGTTTAATATTGTCAAAAGTTTTTGTTATGGCAATTTGAAGACTATTTTCTGCTTCGCGCATCACTTGCACCCAGAATATTACGCCAGCAAATTTCCTAAACGAGAAAGACAATCTACGCCGCGGGCGGCTGGCTGGTGGCCGGTCGCCCGGGCTGACTACTGAAGGTATGTCTCCGACTGACTGTTGGAAACCGCTGTATGACTGTTGAGGTGTAATCTTGTGGAGTAGCATGGTTGAAGATCGATCTGTGTACAAGTTGGAGATTGGTGTGAACGTGGCTAACAAGAGATTAAGATGATATCAGACTTAGTTTATATGAAGACCTGGATGCAGATATGTGTGAGATGGCCCAGAGCTCTGGAATGGAGACTCAGAGTTATTGAAATTATAACTGGGTTCACAAAATCGTGAACGTCGCAGTCCATAGTCTATTCACGTGCCTAATAGAAGTTTACGTCAGACAAAGTGCGAAAATGTCTGATAAAGCTCTGGGGAGCAAAACTTCTTTACATTTGCCTTCATATGAATTTTCAACAATCTTGACCCGCCATTTAATTTGCAGCTAGTATACCCACAAAACACCTTTTCTTATTAGCACCCATACCATGGGCATGTGCTACATTAAGGCTTCTTGCAAGTTTCACTTCAGTTAGGTATGACTAGGGTTGAATTTATGTCTTGAAATTCTTGACACGGAGAGGAAAATTACGTGGTATTACAAGTTGGTACATAGCAGAGGACTTTGAAGACATTTCGTTGAATCTGAATCCTGGATTTTGAGAGGAAAATTGTGTAGCATTCCAAGTTGGAGAATAAATTGATCTGTTTCTGTCATCAAAAACTCCTTCTGCGCTGTTCACGGTCATGATCCATTCGACACTGGCTGGAGACAGTGGAAAGCGGAGCCTTTTTCACGGGCCGTCATCGAAACACGTGCAGCCCGTGTCACGATGACGGCGCTTGCACACACTGCAGCTACTGATGATCAATTTGAAAATTGTAGCCGGCACATGGGGCCATGATGTGAAAGTGACGGCAAGTCGCTAAGTTTAGCCGTTTCCGAGAACCAGACCCAATCGTGAAAAAAAACGCTCAAAAACGTCGCACGTCGCTTCGGCTTTCCATCCCCCCCCCCTCGTGTACGCGTGGCGCATGATTGTGAAGCGATTGCCACGGTGATGTTGACAATTGTGGCAACATTGAGGTGTTAGTTTGGTGTCGATCGGTCCGTTGGTTGTCGAGATATGGCGGTCTGAATCTGGTCGAGGAGGAGCGCTAAAATTGGCAATTTTCCGAACGAAAAATATTAGCTTTATCACCAGTTTCCTCACACATATCGCTGTGGCGACGCCAGTTTGCTCTCTCCGTCCGCGTTGCCTGGACGCGCCTCTGCCACCCCGGTGCGCACGAGCGGGTGTCCAGGTTGGATTATCAGGTGCCGGCGCAGGTTTCCCAATCACCTGTCCGTATCCCGGGGCAACGGTCAGATCCAGTTGTGCGGTCACGACCTCCGGTGCAATGGTCGGCCGCCGGTCGGCATGGCTGACGGGGTCGGGGACACCAGGCTGACGGGGTCGGGGACGCCAGGCTGACGGGGTCGGGGACGCCAGGCTGACGGGGTCGGGGACACCAGGCTGACGGGGTCGGGGACGCCAGGCTGACGGGGTCGGGGACGCCAGGCTGACGGGGTCGGGGACGCCAGGCTGACGGGGTCGGGGACACCAGGCTGACGGGGTCGGGGACGCCAGGCTGACGGGGTCGGGGACGCCAGGCTGACGGGGTCGGGGACACCAGGCTGACGGGGTCGGACCAGGCTGACGGGGTCGGGGACACCAGGCTGACGGGGTCGGGGACACCAGGCTGACGGGGTCGGGGACACCAGGCTGACGGGGGGACCCAGGCTGACGGGGTCGGGGACCCAGGCTGACGGGGTCGGGGACACCAGGCTGACGGGGTCGGGGACACCAGGCTGACGGGGTCGGGGACGCCAGGCTGACGGGGTCGGGGACGCCAGGCTGACGGGGTCGGGGACACCAGGCTGACGGGGTCGGGGACACCAGGCTGACGGGGTCGGGGACACCAGGCTGACGGGGTCGGGGACGCCAGGCTGACGGGGTCGGGGACACCAGGCTGACGGGGTCGGGGACACCAGGCTGACGGGGTCGGGGACACCAGGCTGACCGCACGCCGTGCGGGGTCACCTGTGCAGGGTCACGGGCAAGGGGTGCAACAGGATCAGCGCCCTGAAAAGCAGGTTCGCCGCCCCGATGATGCTCGTGGTAGCCTGACCTGCAGGTATCCTTGTAGGCCATGCGCTTTGTCTGCTGTTCTGTAGTCATCCTTGCAGGCGTGCACTTTGTCTGTTGTTCTGTAGTCATCCTCGTAGGCGTGTACTTTGTCTCTTGTTCTGTAGTTATCATTTTGGGCATGTACTTTGTGTGTTGTTCTGTAGTCATCCTTGCAGGCATGTCTCTTGTCTGTTATTCTGTAGGCATCCTTGTAGGCATGTCCTTTGTCTGTTCTGTAGTCGTCCTTGTAGGCATGTCCTTTGTGTGTTCTGTTCTTCAGGCAGAACAGAGTCACGTGCAACAACAGAATATACTTCAACTGCTCTGCAACTGACTCGCTGGCACGATGGAAATGTTAACATTACTTTATGACTTGGTGACTTCATGACTAAGCATTGGCGCCCTGCGCTGATGGAAATGTCAGCACTGGCGAACCTGTGCTCGTGGAAATGTCAGCACTGGCGACCTGTGTGTGGAAATGTCGCACTGGTGACCTGCGCTGTGCTGATGGAAATGTCAGCACTGGCGACTGTGCTGTGGAAATGTCAGCACTGGCGACCTGTGCTGGTGGAAATGTCAGCACTGGCGAACCTGTGCTCGTGGAAATGTCAGCACTGGCGACCTGTGCTGATGGAAATGTCAGCACTGGCGAACCTGTGCTCGTGGAAATGTCAACACTGGCGACCTGTGCTCGTGGAAATGTCAACACTGGCGACCTGTGCTCGTGGAAATGTCAACACTGGCGACCTGTGCTCGTAGAAATGTCTGTGGAAATGTCAACACTGGCGACCTGTGCTCGTGGAAATGTCAACACTGGTGACCTGTGCTGGTGGAAATGTCAGCACTGGCGACCTGCGCTCGTGGAAATGTCAGCACTGGTGACCTGCGCCGATGGAAATGCCAGCACTGGCGACCTGTGCTCGTGGAAATGTCAAGCACTGGCGACCTGTGCTCGTGGAAATGTCAACACTGGTGACCTGTGCTCGTGGAAATGTCAACACTGGCGACCTGTGCTCGTGGAAATGTCAACACTGGCGACCTGTGCTCGTGGAAATGTCAACACTGGCGACCTGTGCTCGTGGAAATGTCAACACTGGCGACCTGTGCTGATGGAAATGTCAACACTGGCGACCTGTGCTGATGGAAATGTCGAGAATGGTTGGAATGGCTCAAAAGCCCGACGAAATCTCCCACTGGGCACATGGGCACGAGAAATGTCAACATGCGACAGGGGCGGATGCAGGAGGGAGGTACTTGGGAAAATCCCCCCTCCCCTCCCCCACTCCCCAGATGGAGGCGCAAAATCCCTTTTAGGAGTAACACATCTGACTGGGAAGGAGCTTTATGGTGGTACTATACATCCACCGACCAACCACACGGATTTAGCAGCCAAAGACGCCTTTTGAGAGAAAAGAGCACCCGTTCAAGACGCTCGGGTTTTCAGGACGCTCTCATTTCAGGACATACATTTAGGACGCACCACCAGGACGCAACGTTAGGACGCCGCTTCAGAACGCCTCCAAAGCCTTCCACCCCATTCAACGCATTTTCTGGAGAAAGCACCCCTTCACGGACCTATGCAGTAGCATTCCTCCCATGAAAGTAGCCCCTCCTCACGAATGCCTCCCACCCATGAAAATGTTGAATCCGCTCCTGGGACGCGTTCATAATATATAAGGCAAATTACTTCAAAGCGGCACATATCGAGTGCGCAAAACATGAATGATATTTCGGCATCAAAAGGCCAGCACGGAGCAGAACTAGGTCACCAAGGTTTCATGTGATAAAATGAATACAGATTTCGTTGAAGCGAAAGACGTGAAATTGCGCTTACTTGCGTTAATTACAACGATATCTGATATGTTCAAATCGAACCATTCGCCACCGAAACGCTCGAAGTTACTTTCGAAATTAATCATGCTTTCTTTTTAATCCGTCCAAATTTGAAAACTCTGGTTAGCTCTAGCACAAAAGCCATTTGTGAGATCGAGATGAAAATATAAAAGCTGTAATTTCAGCCATACATTTTTATCATAGATTCATACAAATTTCACATCTAAGACCACCTAAAAAGACAAAATATCCATTCGGACAGTCAACGGTTGCGCATGTATCACTTGCGATGCAAAATATGAATCAGGGGCTTCATTCTGCACGATTTTGATGTGACCATAGTCACACCCATGATCAGTTTTATTGCACACTGATGCCTGACGCTATATCAACGTTTTCGATAATATTTCACCCACAATGTTAATTAATTATAAATTTGTTAAAGGCAAATAACTATGTGACATTTTCGAGAGGTACTCCCAGTACCCCATCAGGCAGGGCCGTCCAGAAGCGCGACCAACATGTTGCTATGAAAAGGGCTTGACTACATCCCAACCCACAAATCGAAAGACCTCTGATACGTCGTGCACTTTACTTGCGCGTCCCAGGTACTTTCAACTGGTTTTCCTTTTCACACTGAAACACATTATTTTAATTGATAAAGTGAGGGACCCACAGCCAACAACCTTTCCCACTTACCTCTAGATCTAGAGGTAAAATGGTTAATGGTATAAGCAACCTGGCATATGAGGAAAGATTGAAGAAATTGATTATGTTTTCACTTAGATATAGAATGCTGAGAGGAGATCTCATCGAGGTCTTTAAATTTGTCCATGGTCTGGAGAGGGGATATCTTGGGGAAATGTTTGAATTTAACAGAAATGATGCAATTAGAGGTCATCAATTCAAAATTAAAGTTAACCGCAGCAGAACAAGGTTAAGACAGACTTTCCTCACCAACAGGGTAGTAGAACACTGGAACCAGCTGCCAGAAACCATTGTCAGTAGCAGCACATTGAACATATTTTAAAACAGCATAGACAATCATTATAAGAATAGAGGGCTTGCTTTTCAGTATTACAGGGAGGGCTGATCGACAGAATTGGTGGGCAACTGGTTGAGTGTACAGAGTGCAACCAAGAAGGGCCCTTGTGGCTCATAGTTGCACTAATCTTTTATGTCTTTATCTAAGCCGCAACTGCGCCATGGCCCGACACCTGAGCTGAGAAAGGTGTGTTGTTGCTGGGTTTCGGTGTTCGTCTGACCTGAGTAAGTCCCACTCCCTGACCTGAGTAAGTCCCACTCCCTGAGCTGGTGTGAGGCCTCAGAGGTTCTGAGATGTACCTACGACACAGAGACGACGTCCTGTGACAGGTGGTGACGACACAGAGACGACGTCCCGTGACAGGTGGTGACGACACAGACGACGTCCTGTGACAGGCGGTGACGACACAGAGACAACTCCCCGTGTGCTACACGACGGCATTGTATCGTGCTATGATTGGCCGGTAATGCTGAATGCCATACTCCAGCTGGTCATCAGCTGGTCGGCCCAGCTGCCAGCTGAGCTGAGCCCAGCTCGCCGCTCACACCGGTGTCTGAGGCCAGAGCAGGGTCGGCGACAGGGTCAGCGCATGGCTGCGACAGGGACGGGGTACAGTCGGGGGCAAGGTCAGGACAGGGTCAGGGCGATGGTCAGGGCCAGGGTCTGGTCAGGGTCGGAGCAGGGTCAGAGCAGTGTCTGAAGCTGGGTCGAGGGCAGGGCCGGGGCAGGGTTGGGGCAGGATCGGTGGCAGGGTTATGGGCAGGGTCCGGGCAGGGTCGGGACAGGGTCGGAGCAGTATCCGGGTAGGGTCGAGGACAGGGTCAGAGAAGTTTCGGGACATGCGAGCGTGGGCAGGTACTGCTGAAGGTCATGTCATGTCGGATCATGAGGGCACGTAAGCTTCGTAAGGGCCCGTACGCGTTTAGGGCCTGTAGACGTTGATGAGGACCAGCAAACGAGGATTACGTACGGGACCCTGGCACAGCCGAGGAGGGGCGAGTAAGGGTGTGGAAAGACTAACCTGTAGACTCGTCTGGCTATAAAACCACGTACGAGATGATATTCGACTAGTATTACAGTTTCGTACTAAACTATGGGCACAGATCGTCTTCTATTCAACGGATTCCGAAACTGGGTGATGCGCATCGAGAGAGTCTGCTACTTAAGTCCCGATCTTATGGTGTTAACTGTGCAGAATATGCTTGGAAAATCGATCCCCCCGCTTCTCTCCACACAGTTATGGACTTCTCAGACATAGGTATGCCTTGGAGTAGGGAGACGAGACACACGCCCTCCCCAAAAGTAGGCTGGGGTCAATGAACCGAAGCATGATGATGGTTTAAGGCCGATATCATGTGTACAGCAAGAGACAACATACTTCATCGTACACATTTCTGGGTTGGGTACCGTATTAGTCTGTCCCTCACATCTGTCCACCCGCATAATTGTTTTGCAGATTTGCACCGTCTTCCCAAGCATAGGATTTTGTGCGTCCACTACGAGTTTCCTCATGTACCCAAATCTCGTGTGAATGTGCTGCATTTAATTGGTCTTGTGCAGTTTGACATTCAGTGGATCCCGTGAACAAGAGAATCGTCAGTGCGGAGGAGAGATGTATTTGTCTTCGCGAATAATTTCTGTTCCAGATACCCCACGTGATCGAATTGGTTGGGTTTGGTAAGCTTAGTCCAACTCATGAAAATAATAGATGAGTCCACGTCAGTTTGTTACACAAGGCTATTGGCAGAAGACGATACGGCTAGGTGTATCAATTGAAGCTCAGCTACCCAGCCATGGGGCTGTAGCAGCTCACCCCCACAAATATCCTGACATCTCTACCACAAACCAGCAACCCAGCATCCGAGGTATGCGACAGCCCAGGCCGAATAAGAGGCTGATTAAGACAGCTCTTTCTCTCTCCGGTGGCAGCAAGTCATAACCTGGCTGCAGTACCCAGCAAATCTTGCCGGGCCAGCTATCACGCGCAGATCACATCGTAAAACAGACTTGCACACAGTGCCGCAGTCAGGATTTGCTTTAGGGGAGGGTCAGACTCTAAAAAATGCAAGGAAACAAATTTCGGCTTCAATGCACGCCGAAAATGTTCCGTTTTGCGTGGTGATGATCTCAAAATGTTTTGCTTGATCTAGTGTACTTTTGATTGTTTTGATTGTCCTGTTTTGCCGGGGCACACGGGCCGGCCCCTGGCTGCGCCTTCGCTTGCACATAACACCGCAACATATGACCAGCCCCGCAGGTGGGCGGAGCCGGGGGCGGGGCATCGAGCGTGGAGCACCGAGGCGCCCACGACTCGAGCGTTTCGAGCGAAGGAGAGATATCATGTGTTACGGAATTGCATAACAACAACAGGGGCTTAAAACGAGAATCAGTTACCTACGTAATCACGACAAATTTTCATGCGCTTCGTCGTGAAAAAAGCTGCTATATGTAGTTTTCCAGACACGAGCTGGTTTGACGACCCTTAGTATATGGTAGTGCACCCGAGAAACGCAAAAATTCCTCGAATGCCTGAGAAGAGCACATGAAGGTCTGAGGTTACGGTGTGTCATCTATTAAGTGTCTCGTTGTTTTGTGGAAACTGCCAAAAAATGGTGGGGTAAAGACGGACAGTTTTGAAAAATGGGGCACGCCTTTGAAAAGTCTTCCCTTCATTACCACGTTGGCAGTACCAACTTTGACAGCGATTATCCACCCATGTGCATCATCAGACGCCAATAGTAATTGCGATGAATCTCATTTTCACAGGACGGCTCCGCTTTTAATATTCGAACCCAAACTGACTGGCTTGTTTGGAGCATTCAGCACGGCCTGATCCGTGGACGCCGCTTTGCGGATCCGTGGATCCGCAAAGCGGCTTTTTCGAACTGAACATCTGAAATGTCTTCCAAGTACTGGAATTACCAAAGTACTATATTACTTTTTCTACTTTCTCCCCCTAATGGCAATATCTCTATTGGATCTGTTCCCTGCTACTAGGCTGCGAGTGCGCGCGGCTTCGATCGGGGCGGATTTGTGTGGTTTCAAGGTCATTTCATCCGCCGGGAATCCCATCATATCGAGTGATTTCCCAATGAGCGCGCGGCTGAAACTATTGACTGTTACCTCGAAACTTCTTAGCCAATCAGAGCCACGGATAATGAATAGGAACGCCGGGAGCGATTGGTAACTTTATCAAGTGGTAATAAGTCTAATTATGCGACATAAATATAGTTTGAATTCTCATGCGGGTAGCGGGTAAGGAAATTAACACTCAGACGGACAAGCTAACAACGCCACCGCAATACACTGCCATGCATCGCAGTTTGCATCGCATCACAATCATACCAGTTCCCTCACATGCAACACACACTCAACTCACAAGTGCAAACAACATGAGATTCAACACCAACAGCACTTCACACTATACATCCAAAACACCAGCACCGAAACCAGCACACCACGACAACACGAACAAATCGCGACACAACTACGCATAGAACACACAACACTAATTCACTCTTAAGCCCGGTTCACACTACGCCCTTTTGACGCTTTTCGAGCGTTTATTCATCGTTTTTAGGCCGTTTCGTCAAACAAACGGCAATCGAACGTAATTCAGGCGCCCGTCAAAACTGCGTCTTACGAACGTTTAACGCGAGCGGAGCGTCGCACAGTGTGCACCGGGGCATGTCAAGACCGGGTAATGATCGTCAATCTGGCGTCCAAAAGATAGATATAGTTTATATTTTCGACGCCGATTCCAGCGTTTAACGTTCTGTTGGCATCATTGCGTGGCCGCGAGATATTCGAAGTTGTGTTGGCCGTCTATAACCAGGTGAGAAGCATTGATTTGCTTGTGGATAGAATATTGCATTTCCTAGCACGCTTCTTGACCACGTGGTAGAGAGGTAGCACTGGAAAATAGTCACAGGCGGGATTGGATGCAATGTTGTGTTGTGTTTGTGTTTCATTGGCACTTTAAAAAATACATCCTTGTTCACCCAAGATGGAAAGGTGAGAAGTAATATTTTGGCGGGGACAGTGCCAGCGAAGCACCCAACTGCCCTTTTAGCGAAAGAGACCGGAACCTGTGTTTACGTGGGGAACCCCCACAAAAAAACCAGGAGGATAATTCCCATCCCCCCTAATTTCCCCCCCTTCCCGCAAATGCCCACTACCCGGGGCGGGCGCCCCCCCCCCCCCCCACCCCCCCTAAAAATTAAGGGGCCCCAAAAAACTCTCCCCCCCCCCCCCCCCCCCCCAAAAAAAAAAACCCCCTTAAAAAAAAAAAAAAAAAAAAAAAAAAAAAAAAAAAAAAAAGAGAAAAAAAAAAAAAAAAAACAAAAAAAAAAAAAAAAAAATACATTATACACAAAAAATTTTAAACTCAACAACCCAAAACAAAAACAAAATTTATAAAATAATATAAATAAATTAAAAAAAAAAAAAAAAAAATAAAAAAAATAAAAATTTATAAAAATATTAAAAAAAAATTTAAAAATTAAAAAATTTTATTACTATCAACAATCTACCTATCTAAAAAAACCCCACCCCCCCTCCCCCCCCCCCCCCCCCCCCCCCTCAAATACCCATCCAAATTTTTTTTTTAAAATTTTAAAAAAAATATAAAAAAAAATTTAAAAAATTTTATAAAAAAAAAACAATTTAAAAAAAAAATTAAAAAAAAACAAAAAAAAAAAAAAAAAAAAAAAAAAAAACAAAAAAAAAAAAAAAAAAAAAAAAAAAAAAAAAAAAAAAAAAAATATAAAAAAAAAATTAAAAAAAAAAAAAAAAAATAAAAAAAAAAAAAAAAAAAAAAAAAAAAAAATAAAAAAAAAAAAATTTAAAAAAAAAAAAAAAAAAAAAAAAAAAAAAAATCAAAATATAGCTATTGTGCATGCAGCCCTGACAAAATCTTGCAAGTATCTCTGAAGAACATAGCCATGCAGAAAATCATTGCCCCAGTGAGTTATAAGTGCCTATTGTAAACAATGAAAAACCCTGACAATTTCTGATACTCCAAACAGAACTTGGCACTGCCAGGTTATGCATGATGATGAAAAACATATTCATAATTTCCATTGCTGTAAATCCCAATTCATTGGAATTTCCAGAGCCAAGAGCATTGCTTTTGCATGTCCAGTGCCAATTACACATGCTCTCTGTTTCTGATGTGTGCATGGTATGCATATTGAAATATGTACATGTTAGTTTTGATCCTCACTCTGTCAAGGTGCACTTAAGTGTATGTCCCATGGTAGGCTGCAAGGCTAACCCATCTGTTTCATCTGCATACTCATGGTTTGGCATGTTGGGACTTGTGGTTCAGAATGGGCAACTACATGATTATTTCCACAAAATGCAACCAGGAAGAGCCCCTGTGGCTCAATGTTGCACTGCTGTGTTAGGTTTTTATGTCTGGCATATTCCGCAACAACACCCAAATCCTTTGTTTGCTCAGTCACAACTCGTAATTGGTCACCCATCAAGTGCGTATCCCTGGTATACTGTAAACCTACATGCATGATCTCACACTAATCAAAATTACATTTCATTTGCCACTTTTTGACCACTTCACATGCTGATCCAACTAGTTGTCTTGGGAGTCTTCATGACAAAATAAAAAATATGTGAAACATGTCATATTCGGCAAGTTGTACTATCCAGCTCAGCTGTGCAAGCTATCTATTACAGCATTTGACATTATGTGTTCTATTTGCACATGATGGCACATTCAATCAAATGTGTTTCATTGGCATAGAAAAACATGCTTGTTCACCCAAGATGGAAAATAATATTTTGGGGCTGTGCATGCAACCCTGACAAAATCTTGCAAGTATCCCTGAAGAACATAGCCATGCAGAAAATTATTGGCCCTGTGAGTTATAAGTGCCTTCTATAAGCGATGAAAAACCCTTGACAATTTCTGACACTCCAAGCACAACTTGGCACTGCCAGGTTATGCATGATGGTGAAAAACGTATTCATAATTTTCATTGCTGTAAATGCCAATTCATTGGAATTTTTAGAGCAAAAAGGATTGGTTGTGCATGTCCAGTGCCAACTACAGATGCTATCTTTTCTGATGTGTGCATGATATGCATATTGAAATATGTACATGTTAATTTTGGTCCTCAATATGTCAAGGTGCACTTAACACGCGCCCTGGAGGGCCTCTGAAAATAACGCGCACCGGAGGGGGGGGCGGATTCCGCCCCCCCTCCCTACGATCTCAGCTCCTATGAAAGCTAGAGCAACGAAATTCACAGGGTGGATGGGCACAGTAGTGAACTCAATTGTGTGCAAAGTTCATGACCTTAGGTCAATATCTTCAAGGTCAAATGAGTTCAAAATAGCAAAATTTTCTGGTTTTGCGTGGGCTGGCTTGTCACTGTTATGGATCGCTGTGTTTGTGTTTAAATGCTCCAAAATTGGCATTAATGATGTTTTGGACATTACTAATGATGCAATACACATGTCAGATCCGCCATTTGACCTGAGGTCACCTATGTAGGAGCACTTTAGCAGGTCATTACCTGCTCCAGTTACTGGAACCGGGCTCCCATCCCGACTGCTCCGTTGGGCGGCTCGGCACAATCGGCTTCGCAAAGAAAGGAGTGAAATACATGAATAAAGTATGGAAACGCTTAGGCACACAATGACAAACAGTAGAATTCGGGATGTATAGGGAGTAATATGTAAAGTGACATCAATCGCATCACAGTCATTTGCATTGATGATACATTTCAGTTGACCAAGTTTGGTTCCATTAGCCTATCATGAACTTGACCTGACTTGACCTCGGCGACCTAACATGACTTTTAAATTATATAGCATAACAATATGCATCAAACAAGTCGCTAGTGTTATCAAGAACACTTCCCTATTGCCAATATACGGGAAACGCCGAATATTGTGGTCTGGCGCTGCGAATTCTTTTTACTTTAACGGCCTCTAACTTGGAAACTTCTCGGCCGATTTCCACTTTTCTTGCTTTAAACAATGCGCCGGTCATTTCGAAGCAGGTACGCGAAAAATTTGGCCTATATCGGCCGGTACAATATGGAGTTATATACGAAAAATCGGAAGGATTGTGGGATTTCGCCATACCACCTCTAGGGCGTGTGTTAACCTGCTATGAACTTGACCTGACTTGACCTCGGTGACTTGAAATGACTCTGGAATAATGTAGCATGACAATGTACATCAAACAAATCGCTAGTTTTAACAAGAACACTTCAGTTTTGCTAATATACGGGAAGCGCATCAGCGCCGATATTTGTGATCTGGCGCTGATACATTTTTTAAACTTTAGCGACCCCTAACTCGACATTTTTTGGTCGATTTTCATTTTACTTACTTTGAACAACGCGCCGGTCATTTATTGGCAGGTATACAAACAATGGCGTCTATCGGCCGGTACAATCTGGAGTTATCTACGAAAAACCGGAGGGGTGGGCGGATTTCGCCCCCCCCCCTACCAGCCGATATCACAAGCGGGGTGCATCACACACGTGTTAAGCTGATGTCCCAAAGTAGGCTGCAAAGTTAACCCATCTATTTTGTCTGCAGACTCATGGTTCGGCATGTTGGGATTTGTTGTTCAGCATGGGCAACTAGCCGATGATGTCCACAAAATGCAACCAAGGAGAGCCCCTGTGACTTAATGTTGCACTTTTGCATTATATCTTTATGTCTGGCATATCCCAGAACACCCAAATCCTTCTTTTGCTCAGTCCCAACCCGCAATTGGACACCCATCAAGCATGCATCCCTGGCATGCTGTCTACCTACATGCATTATCTTGCACTGATCAAAGTTACATTTCATTTTCCACTTGTTGACCACTTCATATGCTGTTCCAACTATTTTTGTTGAGAGTCTTCATGGTGAAGCAAAGCAAAAATACGTGAAGCATGTAATACTCTGCAACTTGTGCCATTCAGTTGAACTGAGCAAGGCTGAACTGAGGCTTTCACAGCATTGAACATCATTTGTTCAACAATGATGCAATATAAATGGATCCCAGAGAATGTATGATTTTCTACGGAGAGATTCCTGATTTGACTAAAACCCCTGCCATTCATTGCACATTAGCCGGTTTGCATACTTTTCACAAATTTTCACAAATCAACTTACCGGTCAGAATGGTCTCATTGGCGTCATAATTGATTCGTAGCGAAGCGCAAAACGAACGTTTTCATTCGGGGAAACAGCGTGAGTTATTCCCGGTGTATTTCCGCTCGTTTTACGTCTATCTTCTGTTTGACGTTCGGTATCCGCTCGTTTTACGAACGTTTGACGCTCCGAATTGCCAAGTGTGAACCGGGCCTTACTTCATACAGAAGCACACACTACCCCGCTGCACCACTTGCAACAAAACACAATGCACTATATAGCACATGCCCATATATTGCACATCCTTATATGTTCCACTTTCTAATTATATCCACATGCTCATATATTGCATGAGAATGCACTATATTCTCAAATGTGTAGCAGATGCACTCAACACAGACCATCACCCATCAACGGTAGGTACAAGGAGGGGCGGTGGCCCTCTCCCCCAGAAACACAAGAAATTACATGAGATCAAAAATAAACATTAGGATTTGCAGAACGCTAAGGCTGTCTCGCCGACACCTTTAGCAGACACGCAGAGCCACAATTGTCGACACACTTTAACACCCTTACTTAGTACCCCAACAGACCCTCGGCGGATGACACAGACCACAGTCGCGCGACACCTTTGCGTCAATTACGCTAGGTGTCAACAGTCTTAGGCTGCGCCGAACCACAGTCGCACACCACAGCCCCACCCCCACCCACCCCCCACACACATAACAGCCCCTCGGCAGGTGACACGAGACCACAGTCGCCGACACCACAGCTCCCCACCCCCCACCCACACACACACAGCAGCCCTTCGGCAGGTGACACAGAGACCACAGTCGCCGACACCACAGCTCCCCACCCCCACCCACACACACACAGGAGCCCTTCGGCAGGTGACACAGAGACCACAGTCCCGACACACACAGCCCCCCCCCCCAGCCCTTCGGCAGGTGACACAGAGACCACAGTCGCCGACACCACAGCCCCCACCCCCACCCACACACACACAGCAGCCCTTCGGCAGGTGACACAGAGACCACAGTCGCCGACACCACAGCCCCCACCCCCACCCACACACACACACAGCAGCCCTTCGGCAGGTGACACAGAGACCACAGTCGCCGACACCACAGCCCCCACCCCCACCCACACACACACAGCAGCCCTTCGGGGGGACACAGAGACCACAGTCGCCGACACCACAGCCCCCACCCCCACCCACACACACACAGCAGCCCTTCGGCAGGTGACACAGAGACCACAGTCGCCGACACCACAGCTCCCCACCCCCACCCCACCCACACACACACACAGCAGCCCTTCGGCAGGGGACACAGACCACAGTCGCCGACACCACAGGCCACCCCACAACAACCTCTCAGGTGCCCCTCCCCACACCTCTGGTAAGCGCACACCTGAGTTGCAGAGGACGCCTCCAGGTGTCACAGGGTCTCCTCACTAGTCCACCTGACCGCACCTGGTCCACACTGGCGACACCGGTGCACCTCCCACCTGTCAGGTGTCGACGTCTCAGGTGTCGGGGTCGACGGGCCGCCGACACCACACCGCCGGACGTGACGTCACAGGTCGCCAGCCGCCGGGCCGGACAGAGGGCTGGTCACGCCGGCGTCGCCACTGGCACTGACTCAGCTGGCGGCCCACTGGATATCAGCTGACGGCCGACGGATCGACTCGGGTGTGACGTCACATAATCGCTACCGACGCGGCGCGACTGTGGCGCCGCCCACGGGCGCCGGTGGAAACTGGCGAAACGCGAGCTGCTTGCATAACGGCGGATCCAGAAACGTGGATGAAACACTGATGTAATATGTATATATATGTATATGTGCATATATGCATATTTATATGCATATTTGTATATGTATATTGTTTGACGGCTCATCAATAAGATGCTGGATCATCACCGGGATTGGCATTAGCATTTACGTTAAATGTGTTGCGAACTAGCCACCCATGTCAGGAAATTATGTCACTTATCCATCGCTCCCACACATATCGGCTCCCATCGTATACCGCAGAGGTAGCCTATCTTACGTTAGGCTACCTCCGTGTCAAATTTGACTGTATTTTTTTTAAAAGGACAATAGGTGTGAATATCATAGCTAAACCATTCCCCGAAGAAAAGAAAAGAGTTGAAGTGTTCCAATGGGAGTGGGGAGGGGTACGCATGTGAGAAGTTTGTGTCACAGCACCCCTGGCAGTTTCCTTTTCCTTTCTTTTTCCTCTTTGCACATAGTACACTGATGAATGTAATCACGACGATTCGCTCGCGCTACCCGTGCGAATTGATCTGACTTGAGCCATCCGGGATCTCAGGAACTTTGGATCCCAGGAGGAAGTGCAGTCTCCGCACACATTGGGCCTCGGACGTCATACCTTCTGGATCTCAGGATCTCAATATATCAGGATATCAGCATCTCATGGTTTCTGGGTCTCAGGATCTCAGCTGAGGATATGAAATATCTGCACACGCGAGGTAAGACGCCGTCACGAGATTAAAGTGCGCTGCTGGCTGATCCATTCGAATTTCTGAGTCAGAAGCAAATTATATCAGTCAACACGAGACAAGCGCGGACAGTGTCGTTCAGTGGTGGACCCGCAGCGTCATGAAGCGGAATGTTTTGGGCATGTCACAAATGTTAAGAGAAATTGTCGAAAGTTAATCAGCGTCTTGAAAACAACACTTATTTTATAATATATTGCATTCTTGGAAATACGTTTTTTATGCTATATGTGCGAATAAATTCGGTAATTTATTCGCATGTAAGGTAGCACCATTGGGCATCTAAGGGTTTGACATCTCCCTTGTCAAACCCTTAGAGATAAAGACATAAAAGATGAGTGTAACTATGAGCCACAAGGGCCCTTCTTGCTTGCACTCTGTACACTCAGCCAGTTGCCCACTAAATCTGTCGATCAGCCCTCCCTGTAATACTGAAAAGCAAGCCCTCTATTCTTATAATGATTGTGTATGCTGTTTTAAAGATGTTCAATGTGCTGCTACTGACAATGGTCTCTGGCAGCTGGTTTCAGTTTTCTACTAACCTGTGGGTGAAGAATGACTGCCTTAACCTTGTTCTGTTGTGGTTAACTTTAATTTTGAATTGATGACCTCTAATTGCATCATTTCTTTTAAATTCAAACATTTTCCCAAGATATCCCCTCTCCAGACCATGGACAAATTTGAAGACCTCAATGAGATCTCCTCTCAGCCTTCTATATCTAAGTGAAAACATATTCAATTTCTTCAGTCTTTCCTCATATGCCAGGTTGCTTATGCCATTAACCATTTTTGTAGCCCTCTTTTGTACTCTCTCTCTCTAAAAGCCAACAATCTTTTCATAGCTAGGAGACCAAGCTTGGACGCAGTATTCCAACTTTGGCCTGACATATGCACAGTAAAGCTTCCTGATGACTTCCTCACTTCTGTATGATACATTCCTATTTATTGCCCCAGGCATTCTCAGTGCCTTCTTCCTGGCTTCTCTGGTCTGTTCTGATGCCCCCATGCCCTTTTGCCCTGATGCCCCTTTGCTTCCAGTCCTGTATCTTGTCCAGACCACAGATCACTTGATGATGGTCAGATACATTGGATATGGTACTTGTACATTTTCAGCGTGCACACAGAGGGAAAATGACTCGTTATCTGTAATGTCTCATCTTTGCAGCACCAGCGCCGGAGTACGGTGACTTCAAAACCACTCAGCTGAACCCGGTGTGACCTCATATGCACTCCCAGTGTGCACGCTGCTGACACGGGCATGAAATACATACATCATCATGACACCGTGTGTTGCACTCCCAGTGTGCACGCTGCTGACACGGGCATGACGTATCCTAAATACATACATCATCATGACACCGTGTGTATTCGGTCGTAACTCGACCACACTCATGCAACTCTATGCGTACACCCTCTCGATACCAATAATATCTTCGGCGACACTTTCCAGCGCTGATGAACTCGTAGCCAACGCGCCTCGAGCACACCAATAGCGCTTTCAGGAAGCACCTGTAACGCCATTGACACTCGTTCGTAACACGCCTCACACGCGCTGGAGCACCACAATGATTCGTTCACAATCCGTTCTTAGCTTCTCTCCTCTAGACCTCCTCGTCCTGTCTCCCGTTCTTTGCTAGGTGTATGACTCCTCGGCCTTTTCCCCAATCTTGCCTCTGTCCCTCGCCAGGTGTATGATGGCTCGGCCCTCTCCCTATCCTGCCTCTGTCCCTCGCCCGGATCAGGGCGGCTCGGCCCCGTCCCTGACCTGTCTCTGTCCCTCGCCAGGTGTATGAAGACTCGGCCCTCTCCCTTTTGTCCTCGCCGGTGTATGAAGACTCGGCCCCCTATCTGCTCTGTCCTCGCCGATATGGCACTCGTCGTCCCTATTCTGTCTCTGTCCCTCGCCAGGAGTATGACGACTCTGCCTTGTTTAGGAAGCCTTCTCTGCTGCTGAGCTCCAGCCTACTCAGTTTACGTCTTGTTTAACACGCGCCCTAGAGGGGCAGGAGGGCGAAATCCGCCCACCCCTCCGGTTTTTCGTAGATAACTCCAGATTTTACCGGACGCCATTGTTCGTGTACCTGCTTATAAATGACCGGCGCGTTCCTTAAAGTAAGAAAAATGAAAATCGACCGAAAATTGTTCGGGTTAGGGGTCGCTAAAGTAAAAAAATGTTCTCAGCGCCAGACCACAAACATCGTCGCTGATGCGCTTCATGTATATTGGCAAACTGAAAGTGTTCTTTGCAAAACTAGCGACTTGTTTGGTGTACATTGTTATGCTATATTGTTTTAAAGTCATGTCAGGTCACCGAGGTCAAGTCAGGTCAAGCTTATGACAAGTTGGCACACGCCCTGGAGGGGGCGGCGAAATCCGCCCATCCCTCTGAATTTTTGTACATAACTCCATATTGTAAGAGCCGATAAGCGCCATATTTTGAGCACCTACTTAGAAATGATAGGCGCATTGCTTAAAGTAAGAAAAAGGAAAATCGGCCGAGGACTTTTCACGTTAGGGGCCGTTAAAGTAAAAACGATTCACAGCGCCAGACCACAAAAGTACGGCGCTGATGCTCTTCCAGTATGTTGGCAAAATGGAACTGTTCTTGACCACACTAGCGACTTGATTGATGCATTTTGTTATGCTGTATAATTTATAAGTCATGTTAGGTCGCCAAGGTCAAGTCAGGTCAAGTTCATGACATGCTAATAGAACCAAACTTGGTCAACTGGAATGTTGTCAAAAATGCATATGACTGTCATGCGATTGATGTCACTTTACATGCTACTCCCTAAACATCCCGAAATCTACTGCTTGTCATTGTGTGCCTAAGCGTTTCCATACTTCATTCATGTATTTCACTCCTTTCTTTGCGAAGCCGATTGTGCCGAACCGCCCAACGGAGCAATCGGGTGGGCAGCCCGGTTCCAGTAACTGGAGCAGGTAATGACCTGCTAAAGTGCTCCTACATAGGTGACCTGAAGTCAAATGGCGGATCTGGCACCTGTATTGCATCATTAGTAATGTCCAAAACATCAGTGATGTCAATTTTGGGGCATTTAAACACAATCACAGCGATCCATAACATTGACAAGCCAATCCACGCAAAACCAGAAAATTTTGCACTTTTGACCTCATTTGACCTTGAAGATATTGACCTAAGGTCATGAAATTTCCGCACAACAGAGTTCACTATCGTGCCCATCCACCCTGCGAATCTCTTTGCTCTATCCTCAGTAGGAGCCGAGATCTTAGGGGGCGGAATCCATGTTCAATGTTCTGCTACTGACGATGTTTTCTGGCAGCTGGTTCCAGTGTTCCACTACCCTGTTGGTGAAGAAAGTTTGCCTTAACCTTGTTCTGCTGTGGTTAATTTTAATTTTGAATTTATGACCTCTAATTGCATCATTTCTGTTAAATTCAAACATTTCCCCAAGGTATCCCCTCTCCAGACCATTGACAAATTTAAAGACCTCGATGAGATCTCCTCTCAGCCTTCTATATCTAAGTGAAAACATATTCAATTTCTTCAATCTTTCCTCGTATGCCAGGTTGCTTATGCCTTAACCATTTTTGTAGCCTTTTTGTACTCTCTCTAAAAGCCAACAATCTTTTTCATAGCTAGGAGACCAAGCTTGGATGCAGTATTCCAAATGTGGCCTGACGTATGCACAGTAAAGCTTCCTGATCACTTCCTCACTTCTGTATGATACATTCCTATTTATTGCCCCGAGCATTCTCAGTGCCTTCTTCCTGGCTTCCTTGGTCTGTTCTGATGCCCCCAATTTTGTGTTTAGAATAACACCTAAATCCTTCTCCTGTTGAGTCACTGATAGCACTTGGCCACCCATCAAGTATGGAGCCTTCATATGCTGCTTACCTACATGCATGATTTTGCACTTATCAAAGTTAAATTTCATTTGCCATTCTTCGGACCACTTCACAAGTTCGTCTAAGTCTTTTTGCAGCGAGATATGCTCATCCTGACCTGTTATTGCCCTAAAGACCTTCAAATCATCTGCAAATTTCAAAACTTTACTGCTTAGGCCACTTTCAATGTTATTTACAAATATAATGAACAGTAATGGCCCTAGTACTGACCCTGGGGGACTCCACTAAGAACATTTTGCCATGATGACTTTGTACCATTTAGCATCACTCTTTGCTGTCTATCTGAAGCCACAACTCTATCCATTTTAAGATGCTACCTGCAATACCATGGGACTGAAGCTGTATCATTAACCGTTTATGGGGTACCTTGTCAAGGCCTTACTAAAGTCAAGATATGCTACATCAACCTGATTTCCCTGATCAAATTGTTCTGTGGCGAAGTTCAAAAAGTCCAAGAGGTTTGTGAGACACGATCGTCCTTTTCTAAATCCATGTTGAGTATCTTGAATCAATCTGCTACCTTCCAGATAACTAACTATTCTATCCTTGATAATTGATTCAGTACCTTGCAGACTAGGGATGTGAGACTTATTGGCCTATAGTTTTCAACTTTCCCTCTTTCTCCTTTCTTGAAAATAGGAACTACATTTGCCCTTTTCAATCGGTTGGAATTTCATTATGTGAAACTGATCTACAAAATATTATACTAAGTGGAAATGCCAGTTCCTTTTCGTTTCCCGCAACACCCTAGCATAAATATCATCAGGTCCTGCTGCCTTATTTGGCTTTATTTTCCTGATATGATTGTAAACAACATCACTACCAATGAAATCAACATCATTTGTCAGATCCCATGTATCTGAACTATGGTGTACGGTCGGCAGATTGGTCATATCTTCCAATGTAAACACTGATTTGAACTGCTTGCTCAGCTCCTCAACCATCTCACTATCCTCCCCAATGTAGTCCCGTTTACTTCCAGTGGACCAATTGTGTTAGAAACTTTACTCAGCTTGTAGAAACTAAAGAACTTTTTACTGTCCCATTACAGTTTCTAGCTAAATCCAGTTCCTTTGCTCGCTTTGCTGCTCTGGTTTTTGCTTCACAGTGTCTCTAGCTTTTCGATACGCCTTTAGATTAATGACATTTGAGGCTTCTTTAAAAACTCTAAATGCAGTTTTCTTAGCCCTAATTGCTTTTATCACGTCTGGTGTAAGCCATGCTGGCTTTCCTACCCTTCTTTTGCGTCTTTGCTTTTGGGGGACATGTCTAATCTGAGTTTCCTTTAAGTAAGATTTGAACTTTTCCCACATTTCACAGGCATTTAAATTGGAGAATTCTTCTTCCCATCTGATGGCATAAAGCCGCTCTCATGCCGTTAAAGTCTGCTTTGTTGAAATTTGGAACCTTTACCAAATTATCCTTGATAGTTTCCCCTACATGTGCCTTGAATCTAACTATGTTATGGTCACTTTTTCCCAGAGTTTCGCCTACAGTCAAGTCTTGAACCAAGTCACTTAAATCCGAGAATACAAGGTCCAAGAATGAACCATGCCTGGTAGGTTCCGATACAAACTGGTGTAAGAACAGGTCCTCTTCAAGGCATTTCCTGAACATTTTGCATGATGGGAGCCAACACCAGCATTTTCATAACCTTTTAGATTAAAGTCACCGAGAATAAGGCACTTCCTCTTAAAGTTTCTACTGATTTCCTCACAAATCACCTTGTCAAGCTCAGTTGCTGAGAATGTGGCAGGGTTCTGATCGGTGAAAGCTCCTATCCTAAGAGTATTGTGTTGCCTTTTCCCAGTGACATCAAGCCAAATGGACTCCCAGACACATTTTTATCCCCCCTGCTACTTTTTGAGAACTGAATAAGCTATTCCATAGAGCATTACCCCCCCTTTGTGGCCCCTTTGCGAAAACATATTGTCTTCAATGCGCATAATTTTCCGAGGCCCTCCAGGGCGCGTGTTAAGTTGCTGAGTTGCTTGATGGATCACCCGCCTACGTGAAAAGCATTGCTTCATGGGCGTAGTGAACAAATCATACTTTTCTTACTACCTGATGTCATAGCGATCGATTTGTTCTACAATCGTTTATCGTATGGTGTGCTGGTGTGCCGGTGCGAAGAAAAGGCATCGTTGTCTGATGTGTTATCGTTTTAGGGTTCTTCCGCATGCTGCTTTGCCTGCCTCACGACACTAGATGCCTGTTCTGTTTCATTCTAGTGAAGCTACACGTATGGACACAGCATGCACGCATGTGTCCTCGTGTTGGCATATCCACATGCGTGTAAGCACGCCTATGACCAGTAATGTATTTGCATCCACGTGCATTCAAACACACGTTTGAATGCACGTGTATTTCATTCTGCTGTCCGCGTAAATATATCTGTAGTTACGCAGACGTAATTCAAACTTTCGTCATCGGTGATGGTTGTTTGGTTACGTGGGCTCAGGGGTATATCGACTGAGCTGGTCATACAGCGCCCATTCGTCGGTGTTGAGATATGCTCATTTCGTGATCCTGTGTCGGTGTCCGGAAACATCAGCTCGAGCTAATCCTTATCTTAACGGCCTTGCAGTTCAACAGCGAAACCGTTGCCAAAGAAACGGCTGCAGTTGACTTTATGATTCTGCAGTCGCGAGTTCCAGTGTTACTTCGTTCCTCTCGGGTTAATATAGGCCACTTGCAGATTCAATCAGACCAAAGAACAATCTTCCGATCAACGGTTTGTGACCGAACATGCATGCTGACTTTAACTTTCACTGGGCGCATTTTATCAACAATTTCAGTTCGAAATATAAGTAGTATCCAAGTCACACGGGGTTCAAATCCAACAGAATGCATACATGTTGCTTTTTTGTCAGTTGCCCGACATAGAGAGAGCCCAGGACACTGGACAAAGAGGCCGTCCGTCGACTAAGGGACCCTCTTTGGCCCTCGTTCGGTCCGTATTTGGGCCAACCTCAGGTTTTTTAAACAGAAAATGGCGGAATGAATGCGCACCAAATGCTGAATGAATGCGTATGAATATATAATTTGCAGTACCTTCTTGTCCATCAGCATTACGTATCTCGTCTTAATTTCAGGTCAAGATTATTAAAGGTCCTTAACCCGGGACGGATCAAAAGAGCAACGCTCCAGAATCTTCAGTGTCGCCATTCGGAGTAAGTGCAATGTATCAACACCAAACCCGGATCATGCTGTTCTTTCATCAAGTCGAGGAAATCTGCTAGCAGGAAGAAATAATGACAGGCAAGGTGCTAACCTGGGGTCGGTGAATATCCACGACTTTTCCCCGCAATGAATGGGAAAATTGAACAGGGAGCAAATTGTGATGCAGCAAATGATAAAGCGCATGTTGGAAGCATTCTGGTTTAAAATATGACGAAAGTCAGTGGCATAGTCAGATCAAACGGCATACACAATGCCATCGCATACAGAATGACGCTGCCCCTCGTGACGTGATAAGGATCCACGGAGGCGTTGGTCTGGTGGTGTCAACAGCTTTGTAAACGCATGCGTGATGACGGGTATGCGAAGCTAAATATTGTGATTTAATGTACGCGTGGAAGTACGTATGATACCTTATGAACGACATGGGAGAACATTTGCGACGTGTCAATTACTTTGAGAAAAAAAAGTTTCACCCCTGATCCCTGGCTTCCCAGAACGCCCGGGTTTGTGTTGACAAACACGCAAGACCAGGAGAAGTTTCTAGCTCGTAGTGCCCATGTCCGTATCTAAGTGTAGTGCTATCCGAAGGCTTTGATACTATAAGAAAACAACAACCTTAGTCGCAGCTATCGCATTTTGGCGGAATATTTCTATTGAAATGACTTAAACAAATGTTCATAATTTATAGGCAATTCACCAAGATAAAGTCCACGTCACCGGGATGGCTTATTACGACCTTTAAAACACCTTAAGGAATTTCAGAATGGCAAAAATTTAGATAAAACCGTGACATGAGCTGCGTGCTACCTTGGCGTCTCAATGGTCCTTACATCTCCAACGTGCATAGCTCGGAAGTTGGTTTTCTAGCATGATTCTGATCCGGCCTGACTTATCCTGTGATAATCCTCTTTTTGCTATGAGCAATGCAACCGCATTCCGTCATGCTAGTATATTTTTAACAATGCCGACAAAAATCGAGCTCTGCCATTTTCAAATCATTCCCAGAGATTAAAGGGAAAGTTCACATATTGATTTAGCATGACCCCTGGTGACATCATTATCGGCAAAAGTGCGAATTTAAGGTTTGCTTCGGGCTCTTCACGACCAACGCCTTCTAACGGTGTATTGCATTTTATTCTAGCTTATGTACGTCGGACGTAAATTAAGGCATTGAAAAAAACATGACCAGACAAAGGTGGTGATTGCCGACCGGTCTGTCGTGGGTTAGCGTCTCAGGGCCCTCTGTCACGTAGGAGGCACTTATTTCGACAGCTTGGGCTCCTTTATGGATTTGACCCCCGTCAGCCTGGGGTCCTCTCCGTCAGCCCGGTGGTCCTCTCCGTCAGCCTGGGATCCTCTCCGTCAGCCCGGGATCCTCTCCGTCACCTCAGGTGCTCTTTATGCTGGCTCAGGGGTCTTCTAACGACCCGAGATCCCCCTTCAGTCCAGACAACCTCAAAATTTGGCCGTTCCGAGTTCCCATCGTGTGCCTGTGGAGACTCTCCATCGACTCCGGGGTCTTCCTCATCGGCTTGGAGCCCTCTCTACCAGCCTGGCCCCTTCGCCAGTCCAGGCGCCTTCATGTCCACCAGGGGCCCTTCACCGGCCGCTCGGGTACCTCCTGGAGCGTGAAATTCTTGCGCTTCATCACACATGTTGAAACACGTGTTCAATGGCCAGTTTCGTCCGCTTCAGATCCGAGGTGGAGGCATGAGCCCTGGCAATGACCTTTGGAGCTGTCACTGAAGTTGTCGCTGGGGTAGTGAGAGCGTCACTAAAGTTGTCACCGGAGTAGTGAGAGCATCACTAAAGTTGTCACTGGAGTAGTGAGAGCGTCATTAAAATCGCCACTGAGCTAGTGAGAGTGCCATTGAAGTCGTCGCCGGGGTAGTGAGAGCGTCACTGAAGTAGTCACTGGGGTAGTGAGAGCGTCACTGAAGCTATCACTGGGTAGAGGAGAGCGTTAGCGTCACTGAAGTAGTCACTGGGGTAGTGAGAGCGTCACTGAAGCTATCACTTGGGTAATGAGAACGTCACTGAAGTCGTCATCGGGGTAGTGAGGGCGTCAGTGAATCAGTCACCTGGGCCGTCAGTGAAGCCGGGCAGGTCTATGCAGAGTCTCCGATACCTAGGCGGCGGACATCTGCACGGCATACAGTGTGCGTCACGCGAGTCGATTTCTGGGGGAAAAAATACTGCGGGGAGGCACAATACATGAAGAAAACGAACGAACCCAAATGTATTTCTGGAGGCACACTCTATAAGGTTCCACGCCAAAAGCTGAAATTATTGGAGGAAACCAGCACTGAGGGGGAACTTGCCACCTCAAAGGTCCACCACACGACACTGCCGATGTGGACGCGCCGGCGCTGGCTGTGCACCGTGAGCGGTGTCAGCGCGGCCGTGCCGGCCTGTGCAGAATCTGCGACACCTGGGTGGCGGACATGTCGTGCACGGTGTACATGTGCCGGCGCAGGTTGTGCACCATGCTGCACACGCGGCCGCACACGGGGCACGTGCTGCGGCCCGTGTGCAGCTGCTGGTGAAACACCAGCGACCGCTCGTTGGTGTAGCGCCGCCCGCAGACGGCGCACTGGTGCCGGCCGCTGCCACCTGGCGGCAGAGGCGCGAGTTAGCGACTGGCTGGGCAGCCGACAGAGGGCAGGGGAGAGGATGGAGGGCTCCAATCCAGGGGAGGGTGTGTCCAGTCGACGATAGGAACAGTGTGCTCACTATTGCAGAGGCTACCAGTGATATACGGCATGTCAGCTATTGGCGGGATGGGGGGTGGGGGTATTGGAGTTTAGGGGCGCATCGACATGGGGGGCGTGGGTAGGTATGGGTGAAGCAAATGGGGGTGTAGGGTGCAGGTTCCCAGAAGATCGCGTCAAAACACGTCATCGTATTTTCGCCCTTGAAGTGCATATAAAATAAGAGTCATACTCCCAGTTCTAAACGCGTTGTTGCTACTGGTGAGCTTAGGACTTCAATGAGGAACATGTGCTGCAATATTTTGTATTGTCCAACCATTTTCCCGTGGCAGTATCGCACAGAACTCCGCCTCAGATATTCAATCATTAATGCATAGCATTGTGGAGTTGTTTATGGAGAGCATCACTTGGGTAGTAATATGCCGATGAAGTAGTTTTCAGCTTTCGGGAGGATAAAAGGCAAGAGCATTTTGCAACATACCACCCTTGCATTGCCAAAGGTATATTATATTCAGTTCAATACCATCTATGCCAGAGCCAATCTTGCCATGCTAACTTGGGGAAATCTCTCCTTCAACGATCAGAAAATTTCCTCATTTTCGACGAGGGAAATTCGCAGATCCTGACGAAATTCTACATTTTCGGACAAAGCGCGAACTCTGCAAGCGCATTTCTTTGACTTACGCTTTCATCACATGTGTATTTATAGGCAGCGCGACCTGTCTTCGGTTGAGAAATGGCCGTCTTTCCGTTCCGTCCTTTCCGATCGTTGTCACGTCAACGAGAGTTGTCTGGAAGGTCGCCAACATCATCCCTCCACAGAGTTGGGCTCCGCATCAGTCATCCCTCCACAGAGTTGGGCTCCGCATCAGTTATCCCTCCACACCGGGAGGAGGGGCAGCGGGGGAAATTGCCTCCCTGCCGTGAGACTGGGGGGCGCCGCCCCCTGAAATTTGAGGAGGCCCCCAGGACGAAAAGGAGGCCCCAAGGACGAAAAGGTGGAGTATGTCTGTAGGACTGAATGAGGCCCCGAAGACCGGAAAGATTTCCAAGAAAATGAGAGGAGGCGCTTAAGATGGGAGTGGTAACAGGTATGAAGGGGTGTGAAGTTCCCAACATTGAAGATTCCCTCAAGACTGGTAAGACTTTGCCAGGATAAAGGAGGAGGACCATGAGACGTGGCAGGAGAAAACACTCCGGACATGGGTCCAACTCTGACAAATACTCACAAAAATACACACACAAAAACACAAAAACACTCCAACTCTGGGGCCCAACAATGACGCCAAAAAAACCTAAAGCGTTTTCGACCTAAAAAAAGTGTCGAGGCAGCTAAAGCTCGCGCTAGGGATCCCAGCAAATGACGTCGGGGCCCAAAAGACCACATTGTACTATATATAAAAAAATCGCGTCGCAGCCCTTCAAAATCATCCTGGAGGCCCAGAAGGGCGCGCCGGGCCCCAAAAGTTGCAGCTGCTCCAAAAATCAATTCCTAACCGGGATGCCACCCTGGGATAAAAATATACCCCCCCCTTCAGTGGCCGCAGCGGCATATCAAAGGGACAAATGCCCCCTCTATCCTGAGAGGCATTAGCTCCCAAAAATCGTTACGGGGCTCCAAATCTCGCGCTGGGCCACCAAAATTCGCGTAGGTCCACCAGAATTCGCGCAGAGATCTCCAAATAAGTACTTCGGGCCACCGAAAACTCGCTCCGAGACTCGAAAACTTGCAATAGGAACCGCCAAAATCGCAATTCTACCATGTGGAAGTAATTGGCAAAAGGCAGAAGGCCTAGCAGAAACCGTAGCATCGCACGATGTGTGGCAAATGCGCCGAATGCGCAAGATGAGCGTGCAAGTGCACGAACGTTGGCGTCGTGGCGACCGGGTGATATGAACTAGAATGCCTGACATTGCTCGATTTGGAACCAGTTTGCCTTTTGTGGTTCCAGCCACGTTTTAGATCCTTGTGCGTTAGCATGGTCCCTGCGTGCCTTGAGAGCTTCCAGTGTATTTTTTAGAGCTCCATGTATGTTTATTTAGGGCTGCAACGCATGTTTTAAGGCCCTGTCGCTTTTTGGGAGATTGTATGCTTTAGAGCGTCAGTTGAATCTTCGGCCCTCGTGTGCTCTTGGGGTCCTGCTGTGTTTATTTGGGGCTTCTAACGCACATTTGTGGGCCCTAGTTCGGTTTCTGGGCTTCGGTGCGATTTTTCTGTGTTCCATCCTGACTTATCGCTCCCAGGCGCGTAGTTCCAGGTACCCAACACCAGCTTTCTGGGCTCAATGCGATTTTTGTGGGTCTTTTCTGATTTTTTTTCTCTCCCAAAAGTCCGAATTCCGGCCCAGCATTTCGAGACTCTGGCGCCATGTATTTGTATCCCATCTCGATTTTTAGAGATTCGGTATGTTTTTCGGCGGCATACACAATTTGTGAAGGCATCTGGTAATATGTTCTGGGCTCCAGAGCCATTTTACTGACCCTGACATTTTTTTTGGGGGGAATCCCTACTAATTTTGGAGGGCTCCAGCTTGACATTTTCGGATACGGATCCGGTTGTTGTGGTATAAGGGTAATTTCAGCAGTGTGAGTTGATTTATCAAGGGATACCCAAATAGAACCGTAGAATTGGGTGGGGGAATTAGGGTTGAAATCCGACGAATCAGGAAAGATAGTGGTAGATTAGGCACCTCTACGGGATAATTTAGTTGATCACTAATCATTTCATTTCGATAGGTCCCCTTTGACAAAATAGCGGTCGAAATCCCAAGCTCGTGAATTTATTCGCCAATAATTTGTTATTTTAACTTGTTTGACAGGTGACTTGTAGCTAGCACCAAATGTTGTAAAAATTCGCAAATTCCTAATATTCCGAGCAGAAAACCAATGTAACCAACTTCCTGTCGTCACCTTCGCGACATTATTGTCCTAGGCCTGAGAAATGATCGCTTAAGCTTCCCTTAGGGGATCAAACTGGTGGTAACAAATAACAGTAGTGATGAATCTAGCTATATTCAGTTATTCTTGGAGGACATAAAAGTGGGTTGATCAATGGGAGATATCTGAAAGATATGCTTAGCATCAGCCTCGCTGCAATATAGAGGCCAGCTGAAAGATTATTCTGTTCGAGAAAGCATTGAGACGTTGGTCGGTTTTGGCGCTTTGGTATTTATCCACGTATTACTTATTTATACCTTGGTATGGCCCAGTTTGCAGCGAGAACAAAAAAATTGCTATTGCGTGTTGAGTAAATAATACACCATGCCAAGAACAAACAGTACATTAATATGAAATCATGGTTCTCATTCCAGAACCATACTAAGGGCCTAAAACAATAGGAGGCCTTAACACAATGGAGGCCCCTTTTCGGGGAGCAGGAGGCCCCCTTTCGATCTTTCCCCCTGGAAGAACTTCGTGTCCCGAGTAGTCCCGAGTGGTGCGAGTGTTGAACCCGGGACCTTTGGCACACAGAGCTCCAACACTTTAACCACTGGGCCATTCTCGACCCTCATGTCAGACCGCAGCGGAGTTTGTGTTGCAGAGTAGAGTGTCGCATGAGAACGCCGCAGCTGCCCTGCCCCGCCATCAACTCGAATTTGGCGACTCGCGGGATACGATTCCAGTGTTTCGTGCACCTACACGAGCAGTGAGGTTAAACTTGCTCCGACCAGGAGTTCAGAATCCTCCCTCTGTTTGCATTCCTTTGCTGGCGAACCCTCAGAGCATCGCCACGGTACCCTCACCACAGGCGTCAGAAGGTGCTGGCCAACCCTCAGAGCATCGCCCTGGTACCCTCACCATAGGCGTCAGAAGGTGCTGGCTAAGCCCCCAGAGCATCGCCCCGGTACCATCACCATAGGCGTCAGGTGCTGGCTAACCTTCAGAGCATCGCCCCGGTACCATCACCACAGGCGTCAGAAGGTGCTGGCTAACCTTCAGAGCATCGCCCCGGTACCATCACCATAGGCGTCAGAAGGTGCTGGCTAAGCCCCCAGAGCATCGCCCCGGTACCATCACCATAGGCGTCAGAAGGTGCTGGCTAACCTTCAGAGCATCGCCCCGGTACCATCACCATAGGCGTCAGGTGCTGGCTAACCTTCAGAGCATCGCCCCGGTACCATCACCACAGGCGTCAGAAGGTGCTGGCTAACCCTCAGAGCATCGCCCCGGTACCATCACCACAGGCGTCAGAAGGTGCTGGCTAACCCTCAGAGCATCGCCCCGGTACCATCACCACAGGCGTCAGAAGGTGCTGGCTATCCCTCAGAGCATCGCCCCGGTACCATCACCACAGGCGTCAGAAGGTGCTGGCTAACCCCCAGAGCATCGCCCCGGTACCATCACCATAGGCGTCAGAAGGTGTTGGCTAACCCTCAGAGCATCGCCCCGGTACCATCACCACAGGCGTCAGAAGGTGCTGGCTAACCCTCAGAGCATCGCCCCGGTGCCATCACCATAGGCGTCAGAAGGTGCTGGCTATCCCTCAGAGCATCGCCCCGGTATCTCCACTATAGGCGTCAGAAGGTGTTGGCTAACCCTCAGAGCATCGCCCCGGTACCATCACCACAGGCGTCAGAAGGTGCTGGCTAACCCTCAGAGCATCGCCCCGGTACTATCACCACAGGCGTCAGAAGGTGCTGGCTAACCCCCAGAGCATCGCCCCGGTACCATCACCATAGGCGTCAGAAGGTGTTGGCTAACCCTCAGAGCATCGCCCCGGTACCATCACCACAGGCGTCAGAAGGTGCTGGCTAACCCTCAGAGCATCGCCCCGGTACCATCACCATAGGCGTCAGAAGGTGCTGGCTATCCCTCAGAGCATCGCCCCGGTATCTCCACTATAGGCGTCAGAAGGTGCTGGCTAACCCTCAGAGCATCGCCCCGGTACCATCACCACAGGCGTCAGAAGGTGCTGGCTAACCCTCAGAGCATCGCCCCGGTATCTCCACTATATGCGTCAGTACGCGGAGGCCGGGGGATCCATGGCCTCCCACTTCTTGCGATCTGAACACTCACAGCGCGCGATATAAATCTACCTGATAGTGCGGGGGGTTAAATTCCCCCCACCACTAACGTTTGCTTTAAGCACGGAAGAGAGATGCGATGAACGATATGGTCCAGCTTCATCCTTGAATGTATGATTATTAAAACACATTAGTCTACCTCTTTTGCTTCAACAGACAAAGTTAAACAGGGTAATGTCGGGGTGCAGTCACTACCCCGAGCTTTCGAATCGTGGCCGTAGTTTTCTGACCCTGGTCATAAAACACATGCAATTTCATGATGTAATGTTTATGATTTGCAAATTAAAGGTTTGGTCCAGCACAAGTGAAACGCATAAAGGTCTAGATTACTGTTCCAGTGAAGTATAAATCCCTGGAAATATCTAAAGAACTTTTGAAGAAGACAATTTGTGGAGCAGATGGCATGCAGGAATGGGTACCGAGTGCGCTTAAACTAGTACTACATGCGTATCATCACCTGTGACAATTGTTGAGAACACTTGAAATATTTCGAGTTCTGGCAAGCACTCTTAAAGAATGTAGAGAAAAAAACCAAAGCCAGAATAATAGAATGTCCGGATGCCGGTCAAATCAGAAATGAACTCGGCGTGAACAATTATCCTGGTTTAGCTGATTGTATTCCGCAACAGACCATACTTCAGCTGCCAAAGTGCCTGGGATAGATGTTTCCTTGGGACGTTTCAGCTGATATATCGCTGGTCTGATCGGATATTGCCTTGACACCCGGTACATAGGACATAATGTGGCACTACACATGTGTGACTTTAGGCCTCTTGGGCAGAGATACGCGCAAATAATTTTTCATAGTTTGAGTGTTCATCACCAACCACCTAGCGGGCTGACCTGTCACCTAGCGAGCTGACATTCCACCTAGCGAACCAACCTTCCACCTAGCGAGCTGACCTGCCGTAACGTTTTTCTCATTTCAATCATTTTCTAATCATTTGTCTACCCACCCATATTTCACGTTTGATTGTGCGCTACATAGTGTGCTGATGAAGATATTTCAATGTACATCTGTAGGCGCATTGGGACCAAGTCGTGACCTGAATTTGACCCGCCCCAGCTCCACTATCTTAAGAGGTTTCAGCGCGTTTCTGGATATTGGGATGTGCACAACACACGTGACGGAAGGCATGCTAAATATAAAAGTAGCGGTAAAAAAAGGTTCAGATGTTACCTCTGAAAAATATCAGAGGGATGAGGAGTGTGGATGGGGGAGTCGAAAATACCCGCCGTCCCGCACTTCGGCAGTTAAGCGTTAGAGCTAGGTGTCAGACGTCCTTACGCTTTCCCAATGTTTTTCGTCTCTGGCCTCCACCCGGGGATGATACGGTGACAGATGGATTGAACACACCCGGGGATGATACGGTGACAGATGGATTGAACACATGCGCTCTTGGACAAATGCTCTCGACGGTGTGCCTCACTCATTGAGGAGCACGTTTAAGAGCCCTTGTTCTGTTGACCGAAGCTCTGGTGATCAAGTCAATAGAGGACTTTAGTCTTGTACGCTACAAGTGGCTGGACAGCCAGCCTGCTTTGTTTCCGGTGGGCGAAAACGCATCGCTGCACTTCTCGTGTATTGCCACGAGCGTCACACTGTGAACATCACACGACCGAAAAGGCAAAGCTGGGTTCGGCAACGACAGCGAACAAATCCCAACCATTCGCACATCGCTCATTCAGTATTGCTCCCAGAATTCGCACACAACAAATACGAATGGAACACAGTTGCCAAATAGTATGTGGAAGTCAATGAAAACAACGAATAAATCAAAATCAAAATTGTCTAAGTCGATGCCGGCTGTGGCTGATATGAAAATATTCAGGCAGTCTGATGAGAGGCCATTCTCACGCGGAGAATATACTGACGGAAAGTAATGAAGAAATCACATAGAATGGCACGATTCAGCGCGAAATGATGCGAACAATTATGCCTGCTACCAACGTACCTCACACACGATCCGAACAACAGGCACCGCTGGATCCACCAGTCAATCGGCGGTGATGCGCTCTTGCAATCGGCGCAAAAACCGACTCCGAAGAGTCTGGACCAACAGTCTAACAAAAATAACACTGCAACAGTCAAGTCGGGTCCGTCCTGCCCGCACCCGGCTGCCATATCCTGCTGCCACATTCGGCTGCCATATCCGGCTGCAGTGAGGACAAAACCGTGCCTTGTGTCGGGAGTATCAGGGAAACGAAGCGCAAGTGTCTCACTCGGCACTCGTCTTCCACCATCAATGCATTCACACACTTGTTCACGATTCTATCCGTCCCCGCTGCTGGGCTTCAGCTGTCCCGAGGCTTGGTTCGCTCCAGATGGCCGTGCACCGCGGTCGTTGACCCCAAACTTAATCCACTTCACATTGCTCGTGCGCTAACTCGGTGCGTGAAGACCGGAAATGCGGTGTGGCGTGATCCAGAATGCGCGCACAGCTCTTCACCGAGGCTTGCTTTTGGCACGCGCGCCTCACGGAACACAGGCACCAAGTGTTCTTCCAGTAGCGTGGACGAGGTGTGAGAGGTGTGGGAGGTGGGACAGGCGAGGTCGAATGCGACACTAGGTTTAAGCTAAGGCATTTGGCAATTGTTTGCAGTTTAGTAGTTCAGCTGATGCATTCGGACTCACGGCAAAGCAGAGCTCCACCTGCTGCTGAACTTTATGAACTTTAGGTCAGCTGGCTGAGGTTAGGGTTCGGCAAGGTTAGAGTCCGATAGACCTAACCTTCAATAACCGAAGGTACTACAAGAATAGAGTTCTATCAGATTCAGCTTCGACAGTGCTAGGGCTCGATATGGTTAAGGTCTGATAAGGTTAGGAACGCGATAGTGTGGGGGGGGGCGAGAACGACACGAGATGGCGCACGTCGGAACGTTGGTGGCCCGCTAAATTTTTATTTTAAGCAAATTTAATATTTACGCTAATGCCATGATATTTCCACTTTCTGATCGGTTGACGGGGCAATGGTCCACGCAACAAAATCCGCTCAGGATACTTATAACCTCGTGCAGCAATCTGAGCGCAATTTTAGATTTTCTTCTTGAAATGGTTCAGTCGGCATGCCGAGCCACAGAACCATGGAACACGGAATGGAAAACCACACATGCTGCGATGGGGAGCGACCTGGGCAGCGGTCAATGACCCCGCGTCCGCACCTGGCTGAGCTTCCGGTTGGCATAGAACACTCAACTGCCCTGCACTGTCTTCAGACGACGCACGAGGAGTTCGATGCACAGAAGCGCTCGGATGTCGTGCGAGATTCTAGATAGAGTACGATGACTTAGGCAAACCATCAAGAGACCGAGACTCATCAGGGGACCGAGACCCTGAACAAGGGTGTCCGGACACAGCGGTAACAACTGCCCACTCATCAGGAGAGGGAGACACTCAACAAGGGTGCCCTGACACCCATCATTAGCAGCTGTCCACTCATCAGGTCAGCGAGGCCATCAACAGAGGGACACTCTGCAGAATCGGCTGGCCATTAACGAGGCCGGACGCTCACTCCAGGCTGTGGATGCCGCCGGACGCCCCTGCAGGCCGTGGATGCCGCCGGCCGCTCACTCCAGGCCGTGGATGCCGCCGGACGCTCCTCCAGGCCGCGGATGCCGCCGGCCGCTCCTCCAGGCCGCGGATGCCGTGGATGCCGCCGGCCGCTCACTCCAGGCCGTGCAGGCCGCCGCCGGCCGCTCACTCCAGGCCGTGGATGCCGCCGGCCGCTCACTCCAGGCCGTGCAGGCCGCCGCCGGCCGCTCACTCCAGGCCGTGCAGGCCGCCGCCGGCCGCTCACTCCAGGCCGTGGATGCCCCTGTGGATGCCGCCGGCCGCTCACTCCAGCCTGTGGATACCGCCGGCCGCTCACTCCAGGCCGTGGATGCCGCCGGCCGCTCACTCCAGGCCGTGCAGGCCGCCGCTGGCCGGCTTGCCGCGGCCCGTCAGCGGCGCGATGGTCTGCACGTCCTCGGGCGGCATGCCGTGCACGGCCTCCAGGTGGCGCCGCAGGTAGGGCAGGCTGCTGTAGGACACGCCGCACGCCGGGCACGTGGTGCGGCCCTGGTGCAGCTTCATGTGGTTGGTGCGCGAGCGCACCGACGAGAACCGCTTGCCGCACACGACGCACGCGAACTTCGGGTAGGCTGCCGACGGAGAACGTGGTCAGATGTGAGATGGCGAGGTCGGGAGGTCAGCCGGGGGTCTAGCGGTCAGCCGGGGGTCTAGCGGTCAGCCGGCGGGGTCGAGAGGTCAGCTGGCGTGGTCGAGAGGTCAGCCGGCGGGGTCGAGAGGTCAGCCGGCGGGGTCGAGAGGTCAGCTGACGAGGTCACGGCCGTAGGCGTGGGAAACCCTACCGGGGATGTGCTGGCAAATGGCCACTAGGCGGGCACCTTGGGCGAGGGGTCACCTATACTGAGGGAAGAGGCCACCTTCATCAAGCGTAATGGAACAAACGAGAATGCAGGACAAAAGGATCGAAGCGACCAAGTTGAAAACCGAAAGGCTGGGTGGTAAATTCCCACCCAGCTAACATACTAAAATACCTTAAAACTGAATAAACACATCGGGTACAGAGGGACTAAAACATTCAAGCAAAGCCAGGCATACGTTCACCGCCACACACAAAACCTACGTCAGTTATAGCAAGGAGGAAGGTGGATGTCTTAAAGCTGAAGGACCACCTGAAGTAACGTGGAGCTAAAACACCAAAACCAAACCAACAAACACCATTCACCTTCACATAAAAACCTGTCAATCGAAGTAAGAAGGAAGGTCGCACCTAACTTCGTAGCCCAAAGCCTGGATGTTTTCATTATTCTGAAATTTAAATCAAAACGAATTTAAATCAAAACGTCAGGGGCCCGCACACATTGCACACTATCACACTTGGTCTTCTCGTGCAAAACAAATATCTCAAGTTGTCTGGGCTTTGTTTTGCAACAATCATAAGGGTCGCTAAGACGTTTGCCATGCCAGTGATGTTTAGTCAACGGCTAAAGGCCCATGCTTAACGTCAATCAACACTGTTTACCCAAAAGGCTGCGGCCATGGATGAAGAATGAAGGAAATAATGCGCCAGCAAATATTCACCTTAAATTATTTACTACCGACCTTCCATTGCGGTAGAAATGGGCAGGCGCTCTAAACTAGGCAAGGGTACATGCCAGGAACATTGCCGCTGACATTGCTCATCTCGAGGTGAAGAAGCGTGTCTGTCCTGACCGTGACAGTGACGTCACACGCAAGGGGCGTGTGATCAATCGACAGTCAACCTGCTTTGGACAGCGCCAACAGCCTGAGAAGCGTAGGAGAATCACGGGCGTGCAGCCCGTGAGATGTGCAGCGCAAGATGGAAGATAAATGTGGGTGAGAAGTGGTGCAGCAGGAAACCAGACATACCTTGCAATTTGCTCCGCTTTCAATGTGATAGGCACTGAAAAGCCAGAATCCAGGCAATCCAGAAGTTTGCTTTGCATTTGGTGACTAAAGAACTGCTTATTGGCCTGAGACTATGCAATTCATACAGCACCATATCTAGGCGTATTAAAGTAAACTACATTACAGAATAGTGGACAATTTCAGCAACTTTCGCCGCGCAACGAAAACAAATGTCTTTTTCCTTCTTCTCGGATTTCTATAGGTGCCAAGCTGTATCACAGTCATTTCGTGTCACAGCCATACCGCCCAGTTTATTCCTCATGTAGTCCTACAGCACGAGGGACAGCCCGCACCACAGGCTGCCACAGGCTGCCAGGCACAGGCTGCCACAGGCTGCCAGGACACAGGCTGCCACAGGCTGCCATACAGCCTGGCACCACAGGCTGCCAGGATGTATGGCGTGTATGTCACGTGGTTCATGACATCACCAGGTCAACGGACAGTGGCTGAGACAGACGGGATACATCAGAACTCCTGCGTCTCCAAAGCACGAAATCGTACTTGGACTTTAATTAAGCCAAGGATTAAAATCCCCGACGGTCTCAAAGCCTCAAGATGGTGCAAGACAGGCTTCCTTTCAGTGAATTCTGACAGAAATCCCAATGCTCAAATGCCTGGAGTTGCAAGACCTGGAAACACCAGAATTCCTGAAATCATCAAAACTTTAAAGCACCGCATGCTTCAAATCACGAAATCGGCTGACAACGACCAGACAACGATGACAGGCAAGACATACAACTGAATTGTATATATTGCACTGGGAAATCTTCACGCTCCAAGAGTACCATGTAAACATAACCAGCTAGATATCTCAGACATAGATAATTGTCCTCCTCTCTAGCTCTTAGCAGCTGTGTTCTTGCAATTCATGCGTCGCGGAGGTAAGGGACCATGTTTGACCATGACCAACTCCTACCACTTCCCGGATGGGAAAGTGGGAGGTTCATGGTCTTAACATGTCATGAACATTTCGGAGGTTCATGACCGTAGCCTGTTACTCCCCCCAGCGCCAGTCGTTAGGGGAAACAATCACTTATGCCCTTCCTGCACAGTACTGTCAAAGCTCAGTTTGAATTGTGTCGCTGTTGGGAGTTGTCGGCTTTATGAACCCGTCCCGTCTGGGGGGGGGGTCTTTAACCGCCCCCTCAGGTTTTTGGCGGATAGCGGACGAACGGCGCGCGGCAGCGCGCCCAAATTTGGCATACCTTTTCCCACATCAATTTGACACGCTGATTCAAAATATTTAGGTCAGGTCGTCTAGGGTCAACGAATTAGTCAAGGTCGTGGTCACTTCCAAAATAGTTAAACCAGTCGTCACGCTTTAACGGATAGATATTTTAATGAAACTTTCAGCGTTTGCTTATCTTCAGGGATGCAACAAAGCGTACGAGTTAAATTTTTTTTAGTTTTTGACTATATAAATTTTGTGTATTTGCCAAATTGCAGTTGAAATAGAGGATTCTGTCTAAAGTAAGCATTTTGTATTAAGCAAGTTGACTTCCAACAACGTTTCTCGGCCTGCTCTACCTATCGGAAAAGGAAAATTAAAGAAAACTTGACAACTCAAAGTTTTGAAATTTCCAAAATATGAAATTTTTAGGCAAAAAATTATAGCCCTGATCGATTTCGCTGTCCTTTTCTCATTCCAAATACATTTTGTTTTTCATATGTCCCACAAAATGAACTCCCCAGAGTCAAAAACATAATGTAAGTCGTGAAATTTCGCGGAAATCTATCCCCCTGGTGACGTCACTTTCTTGGGAAAATTATTTTGGAATGGTGGACCCGGACCATACTCGTCGAGCGCTTTCTGATGACACTGCTTTCGTGTTCGTGCGATGCTTAGTTTGGATTTTAGAGGGGCGTCTTCAACCCCCCCCCCCTACCGAGACGGGGTGGGAGGATTTGACCGAAAAGATGGTGCGGGTTAACGGCATTTTCGCTGGAGCCGCGGTGCCGCACGCAAGGCTCTCGATGCCTGGCTGTCAGTTAAAAGTAGGCGCTAGATGATAAAATATATATAATATGGTCATATCATATCATATGTAAGCAAAGAGTTCAAACATCCATCCTAGTTACGCGATGGCATATAATTATACAACTCTGCATGAACCATGTGGCTGTTAGCTTGGTGCATTTGTCTATTATCTAGTATCTAGGATCTGGCATACTATCCAGGAGCCAGTATCTGTTCTGCTCTCTCGGTCTACTGCCTAAGAGTCTACCCTAATAGTTGAACATTCCTAAAGGGTAAATTTGAACACTAGATTTAAACGCGGTGTCCATGCTTTCACTAGCAAAACACATTTTCAGCAATATCTTGGCAAATGTGAAAGCGGGACTTGATGTAGAACTACAATGATCTCAGGGATGACACTTGTTCATATTCTGAGTAACAAACAACAGGCATAGGATAAACAGGTGAGCACTTTTCCATCGTGAGTGCACCAAAGGGCTTACGGAACACGATAAAATGACCCATGAAAAGCATGCATACACCTGGCCAAAAATGATCTTGAATTGAATTGACCCTTGCTACCTAAATACGTGATAACAAAATCCAGGTATGTCAATATCCTGCGTTCATCTATTTAACCATCATCATGCGACTAGTGGCACCATGTGAACGCTTGCAAATATGTACCTGCAAATGACGTAATGCACAATGACATGTCCAAAGATGGCCTTGGCCTATTCTTACCCTCTCGAACGTAGCCTAATGCTATTCATTTCAAGGTAGCGAAGGCGTGAGCTCGCCAGGCAGTTGGGCGCTATTGCAGAACTATTGCAGCACTATTGCAGAATGATATTGCAGACAGCTCCTGCGCTATTGCAGAACAATTAAAGGAGTCTTGAGCCCAGGAGCCCGAGAATTTAACCACCAGGGCATTCCAAACCACGACTAGAGCTGCGCAGTTATTGGACAGCGTTCAGTCGTAACTGAAAGCTACATCTCTCGTCATGAACGCTCGCTGACGTTTCAATGGTGCAATTACGGGGTAGAGGTTGGCTGGGTACGCAACGTGAGCAAAACCACCGTGGAGTATTTTGTCATAGAAGAATTGAACGTGAGATCAGAACATCAAGATATTCTTCTTTCTACTTTCAGATGTGAATGACTCGGAAATCTAACCAAATTGCACAGAGTACCGAAAATATATTTGTATTTGCTAAAATGAAAACCATGTTCTCCTGTTGTGCGCTAATAGTTTACACGCCCAATCTTTGTTTTGCTGAATCTTAATGGCCGTTCCATCTATTACGTCGTGTGGCAAATTTAACTTTGAGGCCTAAATCGAGACATTGAGGATGTTTTCGGCGAAGTCATATGCATAGCTTCATTTCAATTGGTCCGGAACACACCATACATTCTATGGACAGATTTTTTACTCTTCACTCGTCTCCACTCTTCCCCACTTTGTTCTACTCTTATCCAGTCGTCTCGCGGTCTTCTGACTCGGGCTCGTGCAGCTGCAATTTCCAGCTGCACGCATCGTAAATGAACTTGCACGTGTTGCATTCCTTGTGCCAGGGCTAAAATAATGTTTGTTTTTTTTTTTAAAGTGAGATGTTGGAAAAAGTATAGTAGGTTGTTCAAACTCGTCATGGAAGCAATGTTACCTAAAATACCCTTTGCATATTCGAGACTCAATTGTCATCCGATTGCATACTTATTAGTTCTTTTTTTTCTTATGAGATGCTACATTTAGAGATAGATATGTGAGAAATAACAATAAGCATGCCTATGGTATGACATGGTAATGTATGACTGACCACATCATAGGAAATTCCCTTACCTGGAATCTTGCTATGAGATGTGTATGTAACATTGTCTTTAATGATGAGCATAAGCATGATGATTGTAAATAAAACACGATTACAAATCCGGCATGCATACTTTGTAAACACTCATAAAACATGGTGTTGATCTTTCTTTGCAAGGGATGTCTAATTCAGTGTCGGGAAAGCGGTATATTCCACCCAATTTCATAAATAATGCATCACTGTCATGCACCCCCGTGCTTTATTTCCAACAACGAATTATCACTGTAGCTTAAATATTTACAAGCTGAGAAGATTTAAACCCCAAACCTCAGTCTTGCGGAAAATGCGCTATGCGTTAGCTGTCGGCACCCCGTACCGCATGCTGATCAAGAAATGGAAAGCTCGCAGCGTCTCGGGAAGTAGCACCAGACCGTGCTGTATCCAGTAGCTGGACTGATCGGTGAGAAGCTCACTGCTTCAGACAGTCATAAACAGTGCGGCTATGGAATGCTTTATTCATCATCGTTCACATCAGAGAGTGCATACAAAGCCGCGCCACGCACACAGACGCAGGCGGGTGTTGGCGAAAGCAAACGGTCCATAGCAAAAATACTAGCAAAAGCAAGCAAAAATACATTGCGCAGTCCACTGCGCAATGTATTTTAAAACTCACGCACACCCGAGATCCTAAACGTTTTCTCGCATAAAAAGCTGCGTAGGGAACTAACCCTCACTATCACCACACAATTCCGATACGTGATCCCGAACACACCTACAAATCGTGATACCGAACGCACCTACAAGTCGTGATACCGAACACACTTACAAATCGTGATACTGAACACACCTACAAGTCGTGATACTGAACACACCTACAAGTCGTGACATGTGACAGTGTGGGTGACGGACTACGTGATGCGTCTCACTCCAAACCAAGCTCAGGTGGGACTCAACGCACATGCACGCACGTGCCGTGACACTTGACCAGGCACCTGGCCAGGCAACATGGCCAGGGATGCTGCTTTGCACACTTTTGATGGCAAAAGTGCCCCTTCAATGTTAGCTCCCCCATAATTCAAACTTTAAAAATGGAACCCTTCGAACTGTGCCCCCAATCAATTTGGGTTGCCAATTGCTTTCATATATCCAACCCCCTCCCCGCCCGATATATTTCAGAAATCAACACCCGTGGACGCAACGCTTATTGAAGTTCAATCCGGTCGTTCCTGGACGATCAGTGGCCCCGTCGTCGAATTGAACTTCGTCCTTCACGGAAACCACGACCTCCATAGCAACCACGGTCTCCATGGCAACGGCGGCAGATTAGCACGAGGAACCCCCATCTGTCATCTTCACAGTGAAGCGACTCGGTGCTGCACAGTGAAGCCTCCAGCCTGCATAGTGAAGCCTCTGGCATGCACAGTGCACAGTGAAGCCCCTCTCACAGGCACAGTGTACACAATTGCCTGATTGGCTGCCATTTAAGCGGTATCCTCAAAGGGGGCGTACTGGTCATTCTAAAGGTCAGGGTTGCACCTGTGAACATCCGAAAATCGCCATCTAGCACGCACAAACAGAATCTACGCTCCTGTTTGAACACACACACATAGGGAACAAAAATGTGCTCATTACAGTGCTTGTCTAAATGCTTCAAGTGGACGGATAAGTAATCCCTACGCCTGCGCATAGCTAGTCTAATGAGTAGCGTGCGTCTGGCATACCCTGTTGGCTCCGTAACTATATACGGATATAGCTCCGTATATAGCTGGTGCGATTAATGCTAATACACACCAGGAGCTGTACCAGTGTCGGGCGCCATGTTGGCTGCTGGACTGAGCACGACTGACGGCCTATGGCTCAAGATCGAGCTGGCCCTCGCCTGTTGTTCTTTGAAGCGTTGGACACAAGATCGAGCTGGCTCTCGCCTGTTGTTCTTTCAAGCGTTGGACACAAGCTTGAGCTGGCCCTCGCCTGTTCTTTCAAGCGTTGGATACAAGATCGAGCTGGCTCTCGCCTGCTGCTCTTTCAAGCGTTGGACACAAGATGGAGATGGCCCTCGCTTGTTGTCCTTTCAAGCGTTGGACACAAGCTCGAACTGGCCCACGCCTGTTGTTCTTTCAAGCGTTGGACACAAGCTTGAGCTGGCCCTCGCCCGTTCTTTCAAGCTTTGGATACAAGATCGAGCTGGCTCTCGCCTGTTGTTCGTTCAAGCGTTGAAAAATTCTGCCACTCGCCATCCAGAGCGCGTCCTTCAGACGGCAGCGGCCCCGGTCCCGATGACGTGGCAAGCCTCCGACCGGCGCGCCTCTCTCGAGGATCGAGGAACCTCGCTACGCTCGGCTCTAGAAGGGCATCTGCACGTCGTGGAGGACGTTGGCCTCCACCAGCTGCACGGTGGCCGCGCTAAGCTCGCTCGGGTCGGGCGGTGGAGGCGGGACAGCTGCGGCGGCGGTGCTGTAGGGCGTGTGCTCTGCCGCTGGTGGTGGCGGAGCGGCGGCTGCGTAGGGTGCGAGCTCCGCCGGTGGTGGCGGGGCGGCTGGGGCGGCTCCGTAGGGAACGCGGTTCCTGCGCGTCATGTCGGCGACCTGGTCGGCCGATATCTTGTGCACCTTGCGCAGGTGCAGACGTAGGTTGTTGACGTTGCTGGCGGCCAGGCCGCACACCACGCACAGCGTCAGGCCCTCGTGGTGCGACCTGTGGTTGGTGAGCGACGAGCGGTACTTGTACCACTTGCCGCACACGTCGCACGTGTGGCCGAACGACTCCCCGCCTGCCGAACAGAAGGCGCCGGTCAGCGTCGCCCCACATTAACGCCGCTCTCTGTCCAGGCGCGCTGACATGCGGGTGTTCTGGACCTGCTAGAGAAGGCCTGCTATTGCCACACGGTACCCACCTTGGACATATTTTTTTACGGGATTCCTCGCGAGTAACATCGACCGCGGCAAGCGCCTCTTGTCCTCAGTGCATGAGGTCATCGAACACACAACTATTCCGTCCCGTAGGCATGGACCTTGGATGGCAGTTGGAAGATGACGTCACTGGCCCATCCTGCCATCCCGACTTCCGGTCCAAATAAGTTCTGATGCATGTCTTCGATACAGTCGCGTCACGACCATTGTGGTCGGTGCGCCTGACAATTCCAGCACGAATGATCGAGAGGTCTGTTGCGATTGCCAGCGAGACCTATAAGTGACATCCGCCATTTAAAAGGTGGACTCATGTGCTGTAGGTACAGGATCAGGCATCACGTCGCTGTCCGCAGATTCTTGCTAACCACGGCAACTGCCATCTCCCGGCAACCCACGTAAATGCAAATATCTGGTCCCCAGGTGGCGCAGCGAGCCTCGCCGTGCGGGTACGGTATGCGGCACGAAACTAGCAGCTCTTTAGACAAAGATCACGAGTGCTTGGTAATAAATGTGATTATAGCTGGTATAGGTGCCAACTGCAGAGTAGACTTACTTCTGCACGAAGGCAGGCAATGCATACAGGGTTGAAGGATCGCGTTCAAAGAATTACCACTGAGGGTCCGCTAATTGACGACTCGGAGGACTCATTCCAGCCAACCGGACTCTCCATCGATCCACACCCCCTATATTTCTAAAGCAATGGAAAATGTCACTACCGCGAGTTGCATCCCTGACGGCGAGATGGTATGACCTTCAACCGACATGTCGGACACGACTCGGGAAGGTTGCAACATAAATTCAACGATTCCAAATGCGTGAAGGAGTGACCCCACAGGACAGGTGGGATCGGTATGGTCACCAATTTTAATCCCAGTATCATATGCCCTGCGATACTCCCCCACCCCCCCTCTACCCCCAATATTGCGTCTCCGTACATATCTGGTGGCAGGAGTGGGGCCTCGCAGAATGTATTGGGGTTGCCCGGCAGTTCTCATAAGCGCAGCATGCATTAGAAAAACCCATCCCTAGGGATACACTTCAAGGTTGTACTTATTGCAGGGGCTCAACTGAGTCTCAGAATAGGAAAGGAAGCTCTAAATATGTCTTGCACTACGCCAAAGCTGATCCAGTCTAGGGTGTTGACATTGACCTGTAGATGTGGTTTAGGGTGTCGACTTTAACATTGACAGAAATTTAGACATCACGATTATTGTACATTACAGACACCCGAAATTCAGACATTAAACAAATCGACATTTAGACATTCAGTAGCGGCCATCTTACGCTCAAACCACTTGGTAAGGCTATGTTGATCAGTGTGCTGATGCGAATCAGTTGAGGGCGGAACATATGCCATTATACAATTATACAGGTAAGATGTTAGTGTAGTGCTGAGACGCCATTGCGAAGGCAAAATATTATTGTAGAGATAAGATGTCATTGTAGAGATAAGATGTTATTATAGAGATAAGATGTTACTGTGAAGGTGAAATGTTACTGTAAAGTGAGATGTAACTGTAAAGTGAGATGTATGATGTAACTGTAGATGTATGATGTTATTGCAGAGGTAAAATGCATTGAAAAGGTAACATATCATGGTAAAGGTAGAATGTTATTATAGACGTAAGATGCATTGTAAAGGCAAGATGTTATTGCAAAGGTAGACAAAGATGTTACATGGAAGCATTCAGAGCGGCGAACATTATATGAAAAGAGACTTCCAGAGTGAGGCACAGTATCGGCTGCTTATGAGCATCTAACGGGCTCCCAGACTTGCCCCTCACTGCTGTGTGGATTGATTTTCGGCTGCAGTGGTTCCGCCGCTACTGGTGCATGCACCAATGTGCATGGTGCTGGTGCATGGTGCTACAGCAGCAACGTCCACGAACCAACGCGTTCACGGTGGTGGACAAATAATTGTATATATGCTCAAAGGTGTTTATCATTGATTGCAATATGCCCTGGAAAGTTTCAATGGTGCTTTGTAGAGTTATATGTTAAAATTAAAGGGTGCTCGACAGGTTTCAAGGGTGCACAGGCCAATCTAAAAATGCAGTCCATCACTCGTATAAGTTCACCAGGCTCTGGTAGCCATCACCACATCATTCGTCCAGGGAAAATAAGTGACACATCCTACTACAAAGCACATACTAGTCAAGAAGACTGTCATAAGAACCACATGGAAGCCTCACTCCGAGTAGCTGCAAATTATTTACAACTGAATGGCATGGTATTAATGCTTGCTGTGGCAAAGGAGCAGTTTTAGATCTTGTTGATCTACACTTTCCCGGTAATGAATGGCAGCACGCCTGCTTAATGACGCCACTCTTCTCACAAATAGTATTCTGTTTAGGCTGTCTGGAAATAAGGAAACCGGCAACGGGGACAGGGGTCTCTGAACTGTTTCTCTTTTTTGTGGGGGGGCGGGCGGGGGAGATGTATGTAGAAAAGGGAGGGAAGATGTGGGGCGCAGAGAAGTGGGTGCACGTCTCGTCACCCGCCTCACGAAAACCTGGGCAACCAGCGCACGTCACGCGTGCGATAATGATAACCGAGGAAGAGACACAGCTCGAGCATTTTCAACCAGGAAACTTCTCTCGGAGACGGTGGGAATCTGCGTTTTCGGGGAAAAATGAAGGCAAAAAGGAAGCTGCGTTGCCATAGCGTGGATGGTTGGTTGGCTATTTGGGTTTAGGGGCGCATCAACTGCGTTAGTCACATAGCGCCCAAGTCGTAGCGTGGTGTGTGGTGTTTGTGCGGGAGTTGAAACATGCATAGCGCACAAGACAGGGAAAGCGGAGGAGATTGACCGGAGAGTTAGGAATTGCTCGTAGGGCAGTCTGCACCAGAAAAACAAGACCAAAGATGATTCTGCAATATACTATTCAGCAAGGTTTTTCGCAACCATACACCCATGGATGGCTGACGTGCGGAATCCGGAAACGGGGAGGGAAAGTTTCGCCTGACAAAAGCAAATTCCAAGAATCATTCTGTCGTCTTCAGGGAAGATATGTGGTCAAAAATGGATGTGTTGGTCGATGATCACAATTCGGTGGGATGTGACAACAAATAACCACAGCAGGCGTGTGAGTGAGATCTCATCTCAGCATCCTCTTACTGAGGTAAAGTGGCGCAGGAACTGTCACAACGTTGCCATTAGGCAGGGGCGCTGCATGACTGATTAGGGGGGGCATCTTAAAACCGATCCCTTCCATGCAACGCTCATTGAGTCAGTGTTAAGCTCGTTCAAAGCTGGAATGGCCTCTGCCTGCTGTGACGACTCCCCCCCCCCTTCCCCCGAATTCCTACGCTGATGTGTATGGATTGAAACTGTCTCAATATATTGCGATATGAAGTGGACATCGGCAACAATTCAGATAAAACCACGCACAATTGAAGACAGTTTATTACGTATATTAAGCTTGCCAACGTGCTCCAGACTATGCATAGGTGAGTTGTGCATGCATTCCAATTCGAGTCCGGCATGTGACGTCACACTACACAAACAGTGATCCGCCATCACTCCTCCACTCCACACACATGCGAACACATTTCACCAAACAAGCCACGAAGGAAAAGAAGCGACATCTTCCCAGTCAGCACAGAGGTAAATATGTACTTCAGTGAGTCACAATCTCCAACATGCCACTGGGCTTGCTATTGATGAAGCCCCTCCAAAGCACAAAGCATATGCCACCATGAACTCAACGAATCATCTCCCATCTATTACTGTACAGTCGCTTGTAGTAAGACAATATCTCCTCACTTGCCAGATCGGTTGGTTGTTTATTTGCACTGGGGAGCTTCAATTTCATTGCTTATACATGTCCTACACGTCTCAGTCTCCAAACGAGCCGTGGCAAATTACATACTTGAATGGAAGACTGATCGGAACCACAACGGCCATCTTCTGGCTGCATTAGTTCACGACGGCAAAGGGGAAGTCCCGCACCAGGAATATTCACTCAGCAACGGTAAAAGGTAAAAGAGGCCGTTTATTGCGAGGGCCGCGGTCTCGACAGTGGCCGCTCAGACGCCAGGACGTAACACGTGCCGCACGTACGGACAACCTGCAGTCACCTCAGTAGCAACATGAACACCGGGTCGAGATGAAAACCCGCACGTCACGAGTAAATCCCGTGAGTGAAACCCAACGGACGTGCCGGCGCGATAAAAAAAATCGCTCCACATCCGCACAATCCACTACGAGAATAGCACATGATCTTGCGGCGTACGTGCCCAACAAACGTTTGTCTGTGCAGGGAAGCAAAAAGCACTTCTCTACTCACGGTCCTGTATCGCCCAATGTGGCGGCGTGTGGAGGTGAACACCTGCCGAATCAAGAACACTGAAGAAAGATCCGCTGAAGAAAGATCACGCATGCCTAGAACAAAGGTGCTACTGGATGCTCGTTGGGAACCTTATTCTACCCATCTATTTGTAAATTCAACGATCTCCTGGCTGTTTTTCAGACACGTACACTATTGCTCCTTGGCTTGTTTCTATCAGATGGCATCAGTCAAACTAATGCTTACCTTAATCCACTCTTCCCTGTCTGCTTCTTCCATTCTGCACATGATAGTTTCGTCTCTATAAGCCACGGAAAAAATCCTCAACGTTTGTACCAATGCACAACTCCATTTCTGATCTTCTAAGCGCTTATTCTGCTTACTGGTGCGAGCGCCACGCAATTGAGATAGCATTGCTCTTGCTTGCAGCGCTTACATTCTTTGATGACTGCAACTAGCATGTCCTCTTCGTGACAATCTACCCAATTACAATTCGCACGGCTTCATCTATTGGCCAACTTAACTTCATGCAATGCTGGCTCACAGGATATTTTCGTTTACAAAATCCAAGTGAAGGTAATCAACGATAAGTAGTCAACGAACGCTTCCACTGATCTCCAAGTTTTCCGAGAGTTCCAAGCCATTGACCTCCACGTCAGCTGCGCCAGCACCGTACTCCAACAGTCCTCGTCACGTGCCCAACCACCCGAACGACTGTGCATCTGATCCTCCGAGCTACCGTGCATCTGAGTCGCGAGCCTGCCTCTCAGATGCGTCGCGCACTCGATCGTCAGAATCGCGAACCTGGCCGCCTGTCGAAGAGCCGCGCGGCCGACCGTCGGAGGCGCTGCGCGCGCCATCGTCCGCGGAGGCGCCGCACGACCGGGCCTCGGCGGAGACGCGGCGCGCCTGGTCCTCGCCGGGAGACCCGCGCGACAGACTCTCCGGCGAGCTGTACAGAGACAGGCTGCGGATCGACAGGCCGCGCCCGCGGCCGTCGCCGTCAGCGGCGGCGGCGCCCAGCCGACCGCCGCCTGAAGCCCGCACCTGAACGCCGCCCGACCGGTGGTAGTCGAGCGGCGGCCGGCCGGCCCCGGACGGCGACGGCTGCAACGGGACGGCGCCGCCGGCCCCGTACATGTCGGCCGGGTAGCCTCTGCGCGGCACGAGGCGGTAGATCTCCTCGGTGGACATCTTGTGCACCTGCTTGAGGTGGATGCGCAGCGACGGCACGATGCTGCACACCTTGGCGCAGACGGGGCAGCGCGTGAGGCCCTGGTGCTGCTTCCTGTGGTTGATGCGCCCCGTGGAGGTGCGGTAGACGCGGCCACAAACGTCGCACGGAAACGCGCCTGCAACAGGAGGCGGGACGGCGTGTTACTTACGTACTGAGCACCGGTTACTTACGCGCTACGTACATGTTGCTTACTTGCTACATACATGTTGCTTACACCACCTCACCTGTTAGCATCAATTGGGCGGGGTCTGCTCGTCGGCCAGACCCAGCACATAGTCGATCACATCAACCAAACTGAACTCCATTTCAGGCATCTCTGGTATACATAATTGACAACAGTATATTCACTCCCTAAATGAATGTAGTGTATTCACTCTCACTCCCATGTGAAAGGCCGGCTGCAGCGGTGCCGAAGATGCCATGCAGCAAATGAAGGCCGAAGTAAATGGGAAATAACAGAATAGTTTTAAATTGTGAAAGTATAAAAACATTGCGACCCTACGCATGAATCCAATTCCAGTGATTAACTTCTCACCGACATGAACATGCTCTTTCAAGGATAAATATCCATAAGAACCATAAGAACCCCCTAGAATTTCAATAAAAAGGCGCTTGCGATTTTGTTGTAATACGTCATAATTATTGTATCAGTCTCTTTTCATTTTTGAGCATATCTGAAACCACGTAAGAGCAGCATTTAAACTCAACCATTTACCTACATCTAAGTCCGTCACTTAATTTGCTGAGCCTTAATATTTCAGATTGCACATAAGGCCTATAGAGTGTAAAGTACCAAAAACGTGTCCAAAGTCGATCTCCCTATTATAACACCACTACGTATTTCATGCAAATCCAAAATGAATTTATATCCCTTGTCATTTGTAACGTTAGCTATTTGCAACCAATGGAAAACTTCACATAGCTTCTGATTAAATTGAAAGGTACGGCCTTGTGACATACGTTGTAGCCTCTTTAACGAAACATTCGAATTCGCAGAATGTAATATATTTAGACGTGAAGCAAGTTTTCCAAACACAAAATCTCCCATTTCTTTTTGACATGTAATATAGCGCGCCAAATTCGCCAATATAGGATCTGAAGAATGTTTTGTACGAATCCAAACGGATTTTCTTCTTAGGGATGGCTAGCTTCAGTGAAGATTAGCATCTACTTGCATCTATAGATTTCAACAATGCTGAGCAGCGGACATCAGACAGAAATGGTTCATAATTGCTAACATAATGGCTTTTCGCATTTTTAAAGAAAAGAGTTATACCATAGATCTTAGGGCTTTTTCATAATGTGCCATTGGATAAAGAGAGGTGAACTTGGGATACTTGGGAGGACTTAGGATAGCACCACAATGGTAGATGGAAGCAGTATTATAACTTGACTGATACAGCCCGGACACTATTACCAGATCTTTTCCCTTTCTTTTCATATCACCCTGATCAATTACGAACATACCGGCACGAGAAAGGAAGTTTGAGGGCAGGTGGGGTAAAAGAATATTGTCTTCTGCTTGCAACCAAAAATACTTCCCTTTACACAAAAAACTAACACCGCACACCTCAAGCTACGTATTGCACTCCAGTGAGTTGGCATCATTTTTTATCAAAGAGCAATAAGACGATTGGTGTTCTCAGACGGCACCATTCGCTGTTTCGGCAGGAAAAGACCATACATTCCTGGAGAGGATACTGCTCCGAATGGTCGAAATCCAAGACCAGGCTGCGTTCCAACATTGGCCCTCACTCTCACGAGTGACGGGGTAACTTCCTCGGAGAAAACTGATGCCTGACAAAATGCGGATCCCCCATAAAATGTGGATGACAGCAGCCTAACTTGTTTAGCAATAGAGCATCCTATGACACGTCATCCCAGAAACTGCATTCTCATAAACTTCGCCTGACCAAGTTGCCACTGATCACTCCTGCTTAAAGGTATGTAGGTTCATCAACCAGTATAACTCCCAATCAACCTTCGTCCGAATCCACAGGCATTATCGCTGAGACAAGCTATCGCGAGGCCCACCAGCGCGTATGTGGGGCAGTTCATGAGGTGAGCCTCCTGCGCATAACTCCACCCAAATTCACATACAACCCTGCATCAACTCGGTCATGCACACCGGCCACTGACACCGGAGTGCTCATAGGAATTTCGAAACACAGAGACCCAAGTTGGGAAAGCAAACCACGTGGAACGGGGAGATCGCAACTGGAAGACGCTCCGACACTTGTTACGAAAATATCCTTCCGCTACCTTTATGAAAAACTAGTCTAAAGCATCACGCTGGGTTCTCCGAAACCATGCAACCTTCCTCCGACCACCTGTACCCGACGGTAGACATGGCCCGTCTTAGTGTCCAATGAAGGACCAGCCTCCAACCTGTATTCAAGCACATTTACAGCACACACACGAATACGGCGCCGTTCGACGGTCCGCCAAATCCGCCAGCATGTCATCACAAGAAAAAACGGTTCACCGGTATCCGGCCAGCCAACCAACCAATCCAACCACAGCCTAATGCACGCCGACTTGGCATGCGCACAACCACGTCCCAAGGCGGCGCCAACCGCCGGCGGCTGCCTCCCGCCTGTTCGGCAAGTGCTTCCGCGACCCGCGCCACTCGCACCACCGCCTGCAGTCCGCGGAGCCGCCAGCCGGAAGTCGAGCCTTCGGCACCACCGGCGCGGCAGATCAGACACTCGACCAGTGCCTGGCGGTGGTGGAGGCGCGCGTCTTGCGCGGCACCAGCTGGTACACTTCGTCGGGCGTCATCCCGTGCAGTATGGAGAGGTGTCGGCGCAGCGACGGTACCGACGACAAGAACATGGCGCACAGCTGGCAGTGCGTGCGGCCCTGGTGCTGCTCCTTGTGCTTCTGCAGCGCCTTGATGTGCCGGTAGTGGCGGCCGCAGATGTCGCAGCACAGGCTGTGCGCCGCTGCCGGACAAAGAAAAACGCCCCGTTATGGCAACTGCTTCTGGTACAGGTGTGCTATTCAGGAGGGCGTCACACGAATAACGCTATGGAAGAGGAGGCCAGGTATCTACACCTCTTCCCTAGCGAATGGCACTTTGCATCCGCTAATGATAGCAAAAAAAAGAAGACGCCAGGTCAGGTCAAAGAGACATCATCCCACTCATATTTGCTGCCCGATATGCTTTCCATCGATATGGGCACAAATATGTTTTACTGTTAGCTGGACAACGGTTGGTGTGGCCTGTTGGCAAACATTGACGATTAGGAATCCGTGGAATTCCATCCGCGGGAGATGAATCGCAAAACGACTGTTCTCAATACTTTGCCGATAAAATAAACGTTGTAAGACTTCACTGTTCTTCCATCTGCCGACGAAAAAAATGAACAGTGAATGATAGTCGAACTGTTGTATGTATTGTTGCACCACAGAAACAAAGCACCGAGGAACAAAACTGGAGCAGATACCTTCAAGTGAAGAAAAATGGCAGAGGAAGGCGAGCGCATATGTTCCACCGCATAGGAATCGAACACCGTGGACCAGTCAATGATACAGCTCTGGAATCAAACCGAAACGGCGTTCAAAATGCACGTGGGGCGATATAAAACACACGAAGCGCGTGTTCTTGTTTGGTGACGTCCATCGTCATCAGAAACGATCGAATCTAAGGGATAATCAAGGCTTGGATAGTTGGTTATTTATTTGGGTCATTGGGCGCCACGACTGCTCAGGATATTTTACGCCCAAAACTACCAGTAAAATTATTGCGAGGTTCCCTGCAAATATCCAAAGTCCAAGAGCCTGACAGATCCCTTGCCTATACTCAGCACAATCGCGGCAGCCACAGGAAGTATCCGGACGAAGGCTCTACAGCTCTGCCCCCCACCGAGAATTACCACACACTGGTCAGCTGCTCCACATCCACATTTTAACTTCAGTCCAATGTCGTTCCACAATCCCCAGCGCCAGGCGGCCGAAATCGGCTTACTTAGTAGCGGTTTACTCAACGTACATTTTGATATACTATGGCAGAAGAAGAACCTTGGGTTCTTTTACGACACATTCAATTGCTAGGTCATATAGCGTCGTCAACCTCTCACGCCGGTTGGTCGCAGGTGGACTCGGTAATGTCGCCGGTTGCGAGATTCGAACCCACAATCTTGCGATCAAGAGTCCGACGCTCTACCGACCGAGTTACCGCGGCCCCTACTATGGCAGAATCGGCTTACTCAGCGCACATGTTGATATCCCACGGCAGAATCGGCCTACTTAAGCCTATGTTTATATTCCATGGCAGAATCTGCTTACTTGGTGCATATGTTGATATCCCATGGCAGAATCGGCTCATTTATGGCGCATGTTGATATCCTACGGCAGAATCGCAAGGGAAAGGGACCAAAGAGCACTAGATGACTCATCACAGAAAGTCAACAGTCCACCGGTGGGCTTATCGACAATCCGACGGTGGGATATCAATTCACCGTTGGACTTGCCAACAACCCACCAGTGGGTTTATGAACCCACCTATGGGCTTATCGACAAAGCAGCACATTTGAAAGAAAACTTGCATTAAGAGGGTCACAAATTACAAACACATGTAGACTCGCTAGCAATGTCAACATCGACATTCACAAAGCTGTGTTGATGAATGTTACAACGCCATTGACGAATATAAAAATTACAATATCTGATGATTCAAACTGGTTAGCTGGCCAGCGATAACGGTACAGTCGCCTGGAGTATGCACTCTCAACCCGTCTGCATTTCCTTCATCAGACGTGGAACATCGTCATTAGAATAATCTGTATTACGCCGGCATCTCAATACAAGTCTGCATTGCACAATACCTATCTGCTGTATTTACGCGTCAACCCCGAACTAATTGGCGTGCGAAATAGCACTACTATGAACCACCTTAGCAGTTGAAAAAGTCTTACGTGACAATAATGTGCCGCTACTCCAAATTAACCTTCGTTCTTCAGTGATCTTCACAATCCGCCTGGCCCGTACCGCAGGTCGCAACGCTCTGTGTCTACTACACCGGCCACATGGCTCACATTGGCCGCACAGCTGTGTCTACCACATCGGCCACACAGTTCTGTGTCTACCACATTGGCCACACATCTCTCTGTGTCACACATAGGTCAAGCCGCCATCTGTGTCTACCACACCGGCCACATGACGCTGTGTCATCATATCGGTCAAACAGCTCTCTGTGTCTACTGCATCGCCTTCTTTGTCCATCACATCGGCCACACAGCTCTGTGTGTCTACCACAACGGCTACACCTCTCTGTGTCTAATACACAGGCCACACATCACTCACACAGGCCACACCGCCGATACCATACCGATCGCACTACTTTTTGTGTCTACCACACCGGCCACACAGATCTTTTTCTACCGCATCGGCCACACGGCCCTCTGTGTCTAGCACATCAGCCACACGGCCCTCTGTGTCTACCACATCAGCCACACGGCTGTCACATCTGCCACACCGCTCTGTGTCTACCACATCGGCTTGACCACTTTCTGAGTCTACTACACCAGCCACACAGCTCTTCGTCGTCCTGGGGTTCTTTTACGACGCATTCAGCCGCCAGGTCACATAGCGTTCGCCAACCTCTCACGCCGACTGGTCGGGGGTGGACTCAGTAGATGCCGTCGGCTGCGAGATTCGAACCCCCAATCTTACGATTAAGAGGCAGACGCTCTACCAACTACGCTACCGCGGCCCCAGCCACACAGCTCTCTGTACTATCACATCAGCCACACAGCTCTGTGTCACATCGGCCACACCGCTCTGTGTCTACATCGGCCCCACACCGGCCACAGGGCTCTCTGTGTCTACCACATCGGACACATGGCCATCTGTGTCTACCACATCGGCCACATGGCCCTCTGTGTCTACCACATCGGCCACACCGCTCTGTGTCTACCACATCGACCACAGGGCTCTATGTGTGCCACATCGGCCACATGGCCCTCTGTGCACCACACCGGCCCCTCACGGCTCACTGTCTACCACACCGGCCCCACGCGGCTGTGTCCACCACAGCCCCGCGCGTCAGCGTCAGGTGCCCGGGCCGTCTGGCGCGCACCTCGCACGGCACCAGCCGGTACACCTCGTCGGGCGACTTGCCGTGCCGCGTGAGCAGGTGGCGGCGCAGCGTCGGCACCGTGCTGTACACCACCCGGCAGAGCGGACAGTGCGTGCGGCCCGTGTGCTGCTTCTTGTGGTTGTAGAGCGACGCGGCGCTGAGGAAGCTGCGGCCGCACGTCTCGCACGGGTGCTCCGGCCCTGCCGGACCGGACGGCGTCACTGCACGCACCATCCGAGTGTCGGGGCTCGAGTGAGGCTCGCACGCCGGAGAACGCCAGGCACGTCCCGCCGCCGGCCGGCCGTCAGCCTGGCGCAGCAGTCATTCATTCCGGTACAAAACGCGACCAGATGCCAAACAAAATGGATAGCACAACAGCTAAGTGAATGACAGAGGCACGCAGGAATCGGCCCACAATCCTGAAAGTGCTTCCGTTGTCCACAGTCCTTAGATGGTACGTGTGGGACGGTGATTAGTATAATACTGAACACAGGCGCAATCACCAGCCGCAAAACATGGTACAGCTTTTGTCTAGAGTAGATTTGGATAGTCTAGTGGTAGTGGTGGTGGATCAATGTTTTGGGCGTGTCGACAACGTTGGTCACTTTGTGCCCAATTGGGTGACCTGAACATTCCAGCGTCCGCGCATATCTAAGCTATTCAGCCTGTCATGGCGGGCGTTCGTAAACTGCTGTATATATATATATATATATATATATATATATATATATATATATATATATATATATATATATATATATATATATATATATATATATATATATATATATATATATATATATATATATATATATATATATATATATATATATATATATATATATATATATATACATATATATACACATATATATAATACCGATAGATAGATTCATGCGTTTGTGGTAGGAGATAGCGATAAACGCACCGCTACAACCAGAATATGTTGAGAAAACCGGGAGAATGATTGGATACGGCGGGATGCTTGTACATGCATGTTCAATAGCATTGGTCTTAACGCCTGGATCTGGCACGGTTTGCTGTGCCCTTTCCTACTAGCCGAACTTTAATTCTAAGCCGGTCTGCAAACTCAGGTCGCACCAGTTACAGAAGCAGTGTCGTTCCTGAAACGACACACGAAAAGTAAACTGAAGAAGAGCGTTATCTGAACTTGTACTTATTGTTTTATATCACATTTCCGGACGACTAAGGCTCGCTATGTTGATGTAAAGCTCAATCACCAATGTGATCCCAAATCCCACGTAAGTTGCCAATAAAACGCAGGTATGACCCGTTTCAGTTACCTTTTCAATAAGCAACATACCACATTCGCTGCCCATGTGGGCCAAAACGTTTGGTAATATTTTGCTTTCAAGCACAGGTCTACCGCAATCACTTCATCAATATATACATTCGAGCATATCTAAAAACACAAGTCTGATCCCGCAATAATTATGCCGGGCCATGGTGTTCTCTCCCTGCAACTACCACCAGGAACTAAATCACGGATCACCACAGTCAGTGTCACCAGCGCCATCCCGCTTGAACAGGGCTAAGCTAGAGTGGCCGGCGGTGACGGACCCAGGCCACATTTTGTGGTAACTTACAGGTGGTGCCGGACCCAGACTACATTCTGTGGTAACTCAGGCATGGTGCCGGACCCAGACCGCATTATGTGGTAACTCACATATGATAACGGAACCAGACCACATTCTGTGGTAACACAGAGGTGGTGCCGGACCCAGACCACATTCTGTGGTAACTCACAGATACGATCCCATCACCGGCAGTCGACTAGTCGGGGCTCGAAAGCTCGCCAAGATGAGCTGCAGACCGGGAACAGCAGGTCCGGTGCTGCTATCCACAAAACGGATCCAATGTGAGTAATGTCCGGGACGTCCAGCAAAGCGCGCAACTGATTTCAGCGATACGGCGTGTAAAAGAGCGTTCACCATGCGTTCACTGTATTCGACCGTGGACGCGACGATATCGACGAAAACGCCGCAAATGCGAGCCAAGCCACAATTGGTCGCTCTATCGCGATGCGTCCTCAAATGACGAACCCAGCGTGAATACCACAAGTCCGACCGCGCCATGTCAAATCTCGAAAGTGGCTGAACTTGTCGCTAAGGTGCATGCACCCCTTCCAAAAATCTGCGAACTGTACATATACAGCCACTGCGACATGGCGCCACAGGACATACTGCAGCACATCACACAGCGCCACACCTCAACACCGCGCAGTCCAAGAAGTCTCCAGTACATCTCACACGGCGCCAGACCGAGACGGCTCCAGGCTGTCACCAGCTGCGTCAGCCCCGGCCACGCGCACACCACCACCACCACCGTAGCCGGCGTCGTCCGTCTCCGGCTCGTAGGACGAGCGCACGCGCGTCGGGATGATGGAGCGCACGTCCTCCAGCGCCACCCGGTGCACGCACTGCAGGTGGCGGCGCAGGCTGAACACGTTGCCGAGCATCTTGCCGCAGGAGGGGCACAGCGTGGCGCCCTGGTGCTGCTTCAGGTGGTGCGCCAGCGTGTCCTGGCGCAGGTAGCGGCGGCCACACACCGGGCAGCGGAACGGGCCGGCCGAGCCTGTGGATGGAGGCGGTGCTGTAGACAGGTCGGACAGTTCGCCTCCGAGTGGCGGCTGTTGTGCGTCTCGTGTTCGCCTCGGCTCACCCGTCTGGCTGCGTGTTCTCGGGAGAACTGACGTCGGCCCCGTGTCAGCCGAGACGACGTTCGGATCCACAGCCTAACTACACGGGAACATTTCCGAGTGGTCTACAAAATCAATTTGTTCCTGGATGTCTTTGTTTTCAAAGCAAATATAATAAAACCAAGGAGACATAATATAATCCGAGTTAAAGTACCATACAATCCAAACCAGACTCATCATATGCATGAAGAGACACGAACGTCGAAAATGCACATTTTGGTCACAACGTAGGCCATGACCATTCATTGACAAGTTAATATTCGAAGCATCGCACTATGTCCAAACGACACCAACACCTTACCCGCACATGTTCGAGATATGCGTCTTTGTTCGCGCTGATGCCATCGTTTTCCAGATCGGACTCGGCAGATCAGTCAGAGACATGGCACTCGTATGGCCCAATGATTAATAAGCCTGCTTGCAGCCTTTGGTTGAAAGTCTCTGGTCTCTGGCTAAAATGTCTCTAGTTCCTTGAGACTTTCTGCAGCTATTCGGCAACACACCGTGGCGACAGTAGGCCTTTTTCAAAATCCGTGCCAAATCTCAGGAACACGGTGGAAATTGGGGTTCTCGGGTGTGGCGGAAAATTCGCTAAGTTCCTTGAACCTGAACTGAATATATGCACTTATTTATCTTAAACTCGACTGGGCAGTACAATAAATACACGGAAAGGAGCCACAATTGTCCCAGAGCACGTTGAAAATTCCCGGTTCTAATTTGACAAAACACCCCTGGTAATTTCCCTCACACCCTAACAGTAGTATCCTGTTCTTCTACACCACTATGACATCCCATCGATGTTTCCTTCAGAAAAAGCATGATAGGTAATTGAAACAAATGGAACCAACAACCAGAATGCCTGCGACACGCCATCAGCCAGAAGGACTGTGGCCCGCCATGTAGACGCGGATGCCGATACCCGACTGAGAAAACCATCAACCAGGGCTGTGATCCACCATGTCGGCGCGGATACTGATACCTGATTCGGCATGCTCTTCCATAACTGTATCGAGCTCTTGAAATTGGGTTCTTAATAGCTCTTGATCTAGCTCTGCACTTCATAGTTCGCGAATTAAGATTCAGACGGCATAACGACATACGCCAGGCGACGGAAATAAAATATCGCCTGTGATGCGTAACATGAAGTATCTTATATAGCGTGTGTGGAGGGTCGAGGCGCACAGTGATGTGCAAAGTGCTTGGTCTTAGCCGACTCAGATAAGTGATTACCTTTACCGCTTACGGTACACATCTGACATTTATGGCGACCATAAAGCATATCGAGGTTATAAAGCAAACATGCAATGCGTGTTATAATTTAAACTATTATAAAACCAGTGTTCTTGGTTTGTTATTGGTTTTACGACACATTCACCGCTGAGTCATGTAACGTCGCCAATCTCTCAAGCCGATTCATCGCGGGCGAAGAGTAGCGATAGATGAGACTCGAACTCACAACCTTTCGATTGTGAGACTGGGTAACTTGCCCCTAGACTACTCGTCCAAGATAAAGCCAGTGTTCAAAAGTAGTTACATACCGGATCACAATGGACCTTGTGGCCCAAAAGCTCCACCCATTCCGGATATTTATTCACCGCTTAGAAATGCAGACACCATAGAGCCACAAAATAAGGTGCGCAAAGGTCTGTGTACGGCCACAGAATCCATTCAAGCCCATCTGAGAATGGTCCAATATCTCTCCTCGTCGATGCTTTCCACACACGAAATATAACGCGGTGCACCAGACACGAGCCACCGGTATATCAGCTATGTGCAGCGACACCTACACACCACTCTCAAATCCTATACAACCCCGGCCTGGTGGCCACACAACTCTCATCATCACCATCGTCATCATCACACTTGGGCTTTCATACAGGAAGCGACACCGAGACCGGCGTCTTCGGCGCATTTCTGTCGGCTGGGAATGACCACGAACACATGCAGCGTCCTTCCTCCGCCAACGTTCTCTACTGCATTAACACGGAATCGTGGTTGTATCGCTGGTATCTGGTGGGCACCAACTGCTTGATCTCCTCCTTGGTCAGCTTGTGCACCAGCACCATGTGCCGGCGCAGGTGCGACACCTTGCTGGAGATCTTGCCGCACATGACGCACGTGGTGAGGCCCTCGTGCACCTTGCGGTGCAGCGACAGCGACATGCTGTGCTGGAACGTCTTGCCGCAGACATCGCAGCTCACCGGGGCGCCGCCGCCACCTGCCAACCGGCCAGACAGCGCGTTAGCCCGTGCAAGTTCGGTCCTCCAGGCCGGCCGCGGCGACCGTGCTGGACGCGCCCGCATAGGCAAGGGTTGGGTCACCGCATCGAACACATCCACAGGAGACCACAGTGCTGCCACGTGTGCTGACGTACGCGTGCAGCCCACGCGGCAGGGCCCAGCACGCGTGTCAGAGCCCAGTACGTGGCAGAGACCAGCCCGCACATGTGCCATTCTTCACACGAGCCGGCACTGTGCCCATATGAGAACATTGGGTTCTTTTACGACGCATTCAGGCGTCCGGTCGCACGTCGCCGGCCTCTCACGCCGATTGGTAGCGTGAAGACTCGGCAATCCCGTCGGTTGTAGGATTCGAGTCCACGACTTCGCGACCAAGAGTTCAGAGTCCTACCTACTGAGCTATCGCTACCCCACCAAGGTCATAGCAGAGAACTAGCGAAATTGCAAAACACGTTTGTACCGCGGTTTCCGCCCCTGCTGATGCCACCACACCAGATACACGGGCCCGAACAAGTTGAAGAATGCTGAGGGACATTTACGCGTTGCACCTGCTATACGAATACCACTCTTCATATAACACACGAGGAGGGGAGGAAATCGGCACCGGACCTGCATTTCTTACTTTTCCTCCATTTACTTGTGGTGTCGCAGGTGGTCCCCACCTCCATGATGAGAACTACGCATCACGTTTACCATATCACTTCGTCAATACTTCCAATGAAAGGAGATTCCACATGGATATGTTTATTATTGCATATATCCTTTGTCATTGATTAGCTAACTGACACGCATGCAGAGACAGGAGGTGCAATGCGTACGTGCACTGAGCGTGGATTTGGAGTGCACACATTGCAGCCAAGCGTGAACTTAACAGTGTCGTCTCTCGTCATATCCTGTGACATGCACTCTTCACATTCAAGCAAATACAGATAAGCAGTGGACATACCTACACAGTGCGTGGATATATATATGAATTTTATATATATATATATATATATATATATATAAACATCCACATCACAATGGTGCGGATACCTCTCAACGTTCGCCTGCATACCACTAAAGCGTAGGTCCCGACACACGTGACACATCTGGCTGTAATGTAAAACTGTAGTTTCCAAGGAAGTCATCGTTGACATGTGACTACATTACCATAAAACTGCTATCTATAAACACGGGCTGATGCGCGAGAACCTGGGAGAAAGCTAGCTTACTTATACCTAAGGCATTGATGACGAACTCGACTAGGGACACTAACTTAATGTGCCATTTGTTCAAGCTGATTCCACACTCATTTTCATTGACAGCACAAGACAGCGCACAAATGACACACCATAAGGACACATAGTTAAAAATATCTTGTTAATCTACCGATATAAAGCGTAGTTGGGGGCACTGGACGGCGATGACAAGTGACGAAAGAGCAATGCACTCTATTCCGACGTCGATCAGTCATATGTGCACTGCCAAGTGCACATACAGCCACGCGCCTCTAGGCATGTATGCAGAAGCAAAGCAGTATCGGACGCGAAAAATGCACAAAGTTGCGTGACCAAAAGCAGAAATATAGACCAGTCATCCGTACCGCGCAGTGAGCCCGGGTTTCGGGAACACTAGGTGCCACTGATCCCAGACAATGTACGGCGGCCAGTGGCTATAGGGCGAAGCCTACCTCCAGCTGTCATGGTATCGCAAGCATATTCCTTTGAAGACTGAGGCTACTTCAGAAGGACGTTCGGAAATATCGAAATGAAAGAACATTTCGCAATTAGTGTGAACATTTGACATTGAAATGCTGAATAACACCTAGAAACGCCGTTGAAATCTGGCTGCCAGCGGAAAACGCATCGCAAAGCTCTTTCAATAAATAATAAGCACATTTCACATCTCAAGATCATTGGGATACAATTTACAAAAATCAAGATTATAAGAAAACAACTGGTGAAGAAGTTAGAATGCGAAATACTGCAAGAAATAGCGCATTGTGTTTTGAAAAGGGCTGATATCAATAGTTAGGGGTCTGGCTGACCAGGCTGGGCAGCTCAGGTGAACCTTCCTGCCATATACACGGAAGTAGACTGGCTAAGGTGAACCTTTTTACCATACACACGGTGGTAAACACGCTAAAGTGAACCTTTATACCATATGCACGGGCATATACTCGATCAGGTGAACCTTTCTACCATATTCACGGTAGTAGCCTCGCTCAGTCGTGGCATTCGCTCGGAACAAATGGGCATCAACGTCGAGTGAACTTTCTCCACAGCCACTCAGGATCGAAACTACGAGTTCACCAAGCGTCTGATGTCATCACGAGACAGCTTGTGGACGCTCTCCAGATGGCGACGTAGGCTTCCAACCCTGCTGGAGACCATGCCGCAGAGCATGCAAGTGGTGAGGCCCTCGTGCACTTTGCGGTGCAGCGCCAGCGATATCGTGTGCTGGAACGTTTTGCCGCAGGTGCCACAAGTGACTCCCGACGCGCGACTCGCTCCTGCCGGGGAGAGAATCGCTGGTGAAAGTCGTCTGCCTCGCAGCTGCCCTTGACAAGAGCCGGGGAAGAGGATAGCAACGCCAATCCGTCGCAGTTATTCAGGCCGATGTGAATGGTGTGCACTCGGGCTCACGGAAACAGACACCGGTAGAAACGGGTGATGCAATTGATTGTCGGTGGACACCTCGTTCAGTTGGATAAAACCTCACGAAGAGCACGCTAAATAGCCGAAACCATACCGACCGTACTCACGGTCACCAGAGCTGCCGACGCATGCGACAGAATCAGACACAACACAACACAAGACAACACAAAACATACTCCGACACAGCACAATACAAGTCAGACCCCGACACAAGATAACACAAGGCAGACTTCGACACAACACAACGCAAGTCAGACGCAGACACAGCACAACACAAGACGATACAAGTCAGACTCCGACACAACACAAGATGACCACGCAACTGTTTGACATCAGGTTCAGAAATGTGTTCGCCAATATCGAGTACATACCGTGTCCACATCAAATAATCTCATTCTTTTCAAATCTTGCGACAAAATGTTGGTGATTTCCGTTCATCTGCTCAATAAGCATCCATCTCACATCTCATTTCACTGCCGCCCGGGTGCCGCAGTTGGTTAAAGCGCTGTCGTGCCATGGCCTCCCATGTCTTGGCTAGACGGGGTTCGAGCCGCTTCACGCGCTCGCACTTAGCCTCCGACTGGGAATATCAGTTGGCACCTGGCCCAGTAAGGCCGGGGACGAGGTACCCGGAGGCGCATCGGTGCATTGACAGCACGTTGAACTGGAATTGACGGATCGGGTGGTGCGGCCAGGGTACAAGCAACGAGCTCTGCTCAGCAATAGGACCGTAGTTCATAAAGCCTCTCCAGCAATAATTCGAACTAAACCTTTTTTGGAAAACAAAAAATAACACTGATTATCATGTTTCAAGCTATATCTATCGAGTGCCGTCAGCACTGTATTGCTTACCTGCATTGTTGTCATCGTCGATGCATTGCCATGCACAGGCACAATAGGTAATGGTTGGTGGTATATTTAAAATGTATCGCACCAGAAACACCACATTCGTATCACAATGCATAACAACGTGTCACAATGGATATTTAGACAACTTCATGTCGCATCTTGCACATCACTTGCCTTGCAGAGATCTGAGGGATACAGATACAGTATCTGAATAGACGCAACTCGTCACAAAAGAAACCACGGACACGACGCGGGATACTCAACTGCATACAATTAATCAGGGTTACAAGCGAACAATATCGAAGTCCGTCAGAAACACGCAGAAGCTGTCTTATCGAGGAGGCTGGTGCCAAATACAAAAAGGCACCAATGCGCAGCCCTGTTCTTCTAATTCCCGGGAAAGCATATGGAGCATCGCTGGCACACGGCGTGTAACTACACTTCGAAACACTGCTCAAAACAAAACAGGCAATGTAGATGGACGCATCGTTCATCGATGCATCACCAGATGCATACTCCGCCGCCATGAACGTCATCTCTGGTGTTATCACTCAGAAGCATTCTGAGGAGTCAGTGCACACAATATGTCGTCACAAAACTACAGCGTCCAATATCTTGCAATGCTGGTTTGGTGGGAACGACCTGAACCCACAAGAATCGTCCATATAACCCGAGAAAAGGCCGTCCTTCAATAGGGACAGCCCATGTTCCCACACACCAATGTAATATCGCCGAGACACAAGTCAATTCGCTAGGGAAAGCAATTGGTACGCAATCCGACACACTTAATTCCGTGCTTTGAATCTGGTGGGAACTATTAGGGCGATATCTTCAGGCGACATAAGGTGCACTCGGCTCAGGTGTTTCCGCAGGTCGGCGACCTTGCTCGACACGCGTCCGCACAGCGTGCAGGTGGTCAGGCCCAGGTGGACCTTCTTATGCAGCGCCAGTGACGTGGTGTGCGAGAACATGCGGCCACAGACGTCACACGAGTTCCACGACGCGGGATCTGCCGACAGGGATACCTTGGCTCAGCCGAAGCGCAGGCACCGGGCGTGGAACGTGGGACTGCATGGTGTTGTTCCACTCGTGGTGTGGTGCTATCACGTGCATCTTGTAGACCAATCTGAGTCCATGGGAACGAAGTATACAGATCGTTTAAATACAAAACCATCCCATGCGCTTAGTTGCTACACCAGCTCCGGCTCCCGCATGTGAACACGCTTCAGCATACGCCATTCGTGCAATCTTGTCAGCATACGGGTGCTAAATTTTGCCCTTATTCTTAAGGAGAAACTTCGACACAAAACACAAAATGTGTACTTTCTACTAAGGGCGGATTATAATATTTTTAGCCAAATTCACATTTAACCAAATTATATACCTTTCACATAGCTAAATAAATCAAAAACAAGTAACACACGACAAATATTCGGCAGAGTGAAAGACAATATATATTGATTGATATAAGGGGAAAATGTTATCTGGAGAAGAAATAAAACATTTGCGTGGTTGGACCATTCAGACTACCATCAAACAGAACATCTCAAGCAGTGTGTGTGTGGGTGAGTTTGCGCAGCCTGCCACCGTGTGGTGATGTCGGCTGGTGTGGTGACCAGCCGAGCACCTCAAGCAATGCTGTCCCATGCACTGATGCTATGTCTGCCTCTCTGTCGCATACGCGCTTGATATCATTTGCGAGACGCTGGCTGAAAATTCACCCTCCGGGGCCCGATCCACCAAGATGACATTCGGTCAATTTGTTGTGCCCAAACTGGTGGTCCCAGACGTCATGGGAAGGATACCAATAACACTTGAAATAGCTTCCAAAGGATGTGGAATATAGGAAACAAATTTGGAACAACTCCGATCTGACGAATCACCAAAATGCGGTCGCATTTCAATTGGATATTACAAACTATCTTCGGAAACGTTTGATTCGTGTACATTCAGACACAAAACTAAGTGAAGTTGGGCACACTACTCAGGTATATGACGCACGGCTGTGACCACAACTAACTTAAATTAAACGTGTCTGCGTAGTCACACATGAAGACCCTCACAACGGTCCAGCCGTCGGATAAAACGGGAATATCAGTTAGCTGACATGCATGTCGATCGAAGCAGTTACAAACTCTCGGACATCTTAAACAGCCACATAAGGTCATCGGGAAATGTACGAGCAGTCTTCAAAGGGCACGCATCTCGTCCGCTGACCAGTTTCGGCCCAATTCACCAGCCGTGACTTCACCGCGCTCTGCTTGTCCAGGACACTTCATAAAATAGCAGATAAGCTGTTTTGTGCACATCGTGACCCTCAAAACACATTCAAATCTGCTACTGCGTACGGGAAACATGCGTGTAAAAACATATGTACTTATCTCAGTTTCTCAACATTTCGCGACGGCGAACGCTTGCTTATTTCGTGGCGCTCTGAGGCTGAAATGCGAGGGAATGTCGCTCTTTTCAGCGAATTTACGACCTTGTGAGCCAACCTAAGAGGGAGAATGCGTGAACTCCTTTCTCATACATAACCCTTGGGTACCGTAAGCTACGCAATCGCCTTGACAATTGACTTTATATTATATTTTTCGCCCACTATTGGATTCATTGTATTTGTACGTCATTGGCGTCATTATCACGATGAACCCTCCACAGGTTTTCACAAGCAAACCATCCACGAGAGAACGTAATTAAGAGCGTTATGACGGGATGTCCAGGTACATAACACGAACCAACTTCCAGTTGTGTGACTAAGAAATGGATCCCACCATTTGCATTTTAAAAACTGAATTATTTTGATGACGTTTCACGTCCATTCTCCACTGAACATTCGACCATCTGAACAAATAAAAATTATAGAGCCACGTTCCACGGCTTACGAAGCGCTATGCCGCAAAACAAACCGCTCTTCGGCGACACAAAAACGTCACCCAGCAAGCCAATTTACAGGTTGCTAAAGAAAGGCAGTTGGCGTCGGTTTACAAGTTGAGCCGAGTACGACTCGATGCCTATCACGTGGCGGCATCATGGGAGCCCCACAGTGCGTCTATTGGCCCTGGTCGTTTTCCGTTCCTCATGGCGCCTAATGCCGGCAATACATACGCAGTACACCTTCCACTTCATTTATTACGTACCACTGCGGACCGGCCATTCATTTGATTCGCGAATTCCGAAGTATGGATTCAAAACCAGTTTCAACTGTCGCTGTCGATTCATTCGCCTATAAGTACCTAATCGGAGGCTTTTTATACTGAATCTTAGTTGGTTACTGTGGTTTAGGATCGACTGCAGAGATCATGCAGCGCCCATATACTGAATATGAATGCACTCCTATAAAACCGAAGCAGCTGATCTAAGCACCGGTGTAAAAAAACCAACAGTTCCCAACAAAGATGCGAATGCGAATCCAAAAACAGCACAATAAAACATGATTACAATTCACATATTTATCATGCCGTCGGCCCAAATACGCATATCGCAGAAGCCTGAACACTGAATGACAAAGACGCAGATAATCCCGTCATTCCAGGACATAGCACTGCAGCGTACATTATGGCAATAAACGAGGGATCAACTGCAATGAATAGACAACTTCTGAACAGTCAACGCTGCAGGTGACATCGCAGTCCGCTGTCTCACACACAACTGAAAGCTTTCGGCGAGTTTGCCCTGATCGAAACACAGACACGTCCGCATCGACCACCTAAAGACCACTTCAAATCAGATGAATCCAGGTGGTTCACCTGACGGTTCGCAATCACGATAACGACGCGATAGTATATACATCATCATCGGCATCGGAGGTCTCGCCAGAGACTCACACGCAAGTGCCTGATGCGCCCGAGCCAATACCGCCGAACACGACAGGACCACTGAAAACCTCCTGTGTACGATTGTCATCGCCGGCCGACAACACATCTGGTGAACGCCATGTGCCCACCGCGTCTCCGAGCGTCGCCCAAGAACCACGCTCACACACTGTCGGCGCCGACGCGCCACTCTCCGGGCGCCGGCACCATCTTGGCGACGTCGTCGCGCGACAGCGCGTGCACCATCATCAGGTGGCGGCGCAGACTGCCGCGCCGGCTTGCCACGCGGCCGCACAGCGGACACGTGGTGAGGCCCTCGTGCATCTTACGGTGCAGCGTGAGCGAGTCGGCGCGCGAGTACACGCGGCCGCAGATATCGCAGCGCAGCCGGTCTGTGGGGAGGTACGCTCGCGTCAGACGCACCGGCACGTACCACGCGCACGAGCCCGCCCGCTGGGAAAAGCCAACGCCCCGAGGCTGAACGTTGGCCGGACTCGCGCGCAGCCTACTCACCTCGCAGACTTCCAAGGCGGTCGCGGTGCTGGCGTGTTTGGTGAAATTCGTTCGCCGCTCTGCTACGTGCGCTCACATCGTGTGACATCACATCTCGATGCGCGTTCCTCGACCACCACCACAACACATCCGCTTCCGAATGGTACCCAAACCAGACCGGAGTCACGAGCCACCTGCTGTTAAAATATCCTTTATTACTCAGCAAGACCGAGACAATCCTAGCACGCACGTCATGATCGGACGGTCGTCCCACATCGCCTTTCAATGACGCTGGCACCTCGCGACGCCGTCGTCCGCCGTCGGCTGTGGCACCATGAAGCCGGTGACGGTGACGTTGGTCGGCAGGTGCGCGCGAGCCTCCTCCGGCTCCAGGGAGTGCGCGGTTGTCAGGTGTCGACGGAGATCCTTCACGGTGCCGTATACCTTGCAGCAGAACGGACAGGTGGTGAGGCCCTGGTGCATCTTGCGGTGTCCCAGCAACGACTCCATGTGCTTGTACTCGCGACCGCAGATCTGACAAGCGTAATTGCCTGCAAGAGCGTCCACACAGGTCAGCGGTCCAGTTGTCTGAAATTGCTGTAATTTTTAATGCTGCTGATCGACACTCACCGATGTGATTGATGTGGAGGGGCCTTCGGCGTAATGGCAAGCATAGTGAATGTTTCATATACCGTCACTCGTACGAACGCCGGAACCCCTTACGAAGAACCTCGGGTTCTTCTATGACGCATTCAACCGCTAGGTTATATAGCGTCGCCAACCTCCCACGGCGATTGGTCGCGGGTGGACTCAGTAAGTGCCGTCGGTTGAGATTCGAACCCACAATCTTGCGATCAAAAGTCCGACGCTCTACCAACTGAGCTACCGCTGCCCCTAGAAGCGCTTACAGGAACTTGGCGCAGTCTTCCGTGACGCGCCTGGCAGCGCACTACGTGACGCCATCACGAAACCGAAACCCCAATAGCTGGGAAATTCCACACGGATAGTTCCACACGGATCGGCTAGCAAGCGCCCGCGAATAAGGGACGCCATTTTGAAACAGACGTACTTGCAATATGCTGGAGAAGTGCTGCTGTCAATATAGCGATAACACAAGTGCATAACGAGAATATCACTCACACTGGGGGCAGTTCTCTGCATGGGTGGGATTATTGCAACGAGGCCGCCTTAGTCTTTCCACAAACCACCAGCGATGACGCATTCGCGAGCTCGATATCATTTGTTAGATGTCAACGATGAACAACTACATCAAACAGAACCTCGATGAACGGTTAGTCTGGACACTGATAGTATGCACCGGTCCAGCTTCACTGAAGGGGAGGACTACCAACAATGCTTCCGTTCTGCCAGCTTAAAGCGAATCTCGCATCTCTTCCAACTGCTTGATTCGTCCATACATGCATCAATAGAAAAACACGACGATGCAACTGTCGGACACAGAAAGGAAGCGATCGAGTGCCGTCGCAAGCAGACGCCGACACACCAAACGTGGCAATGCTTTTATTCCAACTGAAACGAGAATGGTTGCGGCGGATTACGCTTCGAAAAACAGCACGCACACCATGATTCAACACGCTATGTCGACGCAGTAACGGTGGACAATACCGCAATCAGCAAGTCATGCACAGGCAGTAACGGTGGACAACACCGTAATCGGCACGTCATGCAGACGCAGTTATGGTGGACAATATCGCAATCGGCACTAATCAGCACGTCATGCAGACGTAGTTAACAGTGGACAATACCGTAATCGGCACTGCAATCGGCACGTTATGCAGACGTAGTAACGGTAGACAATACCGTAATCGTGCATGGCAGCACGTGCCGTGAGCGACTTAGATCGGCAATGTTACGGCACCTTCGATCGATATACTGACTGTTCAGGGCCCGGGACCACACGCCATCGGGCACAAATCCGGCGTTTCTATGCATACATGACCTCACCGATGCATCGAGGTAGGACTTGCTATGGTGGCTTAGCACGTCAATACATGACGGTCAAGGCATGCAGGTGTGTTGACTATGGGATACCCACTTGATATCCAGATGTCGATTTGAGAATTAATGACAGAGTTAATCTCTCAAGTGCCGCCAGTACTTTGAACACTGACACTTTCACTGGCATAGTGACCCAAACCTTCGCCGCTCACCAGCGTGGTTAGTGTGTGTGTTTTGTTTTAGGCGCATGACCAGTTGGTTTAGGCATGGTGAAGGATTACCTTGGACAACTATTGGCACATGGTGACAGTCAACACCCACCCTATTACACCGTCACGGGACTGGTAGTTTCGGGAAAGACAATCGATCAGGTACTCAATGTCTTCATCACCGCACCTCCAATAAGTATTGCGCCAATTTCGCCGCACATCGGTACACAAATTAACACTTGACGACTAGCTACATCTTAAATTACCAAACTCCTTTCGGTTCATCACACTTCTCAGAACCCGTCTATGAGAGCATAAATCACGCACATCCATCACTTACATAACCTACCTAAAGCAGGCATAGCCATTGCGCAACGAATCACCTGCCTGGATTCAGAGAGTCAAAGCTAATCTTCGCATATTCAAAATGAACCCGCAAATCAAAATTGTTGAACTGAACTAGACATCCTTAATTGATAGAACAGAAAATCCAATATTTCACCAAACTTCGCCCTTTGAAGGGTATCTCCAATTCCAGGTATGCTAGGGAAGTTTATGAATGCATGATATTAGTATAAATCACGCACAAATTCACGTCATCCGCACGAAAATCCCCACAATAGTCTCCTCGTACAATCAAGTTCGAAGAGCGCCGACGCTCGGGAAATTACTCCGTGAATTCGTGAGAAGAATTGAGGAAAATTACAATTTCAACTGCATCCACTAGCACTGCTGAACCAACTGAGCTGTGCCGCCCGAGCTCGAGCAGATCGTCCACCCCGACCAGTCAGCCGCTGCCGTCGAGCAGGGCGTCCACCTTGGCCGGTCACCGGCTGTCGTCGAGCAGGACGTCCATGTCGGCCGGCTGGGCGCCGTGCACCATGCGCATGTGCCGGTTGCGCACGCCGACGGTGCCGAGCGTTTCGCCGCAGACGGTGCAGCGCGTCAGGCCCTGGTGCTGTTTCCAGTGGGCGAGCAGCGTGCGCCGGTACTTGTACGCGCGGCCGCACTGGCTGCACTCGTGTGGCCCGTCGGGCGCTGCCGGAGGCCCAGACGCGGTTCAGTGCGGCGGCAACACTCGTCAACGCCGAAAGTAATCTGCTCTCCGTTAAATGATCACACCCATGATCGAAGCGCCCCTAAACTCAAATCTGCTCTCCGTGCCTGAACACGTCTCTGGCTTTCCAGCAGCGTAAGTTTTGGCCGGTATGGCAACTTGATGCGATTAGCATAATTATGATGAGCAAGGCGGTGTTGAACTAAGCTAGTATATTCTTCGGGATAGGAAATACACGTCCAACAAGTTTTAGTTAAAATAAGATGCTTAGCACATAGTGGTAAGTGGCGCGATCGCACAATCACTATATCTTGGACATTAAGCTAATACTGTTATCAATAGGTTCTAACTGAAATCCCTGCTAACTAACCTGAAGGATTGGTTCTTGTTGGTGCATGTACTGACCTTAGCAAAAACGTGATATCCACATATGATGGAGTAAATCCTTGCTTACCGTTCTGAATCTCGCATTGTCAACGAAAATAAATATTTTGCATCACTTAAACATTCGCCGGATGAGCTATTTCAGAGTGCAATGCACACACCATTTGTATTCACCACCCGCAGAGGTCATGGATCCAACACCTCTCAGATAACAATTTGTCGAATGCTTGCATAACGAATATCGACGAACACTCGACGTTGGTAATATTCAAACCACCTTCCTCGTCAAGCGCGCCAGGAGCACCATGCTTCGACCAGCTGTCGACCCGACCGCGTGTTTTGCCGTTATTAGGGTGTGCGCGTTGACGTTCCTACTGATCCGTAATACCGTAGACTTACGACGCTGGTGGTACTCCATCCCGGGTCCCCAGATGAGAAACAAGACTCCTTACTAACTGCGCTAGTCAGGATTTAGACCACGTGCTATCACATCTGGAGCACTGTAAATCATTTCTGTCTGTGTGCGCCTCTTCTTCGCTCTCGTGTAGCTGAAGGTGGAATGCAACCACTAGCAATGGATAACACCCGCCTTTAGGGGGTGGGCTTTAAGAGGCATCTATAACACTGTCCATGTAGCACTCAACTTTAGGGAACGCCACAAGTATCCGGGAGATAGAACGCCATTGGAAGCTTCCAAGAATCAAAGAAGAACCACAAAGTTCCGGTCTGCAATCCTTTCCGGGAGCCAAGCATGTGCTTCAGTTGGACATAGGAGTTAGAAAATATTATGGATCCAAAAATATTGACTTCCTATGTAAGACTGCTTCTGGCCCTGTGGACGGGGGGCAGCTCAGCTGGTGGAGCATCGGACTCTTGATCGCAAAGTCGAACTCTTCATCACAACTCGCAAAGTTCTGGTTCGAATCTCGCCTCAGACTACCTCACCGTGTCCACCCGCGACCAATCAGCGTGAGAGGTTGGCGACGCTATATGATATAGCGGTCGAATGTGTCGTAAAAGAACCCAAGGTGCTCCTTCTTCTACTTCTCGCCCTCAGCGGCGAAATTGGTATGACGTCAGACTTCTGATCCACACACCCAGGGATTCCCGCAGGCAATAAAAAAAAACTCCAACATATAAAGTGTCAAAGGGCAAAACAACTGCTGAGTGAGGGACAAGTGGTCGAAACGTCACGCTTACTTGACACTCACTACGCTCACTTGTCCACACACTTGCCGTAGTCATCAGAATATCACCAACATATTATGAACAATTAGTCATTAATATTTAGACATGCCATCATACTACTCTTTACCGCGAATTCGTAACTACGAACATGCACAATATCAAGGTATGAAGAAAAAAGGTCGCCTCCAACAATTTGCATGTTTGCATACCGTATGCACCCTACCACAAGAACACAGATGGCGGCGGAAAGCTACAACAGTACGTTTATTTTTCAATTTAAGCTCACGACACAGATGATGAAGCAAGTATGCCGACGATATGATGTGTCGTATGGTATGTGTCATATGATCGTACGATGTGTCATATCCTAGGACATGCAGCGGCATTATTTAGAGCGCTAAAGCAACGTAGGTCATTTCCATAAACACAACGAGAACGGACCGAAGACAAGAGTATGGGCCAGCACCCAGTGAACTGACCATGTCACTGGTCAGGTTGATATAGAATGTGTGTTTGATGGCTGGAGATACAGCTTTAACAGAGGGCACATTTCCCAATCTTGGAATTCAACTAAACTTCAAAAAGCATAAGAACGATCCAACTCTGCACCGACAAAAGATAGCCGAGTCTACATTCGCACCATAGCCTTCCGGCGTCGTTGGCATACCGGTTAGTCACACTGGAGTCGTTTTTTTTTCTAACGAACGATCAATTCCCACTGACGTCATCCAACATGGCGAAGGTGCGCCAGCATCCTTAAATAACCACGCATCGCAACAGCTCAGAGCGGCGCAACGGACCTACACACTACATCATACCAATAGACCACCACAGTCCGTTGAAATGCAGAAGGAAGAACATACTCCAGGCACATAACTTGTGAACTACGGCTGTGCCGGACTGCGCGCACTGCTTTGTCTCGAGTTGTCCAGGTTGATGCCATGTGATCTAAGCATGTGGCGCCTGAGGTGGTGCACCATGCTGAAGACGTATCCACACACCGCACACATGGTCTCGCCAGTGTGCTTCTTCTGGTGCATGCGAAGCGAGTTGACAGTGCTGTACCACTTGCCGCAAGTGTCGCAAACGTGTATGCGATCGACGCCTGTCGGAGAATGGTTGTGTTAGATTAGATCAGGAGACAATTAGCATGCCATGAAAAGAAAGGAATGTGTTTAAAGAACACAAGCACAAAAATAGCAAAAACAGGCTATTAGCCTATGTAACCGACCGCGGCTAGAACAGCTGTAGTAGAACGGCGGATGGAACAGGTGTCGGGCTCACTTGAGTGGGATAAAAACGTTGGTAAGTTGGTCAGGTTAAACAGCAAAGGGATATTGCTCACGAAGGCAACAGTTCTAATTCGCATTAAATTGGTGGTTATTTTCAGTATCTCGGTCATAAAAGGTTAGCCTGCATGTCCCAACAGCTAGATGCAGGCCTTACCACAATCACATCCGATTTAATGTAATAGTATTATGGTATTACCTAACTTCACTAATTATAGGTCTTCATCCAAAAGGATGCATCAAAATGTAAGCAGCACATCCTGCACACTGAAGACGTGTGGGCGCCGTGTCCAAAGATCAATCATTCCCAACCATTAACCCCAGATAGCAAAAATGGCTAGAATGCACAGCTCCGATATACGCAACTTTACGCCTGTAACACATCCACATGCAGCGCTCAGAAATTACACATAACACATTTTTCTGTACGTTTTACTACGTCTTACCACTACGACTATGACACAACGACTACGTTTTACGACTACGTTTTACCACTACAAACAGCTGATTTTGCATCTCTACCGATACACAACGAACACGATGGACATATTCCGAGCTGAGGCATTTCACTCTGTCAGTCCGTAATCGTCGGGCTAGTCCGTAATCGACGGCTAGCCTATAACATGTATCTTGCTGGTACCATGATTGATTGAGTAATTGGGCTGAAGAGCGCGCCGTCTACACGGTCATTTGGCGCCCACATTGGCACCATGATTAATTATTGAAGTTTTGTGGTGTGTCAACTTATTGCCCCCCCCCTACGAATATATTTATGATGAGCACATAAAACATCCGCAGAAACATCGCTCCGTATCACTCTTCCATGCCATGCGAGTAGTTCCGATACGCGCCTAATATCTCGACGTGCCTTCTGGAACTGGAAATGAAGTGGCACGCTGCAAGCTTTAATAACACCGAAGAAAACGTGACAAACGTCAAGTCAAGAACGAATTACACCTTCACCGATGTGGTGCTGACACTCAGCTGATGTGTGAGGTCACTATTTGCACACTCCGAGATATGATAGCGGCTGAGATGGTCAGATACGTACCTTCAGCACAACACAGACCAGAGCAGGCGCGTCAATATTCGTAGTCAGCATCCCCGGTTCACGTCGCGTCTCCGCAGCTCTCGATCCTTATTACAAACATTCCAATTCAAAGTGATTGGCATGTAATTGAAACGATACTCCACATTCCACCGCGTGAACACGATCGCAGCATAGAATGCGCACGCAAACGAACACCAACGCCTCTTGCCAACCCAATTGCTTGCTGCCGATTGCTGCATGGCGAACAATACCCCCAACCAACAGCTAACTCGTAGACCGGAAATATTTCGTGCGGGCACACCCTACAGAGCGGACATCGACTTAGTGTTGCTACACCCTTCCTAGGCGGTTTCCACGCCCCTGCCGGACAGCTGCCACACCCATACCAGGGAGGTTGGCGTTGCATGACTGGCGATGGTCGGCAATGATTCAGGGATACGGATGGCGATGTAGTGAAACGTCAAGCCTGGCGGGCTTCTTCGTCCAGCGCTGGTTGGTGAGGCGGCTGACGTCTTGTTGCGACATCCGATGAGTTGCAAGCATGTGCCTGCGAAGTGAAAACGCCACCGCGAATTCCTCACCGCACAGCGAACACCTGGACAGCAAGAAAAGTGTGTCAATGAGATGACGTGGTGCTAGGCATCTACACACCATGTCTGACTTCGACCAAATGCACCGAGAATCCATGCGCGTCTGTCCCGCTAGGAACTATAATACCTGCTCCTGTAGGCTGGGGCGGAATGCAAGGTAATTCAAATTATCTTCAAATATCGGTTGGATATTTGGGCTTAATGACGCATCGACTGCCATGGTCATACAGCGCCCACCAGTCTTCAAATATATTTAAACTAAATAAACATAAATCCGTCCCAAAAATGAGCCAATTGGATTGACCATGTAGAATTAATATCGATACCGGGCCTTGAAGGCCCTCCGGGTCCTTCAAACCATATTCAAAATGAAAAGGTTTTAGGTTAACTGCTCATCAACTGCTCCAGCAAACATCCGGAAGCATATACGAGGTATTGTATATAACCAACAAAAACTTTCACTTTTGAGTAGCATGTCGGCTGTAAAATATCATCCGCATGGTTAGTTTCATGTGGCAAGATTATCGATTCAAAAAGGAACTTTGTGATATTAGTTCTACCGAAAAACTTCGAAGACTTATTTTTACACGATACTACTAATACACAAACGCTTCCGCTACCTTGTTTCTGTTGCCAAAAATACGTATGAAGATTGCCTATACCGGGAAAAAAGCTAGACTTCACGTCTATGCGACACATCTACTAGTAACCTACCTATATTCCCCTCAATTTTGTATACAGATGGCATACTAGGCCGTTAATCGCTCCCAAAAATGACACACTATGCCATCTTATGAGGCGCAAAGGGAAAAATAGAGCAGTCTTTCACGTAACGGCATGCAACATAATAATCCACACAGTTAGATGACATGAGCCTAGCTCTCCCTTCCCATTTCCGCATTCCCTGACGCAATCTCACCGTCACAGCCCACCAAATCGACCACCAACAATGGCGAGGGCAATCAGGCGGTGCTACGTTTACAGTGTTGATCGTCAATACCTTGTGAGGCCGCGGTGTCGCTTGGCGTGCTCCGACAGGCTGGCGCGATGAGCGTAGCGGGCCCCGCACACGTCGCACACATGCATCGCTGCAACGCGGACGTGACTCGGTGTTACAGCCAGCACCGCGTGTCGACACCCGGAATGCATATCGACTCGAAACGCACGTCGCCATCCGGACTGCACATACACGCTCGGACCGCACATCGATTACCCGACCGCACATCGACACCAATATTTCACATAAACACCCAGGGCCACACATCGACACCCAGCCGAACCATACAGCAATACTCGGACCATACATTGGCACTCGGCACCTCGACCCCCGTACACATAAAACCCCGGACCGCTCAACGCCGGGAGCGCACATTAATACCCGGACCTCACATGAACACTCAGGGCCGCACATCGAACCTAGGATGAAGCGGAACACCCGGGCCGCTCAGCAACACCGGGAACGCACACTAATACCCGGACCTCACAAACACTCAGGACCGCACATAAACAACCGGCCGGAATACACTACCGTGGCTGCGACATCGACAGGAAGGCGCGCGGCTGAGACGAGATGCCCCGGTTAGCTCGTCAATTCAACTAAAGGCTGACATGCCTGACATTATCTCCTGTGCATATATATATCATCCCCTGTGTGGACAATTACGACTAAGTGGATAATACACTTTCTCGTAGCCACCATCGCAGGATATGGTAGCAAAACAAACTTGAAAAATAACAAATAGTGTGCTAACCAAAAACATAACTGATCGACGCCATACGGGAGGTGCCCCCAAACAGTGTCACGAAGACTCGAAAGAACGGACATTAAAGCGCCCTTGCACACCGCATGTCTAAAAATCCTCGTGTCGAACAATTACCTTGTTGGTGCGTTCCTATGGTCATGTACATCGTTGAACTGTCCTTATATATGGCGGTTTCTGTGCAGTGTGCACTTTAAGCATCGAGTAGCGTTTCAGCAAGTTTTTAAAAAGCTACGATTGGAGGTCAACAATGACGACGAGATGAAACCATGAAGACAAGGGCACGAATTAAACCAGCACACGCGTACACTTGTGGACCAGAACAGCGGTAGCGTCTAGCGAACATCTAGGACGATTCAATTTATTGTCAGGCCAACTCAGGTCATCAGCATATATTTCCATAAAGTGTTTATACATCACTAAGCCTAACAGAAATCGAACCATGAATTGATAAAAGGATAGCTATTAGCATGAGCTGGACAATATTCGACTGTACTGGTGCACCTTATACGACGGATTGGTAGTCACGCAATGCTACACGAATGGGCAGAACATACCAAGCTGGGAAACTGATGACTACAAAAAACAAGCTCTATAATCGGTAATAGTCATAGTCTCTTGTAAATTCCCTAATAAAAGTGTCCTCTTGCAAATAATGTTTTCTTCGGAATACCTACGCAATACGCAACCAGTTGTTGGAACCAGCGGAAAGTAGTCGCCCCATTAAACAGCTCTGTGAGTACACCAGAATTTGGAGGTTCGCAAACTAATGCCTCGCACTCTGTATTGAAGGCGCCTTTTCCCAATCGTTCCACAAACATCAGCGACGTTTTCATGCGGTAGAACGGAAGCAAATCGCACGTAGAGGCGTGCACGTCTCAAAAGTGAGGGGAAGGTTCCGTTGAAGTCGCTTTTTACCATGCATCGCCATAGCACTAACGTTGAACTTTCATGAAAGTGTGTGTTTGGGGTGGGGCATGGCCATCCTGTTACTGCACCTATGGTCGCACACCTAGCACACTGGTGGTTTGCACTTTAAGACATTTGACACATGTAACGCATTATCCCAAACTCCAGCAAAGAAGCAAAACCAAGACAATGGATCCAGAATAAGGAGACACACGTTAACCACTAAGTCACCTGACACGTGGTCAAAATTTCTGTCCTGAAATGTAACTGGTCTGATGAAATAACTTCGGACATTTCGTGTGCATGAACACGTCACCAATCGTCAATGCTTGGTAAACTTTTCTGGTAGTAAACTCCATTCCAATTTCTGGAACAAGGATAGAAGTCCACAAAATAAATTAACCAGGTAAGACGCTCTGGCAGAACGGAAGTAGATTGTCATGAACGCAACGTAGCCTCCTGGAATCGACGCAATGACGCATTGTAACTTGGGGGGAAAAGACGAACAGGACATCGGAGGTGTCGTGGCTAAAGGGCTTGATGGATGGACAGATGCCGTCGCCCCTTCTGGAAGTCTAGACACCTAAAAGGGGCAGCAGAGGGGACGTGACACAGACTAACCGGACAAAACTACACATCACAAAGTTATTAACATACAAGATGGTCATTCAGGTCATGTCGATATCTCCAGCATCAGCAGCAGACTTCCGTTCTAGTCAGATTCGAACCGACAAACTTGACTCGAAGGCTGATGTTCCAATACCATTGGCCCACTCGAATGCCTCTTTCGCACATCGACGCACAGTTGTCCCATCTGCAGAGATGGAACACATGTGGGAAGATCGACTTCGCCATATGCATTGTGCGCGTTTGAGACACTTTGGGCGTCTCATTAGCTAGGTCAACATCACGACGAAGTATGCAGAACCACCGACCATTTATCTCTAAAAGCAATAAAATTGAAATACAACATATCGACACTCAATTAATAACCCTAAGACTAAAACTTGACAAACAAAAGTCAGCATACCTTAGTGATCGTAGTCATTGGTTTTACGACACATGGACTTTCGGTCACGTAGCGCCGACACTCATTCACGCCGATTGGTCGCGGGCCAAGAGTAGGGGCAGGTGGGATTCGAACCCGTAAACTCTGGGACGTGACACGAACACTTTAACCCAGACTACTCACCAAAATACGTCAGCATGCGTACATCGGTGCTATAGTTTCGGCAGTTCGCTGTCCCGTACACTACCGCTCCACTACGGTTCCATCGGTCGGCTTGTGGACTGTGAATATGCACCACAGGCCACTCACTCCACTCGTACGCGCTCCGACTGGCACGCGCGGGCAGTGCTTCGGTCTCCAGCCACAGCGTGCGCGGACGTACAAGATTTCTGGCGGTCACGCTTCCGTAGTGGTTTGTGACCTCGGACACACACGTTTCGGAGGCGGGGTTAGGGCTATCGCGTTTTCGGTGGCGTGTCACTCCTCCGTCGTTGTGTGTAACCTTGGACACTTCGTTTCGGCGCGTGTTCATACCAGCCAATGCAATAACGATTACCACAGCCGAAGACAGAGGAACACTAATTGCAGCGACGTACAGAGTTCCCAGATAATTGGTGCCGCCACAAGTGATGTCTTGATTAAATCCGTGTGCTCCAAACTACTGCTATAATGTTTCGCTATTGATGGCAGCAAACGCGGACTCAAGCATCAGAAAGTGGGTTGATGCCGGTACAGTGTAGTTTTTACTTGAGCATCATCGCATTTGAGCAGCAGGCATGATCCATGCCCTTCAAGTACATGTCAATCAGCATGAACATTTCACATCTAGACCGAGGCCAATATAAGGATGGGGAGCACGGGGATATGTGCCAGACAGTTGGTGTCCAATTGAAATCTTACAAACACAGGATCGGAAATTCCCACTTTAGTGTCAAGACTTGATGCGCAGTGACATTTGCTCAGTGACGGCGTCAGTCTCGGAAATTGACAGAAGTATTTGGCGACGGTAAGTTACGATAAAATGCCACGTCGTTGAAAGCATTTAGGTCGGGTCGTTGAGCGAGATCACTGTTTAGCTTCTTTGCATTCGGCATCCTTGGGTCCACCACTGACCATAATCACACAGCATAAGTTAGGACTTAGTTATTTTGGTTTTATGGCGCCGATGTCGTATTGCGCCCAAACTTCAGACTAAGACATACATGCTTTGCACATTCGCCAGACAGATCTGGCGCATCCAGACACCACAACCCGACAGCAGCGAAGTGATCAGAGTGAACCAAAATACCCCCCCCCCCCTACAAGCGTGGTTGATCACGTAACTTGACTTGACTGGAACCCCATGAAATTATTGCAATCTTATCTGCAGAATACTACACATGTATTTCAATGCATGCAATTTTCCGATGCCCATCAAGTTCCGCGGCTTCCTGGCAAAGGCTGAAATATTTCTGAAACATTAACAGGCAGCAGGTCACTTGAGTACAATATACACCTCCTCCCATTGCCTTTTGCTTCTCATCTCCTATCTAGCAGGCAGCATATCACTTATCACAAAGTGCATCACCCTTTGCCTTTTATCTACTAGCTAGGAGGCAATATGTCACTGAATATAACATTCACCTAATATCACCGCTTGCCTTTCATCTCCTATCACCCTTTCATACAGCATAGCATCAGATACACCAAAGCACAAACAAATTAACAGAAAAAGAAAAAGCCGATGAAGTGGACAATGCATGCCTTCAGAAAAAAAAGAAACCGAATGGCAATTGTGAAAACGAATACCTGACCCCTATGATGAAAGCAGCTGGACATGCTACCAAGGAATTTCATTATCCAAACGCATGTAGACAAGAACTACAAGCATTTATTTGCAACAACTGACTATTGGTCAGAAAAAGTCGTGTCTACGAAAAAAAATCCAAAATGCTCACAATCGGGAATTTAAACACTGTTTTTGTCACTTCAGTAACTTCGTCTGTCTGATAGACGTATGTATTTAAAATAACGTTAAAATTAATTTGACTGAGGAGATGAAATCTGGCGTACTAATTCGACGGACATGAATTTCACGAAACCTCACAAACCACGAAACGTTTCCGGTGTGGAGGCCAGAAACAATACGATGATAACCAGGCAGGTTGTCGAAATTAGTTTTGAACTGGAACTAGACCCCGTTGGGTTCAACTTGGCCATGGAAAACCACACGTTGGGTCCAACGTGGGCACGGAAAACCGTATGTTGCTACTGCGAGATTTATCCGTTCGAAAGTCTGCTGGCTACACGAAGCGATGGGCGTCAAGATCTCGCATACCCCGAGTGTGGGCAAAAGTTATTGTGTGTGTGGTTTAGGGGCGCATCGACTGCGTAGGTCTTATGGCTAGTGTGGCCAAAAGAAAAGAAAAAGAAAGAAAAGAAGCAAGACGCGAAAGCCAACGTACACCAACTGCTAGCAGACGGCCGCAACAAGCACATTGCACAACGGGCGAATGGGAACCCGGCACAGTCAGCAAGAACAGTAATAAAAGTAGGACCCACCTAAGAGCACTGCACCGTCGTGTGGCGTGTCTTCTCTCCAAGCCTCCAGCGCAACAGAGAAGCAGCGTCCAATCGAAACACAATCACGCGAGTCCGCCGCCAGCACGGCTACTCAGCGCCAGCACTGAACTGAGAGCCGAGAGCCGGCACTGAATGCGCACCGACCGAGGCGAACTCGCAACCCGGTGTTAATCGGTACGTAAATCGCCTAGCCAAATCATGCACAAGGCCTAGTCTCTATCGACACGGGCGAAAACAAATTGGTTATCGGGAGGCCCCACACTTGGCAATCAACCAACAGACTATCACACGCAAAGAAACATCACACCCAATTAAGCCTGGCGTGTTTACATTGTGCTACCTCCCTATTGCTGGGGTGGGGGTATTGCAGCACTACAGTCCCCAAAACAGGGCTTTAGCGACATGACACCCTCCCCCACAGGAAAAAAAACGCCGTGACTCTCCGATATTAAGAAATGAGACTGTTCGCTGCCCTCCCAGGCGAGTTAAGGCCATTTTTCTTTTACAAAATATCCATTTTAATCCATTCAAAATATCCATGTTAATCATTCCCTGAGGAACACATACGCGCTTGAAGTATTCCCCAATATCTTGAAATGCGAACAATCAGCGAGCCGCGTAAAACCCGCGTCGTTTTTGTGTGGTCGTGATAAAAAACACAATGGGACCAGCCCTCCTCTACACGGCCGAGGTTTAAACCACACCGATAAACTTCAAACGTGCGCAAAAACGTGGCCGCCAACCGCCGTTACATCAATCGCGTCAAATTTCGCGCGATGCGGAGCGCGCGGTGCGGAGCGCTACGCCGAACAATCAAGTGACGGTACCGCAGCCTGACAGACAATTCGTGGGACACAACAGCACGACAGAGGGCGCCGAAGTCAAAGAAGACATCACACGAGTGAGAAGTGCAATGCTCAAAGCGACTCCATCAGACCATATCCAGTCAGGTCTGTTGAGGTGATGTGGTGGGCAGCTGCGATAAATATGTTATACAAGTTATGATAATAAGCTCGCGTAGATCAATAGCGGCATCCTCCGTACTTGGCTGCGTGAAATGGAACTGGACACCTAACAATGGTTGCGAAGTGGCTGGAGGGTTTGCAATGAGGATGGACGGGGGTCATCACGCGTTGGGTTTCATTGAGTTTGTCAACCGATTACTGATTCTGGTTTTCAGGGACATTCACATATATTGTCATGCAGGCAGTCGCCAATCACTCATGAAGATATTGGTCGAATTCGTTAAGTGAAACTCATTAATTCTCAGTAGTTGCTTATTTCCAAACGCGGCAAAATTTCCCAGGAATGTGTCATTTTTCCCAGCAGGGGTATTTTGCATATTGAGTGGAATGAATGGCGATTCTAAGAAACCTCGAGGAAATTTCTCCATTCAAACCAGTCGAGTCTTAATCTCCTCGATGTCCCCTACCTCAATACCAACCGTCGGGCTTAAGGGCGTATCGCTGCATTGGACATGTGGCCTCGTTGCCTACCATCCACAGTGCAAGGAAGTCCAACCTTGGTAATCTTCATGAGGCGGTAAATCGTGGCATCGCCGCATCCTTGAACTTCAACTCTTGAAGATTTAACTCTTTTGATTGACCTTTCATATTAGGTAAAATATGCCAATGTCGGGGTCACCTGATGTCAATGTCGGGGAGCAGTCACCGGTAGGTCAATGTCGGAGTGCAACCACCGGTAGGTCAATGTCGCGGTACAATCACCGGTGGGTCGGCTGGTTGTTGGTTTTACGACACATCGACCGTTGGATCATGTAGCGTCGCCAATCTCTCACGCCGATTGGTCGCGGGCGAAGAGTAGCGACAGGTGAGACTCGAACTCACAACCTTTCGATTATGAGACGAGCAACTTACCCCTAGGCTATTCGTCCCCGGTCACCGGTTGGCCAAAGTCGGGGTACAGTCACCGGCAGGTCAATATCAGGGTACGGTCAATATCGTGGCAGAGTCACCGGTAGGTCAATATCTGGGTCACCGGAGGTCAATGTCGAGGTAGTCACCGGTCGGGCACTGTTAGGGTCACCGGTAGGTCAATGCCGGATACAGCCACCGGTACGTTTTGCCGCAGTGCTCGTGAAACAAATGTGACTTCGCTCTTCATTATCAAATATCTGCAAACTGAAGACCTAGTCTAACTCCAAGACCTAGCCGGGTCAAGTCCATTCGCGCCGATCGAGTGAAAGTCAAATTTCTGGTGAAGGTTAGGTGTGGGAAACCGGTGACGAAATGTTGAGATTTGCGATTTCCGAAACAGAGCTTGCTGGAGAATAGGTAGCCAAGCAACCCAGAGCCGCATGGAATCGAATCAGCATATAGGACATTTGCAAAACGAGGACAAAGCTTCCCACACATTCCGGAAAAGAGGACAAAGCTTCCCACACATTCCGGAAATTAATACGAGAAGTACATCATGACCATACTGGGGGCAAAATTTGAGTTCAAACTTATCCACGTCAGGCCTGATGTAACCACGTTTACTCCATGATCGGTAGTTTGATATCCAGAGAGCTTGTGATTCGTTTACCATAGGTCATACTTCCAATACGATCTGACTGATCTTATTTGAACCGTAGGACATTTATTTGGGTACATGAATTGTCATAACATATGCTCAAGACTGTTAACTATCGCACTGCGACAAAATTGCGCACACAAATTTTCTGGCGTAACTGAAGTTCGAATTTTGTCCCAATCGACCACTCACCATTCACGAACAGGAGTGATATTTGGTCTGACGGTCACAGTCAAGCTGTATGATGGCACGTCTGTCCAACCAGTGCTAAGATGAAAGTATGAAGAAATTTGAAAGGTCTAACAACATCCCACCTCAAAGTCGACACTTTGATTTTACAGCGCTCGTTGAGAGAAAGCTATGACTGTCCGTTTAACGCCGCGCATAAAACCGCTCATTTCCTGAAAATATGTAATCCAAAGATGCCCACGCCTGACCACAACATGACCTGACATGTACATGATAATGCAGTCTGACCATGCATGCCCTGATAAACGCATGATAATGAATGGACTTGGCACGCCTCCTGTCGAGCATACATAGCGGTCGCGAGATGTTGTCTTCCCTTGATGCGCCGCGACGGAATGGTTATCTGACATTTCCTCCCTGGTAGCGCACTGCCCAACGGTGGTAGACAGCATAACAGCCCGGACAGGCCTTCGTCAGGGTGTTTCACAAGGGGTCTGCTGGGTCCCGCTATTTACTGGTATTGCACTACCCAACGGTTGCAGACGGCAAAACCACTCGGACAGCCCTACGTCATGGTGTTTCACAAGTAGTCTGCTGGGTCCCACTATTTACTGGTATTGCACTACCCAACGGTTGCAGACGGCAAAACCACTCGGACAGCCCTACGTCAGGGTGTTTCACAAGGGGTCTGCTTGGTCACGCTATTTAATACACGGGCTCAGCAGTTGACAACTGTGCCAACATGTTGTAATATGTTGCAAGGCTAACACTTTGGCAGCTTGGCAACATCGCTTTGGATATTCTTCTCCAACAAGAACAAGGACGAATATTAATTCATGCGTGTACTCTTCCCAACCATCACTATTGTCCCCGACCTACTGAAAGGACCCATGTTTCGTGCCATATGCGGCGCATGTGGCGTATGTGACGCATGCAACGGATAAAGTTTTGGCTGCGCCAGCTCATTATACAACCATCCCCGTTCCCGAACGTAAAGTTGGTCTCAAATCAGAAAAGCGGACATCGCCGATCGCCAGGTAAATCAAATTGCCAGCGGAGGTGATGCACGTGTGCAAATGTAGAAAGTGCACCCACTTCCCACCCACTATTCGTCAGGAGTGAGATGCCGAAATTCGCCATAGAAACATGTCGCTTAACATAACTTCACGTTCTTCAAGCATAATGTTGATAAACAGCATACTCATTGGTGCATCTTTTTGCCATTTATTCCAGATGCCTAATTTAGGGATAAATATTTTAGCGATAACGATACAAAATTATCTCTCCTTACCAACTGATATTGTATTACCGACCACATAATAGGCAAACCTCCTACCTGGAATTATATACAGAGATGCCCGTGCATCACGATCCGTAATGGTGAGTATGAGCATGAAACTTGTCAACAAGATACTGTTATAAATTAGACATGAAGACTTCACGAAGACTCATTGCGAACCAGGATGTCGACACTTCGCTGGAAGGGATGTCGATTAATTGTTTAGAAAGTGGTATATTCCACCCAATAAATTATTACTGAGTCCACAGCACCGAATAAGGGCCATGTCTTGGATCGTCCAAAAACACTTCAGTAGCAAGGGATTTCCGGAGAATAGACGTCATTTTGTCATGGAATCAGATAGTGATGGTATCAGAGCAACGTGGGCATAAAGGTTGGTCACCACAGGCCAGTACATAGCGCTGTGTCTCAAAGGTATGACCTATCCTCAATCGGCAGAGCAGTACTTCCTCCCGTCGGTGGGTCCGGTGTGCCACAGTCCTGGTGCCGGCTTCAGAACGCTCAGCTTACTACACGCCGAGTTACGGGCCGTTGCCATTCTGGCCGCATACTTTACGAAATAGTGGGATACGGGTCTCTTGGAGTAGCCATAAAATAAATATATGGCCATCCAATCCTCACAAAAGGAATTGCTCACAAGCTTCTAGAATTATAAATCGCTCAAAATTTCGCGAAATAGAATTATAAAGCTTAGTTTTAATGTTTCTTCTTCCCAGATGACATTATTCGCGAGTATTCAGATTTGGAATGGACCCCAAAATAGCACTACTGAGTCAACATTGCATTTGAGGTCAAAACACGAACACATTGCGATTAGTTCTATAACTATAATTTAAACATGCTATTATAAATATGATTGCATGAATAAATTCGGATATCTGGACCTCGCATCCGAATAAGATGAGAATACTTTCGATGTTTCTCTTTGATCCCATGGAGAGCTTTCAAATGAAGCTTTTATGTTTTAAACCACCAATAGATTTAGAGCAAACCGAAACATGGGCATACTTTCATCCCCCTCAAATGAGGCGAGTACGGTCGCATACCTCAGCGGGGCTCGGGTTAAATGTGCTTGCGAACCATTGGTGGAAACACTCAATTCCAATGACGCCATGCTCCTAAATCACGTCGCGTGGGGGTGTGGGAAGGGACTCTACTCTAGCTCCCCGGGTTCTCTTAGAACGCATATGACTGGTGGGCCATATGACGTCGCCATCCTCTAACGCCGATTGGTGCCGGGTAGACCCGACAATATTACCGGCTGTGGGACTCGAACCCACGATCTTGCGATCAAGAGTCCAACGCCCTACCGGCTGAGCCACCACGACTTCGGGGGAAGGGGAGGTGGCGGGTGAAAAATGATATATCTGCTGCTAGAAATAATATGATACGTGTGCAAAAACCTCGTTCAAAATTTGCGGTGTAAGGGTAGCCTATAATCTACATACAACGACGAAAAACACTACAAAAATCCACACTTTTCGTCAATTTATACCACAAAGTATGTACAAAATCTTGATGTGGGCCATATATTAGACATACAATGTTCACTTCAATCAGTAAACAATCCGCAATCAAATCTACAGGCGAAGAAACTAACTTGGAACCTCTTTTCATCACTTTACCACCTCATGACCCATTGCTTCCATACTCCATCATGGGCAACGATGAGCATAACGTTTCTACAGTTGGGTCCAGGCGTGTCCCTAGTGTGGAATAATTATTTCCCTGTCTATTTTTAATGCATGTGTAATCCTTCTTTGTACTATCCGTAACTTATGCATTTTGCCGTATAAGACATATAGGACAAATAAGACATATATGTTTGGACTTCCAATAATGCTTCTTAGAATGCGGGGGCAACAAAGTGATAAGCGGAAAAATATACACGTTATTTTATTAAAAAAAGCACCGGCAACCTTTCACCACTGACGGAATAGGACGTTTGTCTTATCATTGAAGTATGGAGTTACGCAAATATCCATGTCAGTATGTACGCAAACATTTATGACTTACGGCAATATTTTCCACCCCGTGATTATATGCAAATTCAAGACAGCAATACTTACAATTCAATAGTGATGACCTGGCATCCAAATTGCAAGTAATACTCAGCAATGAAAAAGGGAACTATTCGCGCTTGTGTAATTGGGCTCCGTTTCATACGAAACGAAATAAAACATTATATAAATTATACATCATATACCTTAACAAAAAGACACAATGATAACGATCCGAGTTTTTCAGTGTTCGTTGGGCAGGAAGGGGGCATGGGACCAGGTTCCGGAGTGAAATATCAGCATCAACAGCAGAACAGGCAAGCCTAGTACAACACACGGCCGGCGCAAAAACCACGCCTGCAAAAACACCGCAGTGAGCATTGCACTTCATACAGCACACAGTGTACACTACAGTCAATACAAGGTCACCCAGGTCACTCATACCCGATCATCGCTGGGAGGCTCAGCAAACGGGAAGCACAAAACGCATCTACAGAGGAGGCTCAGCACGCGGGATGTCGGGCCCCTACATCTCCAGAAGAGATGCATCCAATAAACGGCTGGGCATGCGCCTCACCGCTATCCCCGTGGCAAGTTTCGACGAACGCACCTTAACGTCCCCCACCCCCTGAAATTACGAAATTCATACGCTTAGCGGAACCTTGTAGAATAATAACCTTGGGCTATTTTACGACGCGTTGGACCTGCAGGTCATAGCGTCGCCAACCTCTCACACCGATTGGCCGCGGGTGGACTCAGTAATGCCGTCGGTTCTGAGATTCGAACTCACGATCTTGCGAACAAGAGTCGGACGCCCTACCAACTGAGCTACCGCGGCCCCCTGGAGAGCCTTGTAAAGCCGCTGTAGTAGCAGACAAACGGAGAAAGCCTGCCGGCTTCCGCGAGCCCTATCGTGAACGCTCATGGTCCCAGTGTACCCTCGTGTTGCTGTCTCTCTCTCTCTCTCTCTGTCGTCTTTTGCGCCCTGTATCGATTGCCATCGTTAGTGGGCAAAACTATCGATCATGTAGGCTTGGAATGTTCGCACGTACGGAACAACAAATGGCCCACGTTCGCTGTCGAGCTTCAATGCCGTGGGGCTCGTGTTGGGCGCGTGTCTCGTGCCCAAAATACGCGCGACTCGCCATTGGCTTAGCATGCGGTCGGGAATGTTTGCAGACTGCGACGGACGCATAGTTGTGCGCGGTTCACAACATAGGGTTGGTTGGTTGGTTATTGGTTTTAGGACACATCGACCGTTGGGCCATGTAGCGTCGCCAATATCTCACGCCGATTGGCCGCGGACGAAGAGTAGCGACAGGTGATACTCGACCCCGCAACCTTTCGATTGTAAGACGAGAAACTTACCCCTAGGCTACTCGTCCCCTTCACATCATAGGGAACGAGGAACTGGTGACATCACGAGAAAGGCCCCAAGTGTTGGCTATCCATCGGGCACAATTTAGATGCAATGAGCACGGGGTTGCGCGTAACCGACACGGGATGCAACCGCGCTCGGGTGCATTGAAGCACGCTACACCCTCGGATACAATTCCACCGTTACAACGGAATTCACGCATGGGGTGGCGGGGCCGGGATTGTTCACGCAATAAGCTTTCCTTAGCGCAGGCCCCTTTTCTATAAAACCAGCCCAGCAAGAATTCGGATTGAAAGTAGTAAATTCTTAGGCGAGCAAAACATGCCGAGTATCGATTAATTGTCTCTTACGATCTTGATATCGGGATCAAATATCTTTGCCCGGTCGCAATATATTCCAAGTCGTGTGCACTAATTCAATTAGTCAAAAATCGTCATGCATGACGCCACTTGCACATGACCTATCATAACATCAGTTCTCTGTTTGGCAAAATGTGTAAACTTGATTAACTGACAGCTGTTTAAAGCCCAGCACTCATCTTGGCATGTTTTGAAGCTATCCCGAATACTTGTCGGAGACAGGGGCAGATTTGCTCCCTCCCTGTCAATGCCGGGCTAATTGTCGCCCGCGCCGCGAACACGCGCTGCCCGCGCGAAATTCACGCAACACCCCAACGGCGTCACCCACTGCATGTTTTCACTGTCGAGCCAGGACCGATAGTCGTGGCGACACCGTGGTGTTAACCTCTGTCGAACGGTCCACTGGTTGGTGAGCCATGAGGGCTGGAACTCGGCGCACATAAATTCGCAATATCACAACGCAAAAAAAACATGTCGTTTTACGTGTTAAACCAATGGGAGGCTGTCGATTTGCGCGAAACCTGACCTAGTACCACCTTTACCTATCTCACGTGTTTCACATTGATTCCATCTCAACGAAATTGTGCTCAAAGTGGGAGCAGTGATTCAACAGTGGGATGGAGGGTCGCCTGGTGCCAAGCACACCTCGATATCGCCCACCCGGGCGTTATCGATGTCACGCTTTGATATGTGCGACGCTCGTGCTTCGCCGGATGATTACTAGGCTCATGCACCAATCTACCTATGGGGTGTTGAGCGAATTTTGAGCGCACGGCACGCGTTCGTCACAGCCAGCCACAACGAAATACGACACTGGATTTCGTTCATCAGTTGCATCGCACGTGCGAAAATTGCAAGCCCCCAAGACGCCAAGTAAGACGATAGACAAACATATAGAAGCAGTTTATTCAAAGAGTATATAAAAGGTAAGTTGTGATATTTTTTCAGTTAGTTATTGGGATCTTTTGGCGCGTCGACCACAGAGCATATGTCTATATTTTTTATAGTTAGGTTAGCGTTCTGATACATGTCTTATGCCATTATATTTTTAAGTCCAATTGTGAAGAGCAAAGTACTAATAAAAACCGCAGGCATTGCAACCCGGATTGCATGTTACTAGATACCAATGATCAAAATACGTCGGTGGAGTACGCCTGGATATTTTACATCACACTGCTGCAAGTTTAGTCAGTTGGTTTCCTGAACCACCATCGCAAGCGTCTGCGTGCGACACAAATGCGAGTGCAATATTTAGGGTACGCGACTTTCCGACCTCAAAGGCTAACGAATATCGCCATTTTCCAAACCTACCCAGGATCCTTAACGCCTGAACATCAACGTAGGAATATACATTAATCGAATTATAAGACGCAGAGGACAGCTCCCCTCTGGACGAAGACAACGTCGCCTCATTCCATGCATGTACAATGCAATTTTTTTTATATTACTCTCTTCATGAAGTAGGCCATGACAGGGTTGGAAAACAATATCGTGTCTAAAATTTTGCACTGCAGAATACCACCTCCAGATAACTATAATGACCAGAAAACCAGAGAATCATTTTCTCGCTGTAAGACCAAATTATGCAGCTCGAGTGTGAAATAGTGACTCTTGCTCTTCTGACTCGCAGAATGTTTTTTAATCACGAGTGCCACACAAATATTTGATGATAAAAACAAGAACAACCCTGAGACTTTCATAACCCGAATACTAAGCTCCCCATATCTAGGATTCCACAGGGTAAAAGATCAGCGTTGGGCTGCGTTGGAAATTTTGTTAAGTTCTAAGGGTGTTGGCTGTGTCAATTTGGTGTTTAAGTTTAAGATAGATTTTAAGACTAAGATAGTAGGCATAGCATTACACTAGGTATATCTTCATATCCTAGTGTAACTGCAGGATTGTTGGGTGTTGTGGACGGGTACTACAGTGTTTGATTCAGTGGTGTATATTTGTGTGGTGTGAGCTCTGTAGTGTGTAATTCTAGAGTGTATAATTCTATAGTGTAGGCTTCTGTAGTGAATAAGTTTGTGTCAAATTGGTGTGTAAGTTTAAGATAGATTTTAGGACTAAAATAGTGGGCATAAATTACAGTAGGTATCTTCATATCTAGTGTAATTATACGGGATTATAGTGTATTGTAGATACTTATAGGCTATATTACTGTATTACTGTAGATATATTACAGTAGATACTTGTAGGCTTACAAGCTTACAGTAACTAGACTTAGTACTAAGAGTAGAAAGAAAAAAAACAACAACAAAAATGGAAGGAGACTGTGGGAATTGTAAGTGTGTGGGAATCATTGGGGACTTGAGTAAGAGGTTAGATATGTTAACGGGGGGAGGTGGAGCGCTTGAAGTGTTTGGTGGCGGGACCCATCATGGGAGGTGCCAGCCAGGCAACTCGGGTGCCCGAGCGGAGGACTGATGGGAGTTCGGATGGCTTGGTCCGGGATGGTGGCAGTTGGAAGGTGGCAAGGCGCCATAGCACCCGACTGGCGCTAAGGAAGGTGGACATGGGCGTCCCAATTAAAAATAGGTTTGATGCACTGGAGGAGAGGGAATGTAATGATGAGAGGGACGGAGGTGGGGATGACCAGATGGCTGAAGATAGAGATGGAGAGAGAGGTTTTAGTCATAGGGGATTCCAGGGTTCGGTACATGGATCGAGCATTTTGTAGCAAGAACCCCAGCAGACGGATGCGTGTTTGCTACCCGGGAGCGCAGGTGAAAGATGTTAGGGATAGGCTGGAGGGAGTAATGAGGGGAAGTGGAGAGGGTGCAACGGTAATTGTGCAGGTTGGAGTTAACGATGTAGGAAAAAATAATACAGAGGAAACAATGAAGGCCTATAGGGCTTTGATAGGTAGTTTAGCAGGAAGTAGGAAGAGAGGAGTGGTGACATCCATCCTCCCTATGGTCCATGCAAGCATGGAGTGGTATTCGAGGGCCATTGGGCTCAATACCAGGGTGGCCAACATTTGTAAGGAGCTTGGGGTGCAGTTCTTGGATTTGTGGGGGAGTTTTGGGGGAGGACGGAGATGTTTGCTTTAGATGGATTACATCTGAGCAAGAGAGGAGTGGAATTGCTCAGCAATAGGTATGAGGAGGCTCTCAACAGGAAACAGGGAAACTAGGCAGGACATGGGGGGATGTAGCTGATAAAGAGAGAAGCATAGCAAGCAATGGAAGGAATAATTTATCATGTTTTTATGTCAATGCCAGAAGTGTTAGGAACAAAATTGGGGAACTGCATGCATATATGTTGTCTGAACAGCTAGATTTGGTGTGCATAACAGAAGCATGGGTTAACGAAAGCATGTTTGGAGACAACTTGCAATAATTTGAATTGACAGGCTACAACATGCATGCCTATCAAAGAGAGGCAAGGATAGGAGGTGGCATTCTCTTGTATGTTAGGCAAGTAATGAAATGTAATTCCATAGAGGATGGAGTACATAGTGCAGGAGTAGAATCTTTGTGGTTAGATATAATACTGAAGAATGGAACAAAATTTAGGATTGGGGCATTCTATAGACCTCCAGACCAGAATGAAAACACTGACAGGCTGATGCAGGAAGAGATAAGTAGGAGAGTACAGGGAGAGAACTATTTTGTTGGGGGATTTCAACATAGCAGGATTGGGAAACAAAACAATAGGTGTAAGCAAATCAGAAAGATGTTTCATGGCTTGTTTTGAGGACAATTTCTTCTTTCAAATGATACACGAGCCTACAAGGGAAAATAAAATATTAGATCTAGTGCTTACTAATGAGGAAAATTTTGTGCAAAATGTTAACGTAGGAGAGACCTTTGGTAATAGTGATCACAACATTATACGCTTCTCATTATATGTTGGAAGGGTAGCAACCAACAGAACATTGATTCCGAATTTTACAAAAGGGAATTACAGTGAGTTCAGGAGCTTCCTAAGTGAAATTAATTGGGAAGTCATATTGAATGGCTTAGATGCTTATGAAATGTGGACAATGATAAAAGATAAGCTATTTCAGGGTCAGGATAGGTTCATTCCCAGTAGGCAAATTAGATCAAACAGGGTTAAGCACCCTTCGTGGCTGACTAGGGAAGTTAAGCAATTACTGGACTCAAAGAAACAAGCATTCAAGAAACTAAAAGATACTAACTCTGGGTTAAACCTAGAATCATATAGAATAGCTAGAAATAAAGTTAGGAGGTGTGTTAGAGCATCTAAAAAGACTTGCTGAAATCAACTTTGCTCGAGAATGTTCAGCAGGTAATGCTAAGAGATTCTTTAGCTTCTATAAATTTAAGGCTAAAAAGTGTAGTGTAGGACCACTGGAGGTAGATGGGGAAATAGTGGTTGATGATTGCGACATTGTGGAATCCCTAAGCAAGCAATTCTCATCAGTCTTCACTAAAGATAATTCTGGTACAATAGGAACATCTGTAGGCCATGCCATGGCAGGTGATATGCTGGAGGATCTTACAATAACTACAGAAGCCGTAGAGAAGCAGTTGCAGAATATAAAACCTAATAAAGCTTCCGGACCAGATGAAATATATGCTAGGATCTTAGTAGAGTGTGCTAAAGCTTTAGCAACTCCCCTAGGTATCATTTTCAGGCGATCTATGGAGTATTCAGAAGTACCTGAAGATTGGAGAAATGCAAGTGTAGTACCAATTTTCAAAAAGGGAAATAGGAAGAGTGTAGGAAACTACAGGCCAGTCAGTTTGACCTCAATAGTTTGCAAAGTACTAGAAAAGCTGGTTAAACAGAATGTTCAGATCCATCTTGATAGGCACAACCTTTTAAGGGATACTCAACATGGATTTCGATCTCAAAGGTCTTGTTTAACTAACCTATTGGAGTTCATTGAGTATGTTACCAAAGAAGTAGACAATGAAAGCAGGATGGATGTTGTGTACTTGGACTTTAGCAAAGCTTTTGATAAAGTTCCACATGGAAGGTTAATTCATCAATTACAACAACATGGGATTGTAGGAAAAGTTCTACATTGGATTGAAGCATGGTTGCAGGGAAGGAAACAAAGGGTAGTATTGAATGGATGTAAATCTGGTTGGAAAGATGTTCTGAGTGGAGTGCCACAGGGCTCTGTTCTAGGGCCCCTCCTCTTTATCATCTTTGTGAACAACATTGAAGTAGGGCTGAGGAATAGAGTGTTCAAATTTGCTGATGACATCAAGCTGGTAGGAGTGGCTAACAGCAGAGATCAATCTAGTAATATTCAACTAGATTTGGACGACCTAAAAGAGTGGGCTGATCAATGGCAGATGACTTTCAACTATGATAAGTGTAAGGTTATGCATATAGGGTCTGCAGGCGAGACATTCAGTTATAAAATGGGAGGGAGGGAACTGGATGTTATTGAAGAGGAAAGGGACTTAGGTGTGTTGGTCTCAAAAAGACCTTAAAGCAGAAAAACAATGTATCTCAGCTAGAAATAGGGCACTCAGAATGCTGGGACTCATTAATAGAAGTGTGAAATATAAGAGCAGGGACGTCATGAAAAAGCTGTACTTAGCATATGTGCGGCCCCACTTGGAGTACTCTGTACAAGCATGGAGCCCCTACCTAGAAAAGGATATAGATATGTTAGAAAGAGTCCAGCGCAAAGCCACTAGACTCGTCAGTGGATTAAGTAACTTAGAATATGGAGAAAGGCTTAATGCATTAGATATGTACTCACTCAAGTATAGGAGATTAAGGGGAGACATGATTGAAATGTACAAAATTGTTAGAGGGCTAGATCAGGTCAATTTGAATGATGCTCTGCAGTTTAGAGTATCCCATAGGGGTCATCAATTCAGGTTAGACAAAATGAGGTGCAGGACAGTTAAACGACAACAGGTCTTCAGTCAAAGGGTTGTTGACCAATGGAATAGGCTGCCTGCTGATGCAGTGGGGAGTCCCTCATTGAATGTCTTTAAAAGTAGGGTGGATAAATTTTTTAGACAGGAAAATGTTGTTTTTGAATTCTAACTTGTGATGCATGGGATATTGAGTATTTTCACTAGCTATATAGGGTATAACATTATGCTAGTATTATGTTGTACTATATGGGGTGTACCTAGCAGTGGATTTGGCAACTTCCTTTGCGATGTCATACTGATGAGATTGGCTGTGGTGGCACAGGTGGAGGGATTGCATGGGTTTGGAATTGATAGGTGTGAACATGTACTTTCTAATATCTTCTAGACAGGCTTGACCCAGATGGGCCCTTGTGGCCCTTATTAAGCCTTAACACTTTATGACTTTATGACTTTATGAAATACCCGGCTCTTTTGGGCGCCCTCCCAGGAGGGGTCAAGTGGGCGCATAGGCCCTTCTTTCACGTCGCGGGCAAGGTCGACCGAACGACCTTGACCGGTCGCCGCGCGGCTCCCTGCCACGTGAGTGAGCAGGCCAATCGGGTGGAAGAATGCAAGTGAACAGGCCAAACAGGCGTGTAAGAATGGAATATGAGACTGTTTTTTTATCCGAAGCGAACGTCCAGAAGTCCCAGTACTTCCGACCCTGAGGCTGGACCGGGCCCAGTGTTTGAATTGGACTTTGTAATCCTTAGGATAGTAAGATAGTAAAATCGTAAGAGAATAAAATTTTCGAATACGGAGGGCGATCGAATACGGAGGATATTTTTCAGACCTATGACATCCCAATCCCAGTTTGCACTTTCCAGTACCTCATGAGTGCTTCAGTGAGCAGTATATTGTCAAACAGCACCCTTAAACCTCCAAGTGGAAAAAGGAGAGGATGATTTTGTGGATAGGATAATGTACTGAATTACACAGTTCCAGGAACAGTTTTCCGACCCCAATCGGGGCAGTTCATTGATCCTTGGGATGGAGTGTCCTGTTCAGCAATGTCCTGCACCTACCCTAACTGGGAACCTCACGGACTCTCGGATCTCACACGCCGCCCACCCGCTCACAATATCTCCTGCACTGGCAACACCTATCCCCCGGAGCCGACAATATCCTGCACTTACCCTCTTGTGACTGGGGACCTCAAGCACTCTCTCCCCACACGCCGCCTACCCACTCACAATATCTCCTACATTTGCCACGCATATCCCCTGCGGCCAACGATGTGTTGCACTAACCCTTTGTTGAAGGGGATACTCTCTCTCTCCCCCACACACAACCCACCCACTCAACAGCTCCTACATTTGCTACACATATCCCCTGCGGCCAACGATGTGTCGCACTAACCCTTTGTTGACGGGGATAATCTCTCCCCTACACACAACCCACCCACTCACAATATATCCTGCATTGGCAACACCTATCCCCTGCAGCCCACAATGTCCGTGAAATCTCCTTACCCACCCCCTAAACAAAAATCGCACACGTTGGCGTGCTGCGACGTCGCGGGATACGCACTTCCAATTAATGCACGTGACGCTAACGAAGCACCAGGCACGCTTCCGGCTTCAAGTTCAGACGGGTCTCCGCAGGAAGCTAACATTAATTGTTGCCAAATTAACTTCCAACAAAAGGGAACAGAACAAAACAACCGGTTCACTTCCGGCCGACAGCCGGTGGAGGTGGAGGTGGAGAAGGTGGATCCAGGATCCAGGTGGAGTGGACACCGGACAAGGGTGCGCTCGTGCTGAGGCGTGTGGTGCGTGTGGTGTGCCCATTACCCGCCCACGAAGCCCTGTACACGGCGCACCGTCTACAGGTGGTGATCAGCGACATCTGCTCTGGCACACTGGCACGGGCCGCCGGGCCGGGAAGCAAACATCAATGTCGGTGTGATAACAATGAAAGAGCTTGGTGCACAAAGGCTTGTTTTACGTTTCACAGCAAGCATGATTTTGGATCGTAGCCTGGAGCTTGATAACTGAGCCAGCTACTTTTCAAACACCGCAAGCCGCTTACGGTACCACGGATCGCATGTTGGCAAACATATAACAACTGGAAGGAAATGTCGCTATCAAATCAACGGGTTGCCGTTAGAGCTAACGAAATGTTTCAGTAACTATCCGGGTTAACGGAGGTGCGCGGAGCATCCAAATAATTGACGTAACAATTGAGGAAAAGGAAAATAACAGTTTTGAAAAGTAGAATATGCAGACACAAAAATAATGCAAATAACTTTGTTTCTCAGAAGAGTCAACCCAGCAACTGTACGAGCCCCGCCTGAGTCACCATGCCTATCCTATGACTACTTGGTATATGTTTTTTTTTATTCAAATCCCAAATCAGCTACGTGGAAAACATTTCTTGATTCACTACGAAATCAAAAATAAAGCGCCATCCAGCATTTAATTCATGCTTTAAAACTTTGCAGACCTCAAGACGCCCTGTGGTATAACCTCTTAAAAACTCCGGAGGCGACGGTTCGGGTTCCGGCCTGAAATTGTACGGTTTGACAGGTGACGTTGAAAAACCACAACGGAAAATGTTCACAGCAATTTGAGATGCGAGCGCAAATTTGTCCCATTGCATGTGCATCTGTGATGAAATACCACAATGTGTTCTGGACGTTCGGTCAAAAATATGCTTCTGGCGTTTAGTTGAAATATAAATCCCACATTTATTGAGCATGTGGTCTAGAGTATCATCCACTCATTGCCCACCTCTTTCCCAGGTGCATACAGGAAAAGGAATAGGTGTTCTCAATGTTAGCAAAAGATCCTGTCTAGAAGAGAGAAATAAACAATAAATAGATGAGAGCCATTAAGGATTATGTATGCAATCAATTCTTAAATTATGCGGTTTAAGATAAGCATTATCTTAGATCCCAAAATGTGATCCTTGATTTTAGTACGCCAACAGCGCACTACCAAATGGTGAGAACATATGGACATGAAAGCACCTCATGCTGAATGGGTGTACCAAAATCTGTCTCGATACCTCCAGTCATGAAAGCGCCACTGAAGCTAAACAAAACGGGACCCCCCCCCCTCATCAACGTGCAGGTGTTACGCGAGCCCAGCTGTGACCGGGTATGACCTGGGTGACCTTGCATTCTTCTCGACACACCGAGCAGCCGGCGGCCATGGCGCTGCCTTCAGCCATGGGATTCAGAACGTCAGCGGCTTTATATGACAGAACCGTCTTGCACTTAACACTCACTGCAATTCGCTGACTGACGATCCCGACATGAGGCAAGTGCCGGTCCGGCGAGACCGTCACCAAGTGGTGACCCATGGTTCCTGGCGTCACCACTCGAAGGCCAGAATGGCGCCGAGTGCACGGCGGGGTCCAACACAAGAGCGCTGGAAGGTTACCCACTATAATTTAGTATCACGTCGACAGCGCACTGATGGTGCACCACATTCCCTGATGTTTACCGACTGGCTGAGCTCCCGATCCGGGAGTTGGGGGGTGGCGGCGGCAGGCTGCTCGGTGTGTGCGAGGTAAGATGAAGAGAGGTGGCAGCGCCTACCTTGAGTGGAGCCCTCCTCGCCGCCCAGTCGCTGAGAAGGTCCCGCCAGTGCTCCCACTGAAACGGTCAGCACCATCGTCAGCACCGTCGTCAGCACCATCGTCAGCACAGTCAGCCAACCAGCCAGACCATGCACACACGTACTCGAATCGACACCAAGGACCATCACAACAGGGCCATGTCAGACTCGACATTGAAGCAGTCACCATGGATCCTATGAAGAACGCATCCGATTACAGACACATATTGCACACAGAATACAGACACAGAATACACAGAATACAGAAGCAGAATACACACATAATACACACAGAATACAGTCACAGAATACAGACACAACAAACAGACACAGCATACAGAATAGACACACTTTAGTCAGATTACAGACACAGAAAACAGACACAGATTGCAGACAGTCAGATTAAAGTCATACCTTAGTGACTCGACCTTAGCTATCAGTCAGGAAGTTGAGTTGCGGTGTTGCGTGTCACGAGTCTGCATATTGCAGCACGTCAGACGCGCGCATCTGTTTTCACCCAGACACCTCACCCCAGAGTTTCAAACGGCACATGCGGTGGCTACTGGACTGTATCAGGCAGATGCGTCGCCGCTTTCGGTTTCGAACGACCATATTTATTTTTTTGCGATCGAGCATTCGTAATTCCCAACCGATCGCAAACGTCTTCGTTGTTGCATCGTGTCACAATCACAAAGTCAGTCAATTCTTCTGCTGTAGCAGTCATATCGAATCGCAGTTGTTGCACTCAGTTTTGTCGCATAACGTCGCGATGTGCTGCAATATTTCGGTTCACTTATTGCCGCAATAGTTGGTAGGAATTTTGGACGTAGCATTAATGTCATGTCACAATTTCTTGCAATCGCAGTTTTGTTGTGAGCAGCGATGTCGCGCGGCAGTCATGTCGTGACACCTTGGTCCCAATACCAGCTGCCCATAGCTCACTCACTGCCCCCCCCCCCCGCTCAGTTACGCATAACACGCGGCCCAAGATCCTGTCACAACAGCTGCCCCATATTCCATCACTGGCCACCACATCCATACCAGCATGGTGTGGGGTGTGCGCATGGTGTGGGGGTGCCCCACACCACTCAAAGCCTGCGACCGTCACACCAGCTGCCCATAACCCACAGGCTGCCACCCCACAACAGCTGCGCATAACCCACGACCCACGACCGTGTCACACCAGCCGTCCATAACTCACTGGCTGCCGCGGCGTCGCCGGCCAACATGGAGTCGTGGGCGGCCATGGCCAGGCTCGGCTCGCCGTATCCGCCCTCGTACTCGGCCACGTAGCCGAGCGTGGCGTCCAGGCTGGCGTCGTCGTCCTCGGTCAGGTCCACCTCGGTCTTCTCCACCTTGATGGACTCGGCCGACTGGGTGGAGTGCTGCGCAGGCGGCGGCGGCGGCTGTGACGACGCCGACGACGGCGGCGGCGCAGGCTGTTGCTGTTGCTGCTGCTGCTGCGGCGGCGGCTGCGACACGAGCGTCGACGGGTACGGCGATGGCGCCGGCACCGGCAGCGGCGACGGCAGCGACCGACTCGACGAGCACGACACGGGACTGTCGGGCCGGCGCGGCGCCGACGGCGTGGGCGGCGCCGCGCCGCTGGGCACCTCCTGCGGCGAGGTGGGCGGTGGCGGCGCAGCCTCGGCCGGCGCGTCTGGTCCGGAGGTGCGCCGACGCTTGGGTGGAGGTGTGACGGCGCGCGGCGGCTGTGGTCGCGACTCCCGGGCCGGCGCCGTCCGATGCGACACCGGAGACGGCTGCTGCTGCGAACACCACAACTCAACTCAACTCACCAGAACACAATTCAGCAAGACACACTTCACCAGGACACAACTCAACTCAACTCACCATAACACAACTCAACAGGAAACAATTCGCCAGGATACATCTTACCAGAACTATATCGCCAAGACATATCTCACCAGGACACACTTCACTGGGACACAGCTCAATTGAACTCAACTCAACTCGCCAGAACACAACTCTCAACAGGACACAACTTACCAGGATACATTTCACCAGAACTGCATCGCCAAGACACATCTCACCAAGACACATCTCACCAAGAGAATACATTTCACCAGAACTGCATCACCAAGACACATCTCACCAAGACAACTCAGCGGGACATAACTCACCAGGGCGAAGTGATCTGACCTCAGATCACACTGGGTCAGTGTTTAATTTGTCCATGTTTAGTTTTAGGACACGACAACTGCGCTGGTAGCTAAATATGTCCCCCCCCAATGGTTACGAGTAAATCAGGGGAAACATTCTCCCCGTGGTATGGCATGCTGCCGGCGAGTAGCTCCACACATCGGTCATCGTGCCTACTACCACTTCACCACAGAACAGTTCGCACAGTCATTTCATCACAGTGATGCAGGAGCACGTGGGCCACGAGGAACACGTGGTCTATGGGGATAGCGCGGTCTATGAGGAAAACGTTGGTCAGATCATGCAGTTGAATCGAAGCGAACTGTGCCCGGTTACGAAACGTCGAGCCGAACAGCACCTCACCTTATCGTCGTCTCCGCTGAGTCCGCGGATCTGCAGCATCTCGGCCGTCTTGATAAAGCTGGCCAGCTGACTCTGTGACACGTTCACACTCCCTTTGTACATGAACTCAATGATTGCGAAGAGGTCGGCCACCGACGTGTCCTTCAGGAATATCACCATCTGCTGGCACGGGTTGCTCTGCAACAACAAATACACCGCATGAACGACTATGCGACCCCGACACTGGGCTACGGAAGTTCTATTAAATACGTGTTCTGCAAACTGAAAAGGATACAAATAATGGTCAGATTTGAACGCTCCACATACGTTTCCGTGATCCGTCACACCACGAATACAAATGAACGGGGCGGGCCGGTATATTCAACACGAGCATTATAGTCGCAACATGAACTTGAAAATCCCTAAAATAAAATGAAAAGAAACCTATTTACAGCATAGGAGATCGGACAGTGATTGACCTTAAGCAAAATCATAATAAAACTGCACATCCAACAGAGCACTTGCATCTATTCTGCAGTTCAAATTATGTGATAAATCAGGATTGGCATTTCAGCCCACAATGGCTACTTCCTGTTGCTTGCTGGTTTTTACCAGTGAGCATCAGTGTGACATACCAAAACATAGGCGAACACACCTTTTTACACATGTGTTTAAAAAGCCAAGTTTGACATAGATCAATTACAACATGGAAACAAGTGCTGTTGAGCATTTCAAAGTTACCGTTATGTAAGGAAAAGTAACACATCAATTGCACCTAGATTACGTAGAACAGCAAGTCATTGGGGAGGGACGAATAAATGGAGGAAATGGAGGGCAAAAATCGATGAGGCAGCCCGTCCCATAGGGTGCCATTTTGCTTCGTGGTTTTGGGGGTTTAGGGGCGCATCGACTGCAGAGGTTATGTGTCGCTCATTGGGGTGCTATTTTAAAAGTCCTTAACCATACTAAGGAAACACTACCGCTGGGGGGACACCAAACTTTCAGTACCTTCCGGTACATTTCCTTGGGATATCTCGCACAAATTTCAAACATAATTTACTGTTCGTAGAAAATGCATCCAGCAAGCTGCTGCCAAACCTGAGCAAGATGGTTTCCAATTACTATTCTAGGGCATATGGTATGAAACACGTCTGACATTTTCATACAGATGGGGGCACAAACATTTTCTTTCAGGACGCATAAGTTTGTTCAGTTGAAACAACCACGCGGCAGAAGCACCTTCCTCGGTGCTCCTCGCAGCCAACGAAGTATGACGCGTGCATGCACGAGCGTGTGCCGCGCGTGCACGCACACCACGCACAGCTCACCAGCAATTACAGCTCACGGCCAGTACGGGTCGATCATTGACCGCGCGGTCAACAGCGCGGTCAACAGCGCGGTCAATAGTGCGGTCAACAGCGCAGTCAACAGCGCAGTCAATAGCGCAGTCAACAGCGCCGTCAACAGCGCCGCCAACAGCGTCGCCTCATGGGTGGGTGAGCCATGACGTGGCTCACCCACCGTCCTACAGTGCGAAACAACACCGCTCGAACACCAATAGCAATATAGCCTGGGATACTTCACTACATCGTCCAATGATAAATTATTTGTGATGGTAGTTTGTGTGGAAGTGCTATGCTTATGCTCACCATTACAGTTTGTTTATTGGTTGGTTCACGACACACTTTATGCACATTCACGGCTAATGGCGCCGCCCACACTGTTTCGCCGGTGGGCCGCGGGATTGGGAAATGTCCTGAGTGGCGCTAGAGTCGAACCCGGGACCTTTGGTACCCATAGCCCGACACCTTAACCACTCGGCCATCCCCGCCCCCTCACCATTACAGATTTTGATGCATAAACGTCTTGTACCCAACGCGATTTCAAGTAGATTCCCCATGATTTGGTCTGCTGATCAGTACAATTTGTTGATAGAATGACATTCTTATCATTGGCATTAACGTAAGTATCCATATGTTAGGTGTCTCTCAAAATATATGAAAAAGATGCACATATAAACAGGCTATGGGCTCAACATTGCATTTGGACAACATTCTAAGCGACACCGTCCCCATGTGGAACATCGTCATCTTAATGCACTTGTTTTGACATCTCACACCTAACTAAAAAAAACTATATTTGAATGCTGTCAGCACCCCACCCAACAATGCAGGGAACACCACCAACGCACCAATCAACACTGGGTAGGGCAATGCCAACATGCCATCCAACATTGTAGGGAACACATGCCAAGTCATCAAGTCATAGGATGCACATGCGCGGGGTGAGCCTCCTCATACCTTGAGGAGATCCCTGAAGTATGGACTGCAGGCCGACAGCATCATCCTGTGTGCCTTCACCCGCTGACCCTCACAGCACAGTGTGATGTCAACCAACTCCTCATCTTGCCGCAGATGGTCGAACAGTGACGTCACACTGCTCTGGAAGCCATCCCACTTCAGGCAGAACTTCTGGCCGTCCATCGCCTCACTGGAAACATACCCCATGATATTAGAATGTGAACACATCATTAGCACAAAGTAAATATTGTTTCTGATGTTCCTTAGCATACCACAACAACATCCGGTGGGAGATATATACATAGCAGAATCCCAACAATGTGCACATTTTCTTCTCCCTTTCCCTTAAGACTAAATACCATGGGTGAGCTTTGCATTAAAACAACCAGGTATGAAAGGACACTGAAAATATGTGCATCCAGCTGATTAGCAATACTTAATTATTCAAATCCTGTTTATACTCATATTGGAAACTTTGATCATACTCATTGAGTCAGTTGTATAACTGGAAATGGTAATAAAAAAAAGGAATTCAATGCCACATATTGTACTTCACATATTTACAACATACAATGTCCAAGGAGGAATGTAGGATGTTCAATACCTCGTAGCTCACCTCACAACACCATTTGCTACAATGTGAATAGGCTTTAATACCATCTGTTATATGGTTCTTTAACCCTTGCCAGTATGCGGCATTTTACCACCTTCGGTCGTATGGGAGGGGGTACGACCCCGGGCGATTCGAAACCGTGCATGTTACGAAAACGAACCAAGGACCAAAGTTATAGATCTGGCCGAGATCTCGCGCTTGAATTTCAGTATGACCTTCTAAGGTCAATTGGTTGACCTTCCAGGTCAGGTCAAATGTCTAAAATTGATTTTTTCTATCTTCCTAAGAAAATCGTCGGTTATATCGAAACTACTGTCTAAACATGTACGAAATTGCCGAAAATGTGTATTGGGACCTTGCAAACAAAACGACATGTAACACGATGTGATCGAACCAATATATCATGCACCAAATGAGGTCAAAGCCATGACACCAAACATCCAACTTTTTGGAAAGTGGTTACAATTTCGAAGTTTAAGTTCCTAGAGTAAAAATGGACACGAATTCGAATTCAGTACGAAAAATTATCGTAGGTTAGTTTAAAAAAGGTCGAGGTCACCGAGGTCACCGATTTTTGGAACATTATTTTTCAAAGACCTACAGGACATAAAAAATCACCAAAAGTCGTCAAAAGGTTGCCAAGGGGTAAAAATAAGACGTCCATTTGGTTAGAAAAAAAAAAAAAAAAAGGAAAAAAAAAAAAAAAAAAAGCCCGACCTCTTCAGCGGATCCGAAACGTGGTCCAAACTTTTTTGCCGTCGAAAATTACCTTTGCCGAGTAGTTTTGGGGACCAGATTATGTGAAGGGTGGTGATAAAAATAAAAAATAAAAAAAAAAAAAAAAAAATATAATTTTTAATGAGATAGGTTCTGTTTGGCTCCGTTACCATACACAGAAACACAGTAGCGGATCTGCGAGAAGACCAAGGCATTGGCCAGCTCGGAGATGACGGCAGGTGAAAGGTGCCCCTCAGACGCAACAGACCACCCATAATTCCAAAACAACGCCGAGTCAATTCTGAGGCGTGCGAGTTCCAGCTGAGCGAGCGATCGAAAACAAGACAAAACAAGACCGATATTTTTGCATTCCGAAATGGTGGGTAGATCGTGATCGCGAAATTTCACTGTGATATCCGGTAAGGCACGCATATTTTGTGGGCTGCCCAACATCATCAGCTGTGTCTTAGCTACGTTGATTTTCAGCCAGTTTGCTCGAAACCAGATGTCAAGGGAGGCCAGAACTGTTTCCATAGAGTGACAATTTGAATTTCAGATTTCTTACCACTGACCAAATTTGGGTGTCGTCGGCGTCTGAACAACCACTGTGCCTTCGGTGAACAGGCTGAGGTCAGTTAAACAGAATGCTATTTTTTGGTTCCAAGATAATCTGTGACAGCCAATACAAATTGAGTTTCGTTCAGGCGTTGCTCACTATATTCCTCATAGTTTGGAGGTCATCTTAATTTGAACTTGGACTAGTGGCTGCTCTAAGCATACAAATTCTGCTTCAGGTACACTTTCCAGTTCCTGAGTCTTGCCCTGTCTATCTGATAATCACTTTTCTTTAATCTAGGGGACTGTGATACCTGCAGATACGGGCTCCCCTGGATCAGATACGGGCTACCTTCGGAATTCACCTATGGGTGAGTGATGCTGAAGAATTTGTGGAGCCAACCACATGAGTGATGTTTCTTTAAAACTCAGGGTACAGTATTGCCTAGGATACTCAACATCCTTTTCTTATTACCTTCCATTTATAGCTTCACCCATATGGGCACTGTGACTCTTATGTTGTTATTTATACACTGTTACTAACAAAACTGAAAGCTCTGGGAAATTCAGAGGTAACACTTATCTGGATTCAACATTTATATGTGGGGGAAATGAAAATGCTTGTGTCTGGCTCTTCCAGCAAGCCAAAGGAAGTTCTGAGTGCTCCATTATGTGTGTGGTAGTACAGGTCAGTTTGTACTACATAGAGAATAGGGGGAAGGAAATTTAACAAGAACCCAACTCAGCTACAGCACATGCCACAGTCAGCAGCTTGGAATGCTGTGTCCAAGCTTGGTCTCCTAGTTTGATGCAATTAGAGGTTATTGATTCAAAATAAAATTTAACCACAGCAGGACAAGGTTAAGACAGTCTTTCTTCATCAATGGGATAGCAGAACACTGGAACCAGCTGCCAGAAACCGTTGTCAGTAGCAGCACAATGAACATCTTTAAAAACAGCATAGACTATCATAAGAATAGAGGGTTTGCTTTTCAGTATTCCAGGGAGGGCTGATCAACTGATTTGGGGGTTGTGTGTCCAGAGTGCAACCAAGAAGGGTCCTTGTAGCTCATAGTTGCACTTATCTGATTGTCTTTCTGCTTTTCAGTATTCCAGGGAGGGCTGATTAAAAGATTTGGTGAGCAGATGGTTTAGTTCAGAGTACAACCAATGAAGGGCCCTTGTGGCTCATAATTGCATTGATCTTGTATATCTTTATTCATATCTTTATGTTGCTTGATTATTGGTTTTACGACACACCGACCGTTGAGTCATTTGGCGTCACCAATCTCTCACGCCGATTGGTCGCGGGCGAAGAGTTGCGGCAGGTGAGACTCGAACCCACAACCTTTTGATTGTGAGACGAGCAACTTACCCCTAGACCACGAGGCCCCTATGTCTTTATGTGATAACTGTGCAGAGGGCAAAGGATCAGTCAAGGTCTTGTGTTGGCAGTACGATACTGCTAACCATGTATTCGAAGTTTCTAATGGTTATGCCGTACATTTGAGGAAAAAAATGCCTCACAATTGGTTGACAGATTTCAGAACAGAAAACACCAACAAAGAAAATTCTGATCAGCAGCCTCTGGAACCTTGGAGTATGTCTCTTAAAATTCTAATATTCAACTATATGGGTGGGAAGGATGCAGGTTTTCAGAGGTGCAGCTCCAGGGTTAAAATATTGGTTTTTCATTAGGTGTGAGATGTCGAAATGAGCATAGCAGGATGTCGAAATTTGACATGTAATTAGTGTAATTTCAAATGTTTTGATGTCTTTCAGACTAAAATTTGAGTTCATGGTGTAAGTGATCATGACTGGACTTTTATCATTTGTTTTGAGATTCATAATTTAAGAAAAGATGTATTCAGGATAAGGAGAGTAGTTGGTTGGTTATTTGGGCTTAGGGGCGCATCGACTGCTTCGGTCATACAGCGCCCAGGATAAGGAGAGTAATAACTATGATGAATTGGTTGGTTGGTTATTTGGGCTTAGTGGCGCATCGACTGCTTCGGTCATACAGCGCCCATATGATGAACTTGTAGTGTATCCCATATCACATAGGTCATCCCTTTACCCGAAATTGCATTGCAAAATGTTCGTGTAACACCATTCCATATTGAGGGCATGCACATGCCATTTATAAACGAGATACTGTTACAAAGGAGACATAAATACTTCATATCAATGAGCAGGATGCTGATACTTCTTGGAGAAGGATTTCGATTGAGTGTTCCGAAAGTGGTATATTCAGAAAGTGGAATAATTTATCACTGAGCAACTTTGATATGCCTGCATATTGTATTCAATGCAGGGCTTCATTACTTGCTGAATAAGGACTTCAGGAGTGCTGGATGATACCCGGTTTCAGGATACTGGGTAGACTATCTGAAACAGAAGAGGCTCTGTGATACGGTTTCAGGAGATTTCCTGATCACAGGTCATTGGTGCACCCCAGCTATGGCATATTTTAATTGTTGAAGGGCATCAGGATGTCTTCAGTTGAGTTCATGTTGGCTTCATAATCAGCAGCTAGTAAGCAAGGATGTCACAAAAGCCATAGACAGGGAGGTCGATTGAACTTTCATTAGGTGGTATTTTCCACCCATTTTCTTGAAAACATTTCACACTGTGCAGCTCTGAAGCCAGATAATGTTGTACTGAGTGCACATGCTCTTTGTTCTGCATGTGCTGTCGTCACTCTGTGGTCTGAAATTTCCATGGCTGCGATTGAGAGAAGTGTGGAAATATGTGGTCAGGCTGCTGATCGCTACAAAGTGGTTAGTTTGAGTGGTAACAGTAAGTAGTGTAAACAGCATTTGTGTGGGTGTTCGTTTTGTTTTCATTGACATCCTTGTTACCACATTTGTGTCAGAGTACATGTGAAGCCCATCCTATCCAGTATGAACCCAGAGTGCAAAAATGTCTTCCGAGATAAAATATCTGAAAGTGTCTTAGTTCCCACCCAGATTACTTCACTGTCGCTGCTGTGGTGCAAGCTATTAGTAGTCACTAGAAAATACTGAAGTAATTGAAGAGAAAAAAAACATCAGAGTTCACTTCCTTGTGGTTTTCTCAAGCTGACTGCTATCAGAAGCCTAGAATTGGGTGTCAAGCTCTATCAGAGTGGGAAACTTCCATTCTGGGTTTGGAATCAGAGTGCAAACAGATTTCTCCCAGAGTACATTTTCAGGGACATTATTTTTTATGGATGGAATCTATTTGCTGGTAACTGATGGGAAAATAATATGTACCTAGTCAGTACCTACATAATATGCATAAGTAGTACACATCATTTTTGGTCACATCAAAGCATAGGAACAAAGAAGTGAACAATGGATGCCACTGCAAGGCAGGGAGTCATGATTATCAACTCTGCTTTGTATCTCATAACTCACAGGAGCAATGCACATTCCTTTCTGTGTTGGTCTCAATACAAGGCTAGCCAAATAAAAAACAAGCACAAATAATCCACACTTCACCCTCAGCTCAGAGTGCAAACCTACCTACCTAAGCAACCAGTTCCCTGTGTGATACGGACCCAATACCACTGCCTCATATGCAGCAGTCAGAAGCAATAGCAGTGTCCAAAGCAAAGGAGCAGTCAAGGTCTTGTGTTTGCAGTATGACTGTTAAACATGTGTTCAAAGTTGCTAATGGTTATGACATCATATAAAAATACCTTGCACCAATTGGTTCAAAGACAGTTTTCAGAACAGAAAATGCCAACAAAGCAAATTCTGATCAGCAGCCTCTGGGACCCCGGAAGATGTCTTTTACAACTGTCAATTTTCCCACTGTAGGGTGGCTCGAAAACATGTTTCTGGAGATACTTGGCCAAATTTGTAGTGACCGGAGACCACTGTTGAATGTGCAGGTACAAGGTCTGGTGCGTTGTAAGCATTTCCATTGGTTGTGGTTCAGTGTGGTGCAGGGTGGGAATTTTGGGCCTCTCCTGGAGTATGGAGACCTAAGGACATTTTATTCTCCAGGATTGTGACTGCAAATGTTGAACTTTTTTATTCTCCGAATGAAACGTGCCAATTTATGGATGACATTTTGCTTCCAGGATCTCAGTACAGCTCCAACAATGCAGTTGCAGTTTCCAGTCCATCATACAAATTAGAAGCCTGGACAACAGAACAGAAGAGTATGGCATAGCAGGTCATAAGGCATGAAATGCAGGTTGCAGTCAATTGCCCAGGAATCATATCATGTTATATCAGAATACCTACAAGTTTGTGGTGGTTGTTTCGATTGCATTGTGCATGTGTCAAACAAACTATGTCCTGGCTCAGTCTAAGCCCCAATCAAGGCCGAACTCGCGGGGGTTACTCAGGTAATCGTTGGTGTGCACGATGCCTCCAAATCCGAACGAAACAAAAGCATCGACATAGCATAGAAACAATAGAGAACAAAATAATGTAAATTTCGGAACTAGTTATTACCTCAGCCAATTACTCTCCAGGATATTTTCACACTGGCAGGACGGCGGCCCAGCACAATCACTCTGTAACCACAGATGAATCGTCATTCGGCTTGCGCCAATCTCGTCTCATTCTAAATAGCAAAGATAGGGGCGGGGATGGCCGAGTGGTTAAGGTGTCGGGCTATGGGTACCAAAGGTCCCGGGTTCGACTCTAGCGCCACTCAGGACATTTCCCAATCCCGCGGCCCACCGGCGAAACAGTGTGGGCGGCGCCATTAGCCGTGAATGTGCATAAAGTGTGTCGTGAACCAACCAATAAACAAAATAACAAAGATATGAGGGATTAGGTTTTCGTATGTCTTCAGAATTCTGTCGAAATGACGCTTCAGAAGGAAATATTGGAATATACCACGATTCTTCTTCATAATTCCGGGAAATACTGGCGTTACACCAAAAAATCTCCATTACGAAACCTCTCGTCTTGCTGCCATATCTTGCGACCATAGTGGAACTCGAAATATGCACAACGACGTCATATACTCGCATATCGGACCCGAGGTCCTGTTCTCCAGCCGCATTCCAATCGGAGACTACCGGAGAACGCAATTCTGGACATCTCAGACAGTTTTAAGTAATTCTGTTAATTTCATGAAATAGAGCATTCAATTTCGAATTGAAATGCATAAAATAGCACCAGCTAGCGAACTTCATTGATGGCAGAAGACCTATTTTTGGGAGCCATGTAAATGCTTTAAAAAATGCAAAAGACCTTGGGTTACTTTGGTATGAATTCCACCTCAGTGTCCTAAAATTATTTCACCATTAACTGTGCGGATGAAGAAAGAAGTTGCTTGGGAATAGTGGAAGATTGGAAGAAAATACAGAATCGTCAGTTAAGGATTAAAAACACGGAATGCCTTTCACTTCAGTCACATGGATTTTACATTATTTAGCGGTCATGTGTATAATGACTGCCCACACATGTGGAAAAATGGTAAAAACCTAAGGCAAGGATGAAATAGCACAATTCCATTAACTGTGAGTTTCCAGGCCACATGGTCAATTATTTTACACTGTTCCACCTCAATTCGCAAAACTACAGTAACCCATCAAGAGAAAAGCATCTGAATAGTAGTTTTATCACTTCAGCAACTGCAGTAACTGTGCATGTACGGAGTTATTACGTTCTCCGGGCCATTTATGGTCACAATTAGACGTCATTTAAAATAGTTACGAAAAATATATCATTTCATCATTTGACCACCCTTGGATACGTCGCCGTTAGGACAGGACAATATCCGTACTAGAGTAAGAGAATTAACAAATTATTGGGACGGTCTCGCCCGATTCATGTTTTGATCTAGGATAAAGACAACGTAATTTCATGATTAGGAACATATATCTTCAGTGTATTGATTCCTATATAACTGAAGAAAAAAGGTAACACCGTATTGACGTATGAATTCCTATTAAAGGCGACAGGAATTGAGGTCAAGCAGCGGTCTTGAAATTGTGTAAATATTGCAGTCATGTTTACGCAGCGACCACACTTTGACCGCGCGTTTCGCCTCGCTGCTTTGTCCCCTTCCCTTTGCGCGAAGATCTTTGTCTCGATTGGTTGGGTATACTCGGGTTGAGACAAAGTTTTGAGAGCTTTCCGAAAAAAAACCTAGTAAGTGCGAGTGAATTAAGTGGGCGTAATTGAAGTGACTTAGGGTCCAGTAAAGGGGTGTAAGTATGCTTGTAAGTAAGCGGCTTGTACGCTTTTCAGCAATCATCTTTTTGGGGGCTCCGACACCAGTAGCTTTCTGTTTTTAGGGAGGGTGGGGTCTGAGGCCATTTTTTTATTCTCCGACTCCATGGGCAGGAATATCTTCTTTTTCTTGGAGGGCTCCGATACAAATTTTTTATTCTCCGACTCCAGGTCAGCGAACCACTTTTCCCACGCTGGTGTGGTGTGTGTTTGGATGCTGTCTGTGTGCTCCATGGTACACATGGCTTGTTTATTTGGTAATTGTAAGTAGAATGTTGTTTGGCAGAAGCTTTCTTCAATCTTGTGTTTGTTTTTAGTGGTATTTTTGTCCATTCTGCATGTCCATGTCAGAGTACATGTGAAGTTCATTCTATCCAATATGAAAACAGAGGGCAAAAATGTTCTAAGAGATGAAATTTATAAAGAAGTGCTTTAATTCCCAACTTGAGCTCTGTACACAAAGAATTGGTAGTACTGTGATCAGACCTTTACACCTATTTTGGCACATCCATCATTTATGAATACCATCATCATTTTGTTATTTATGTGCTGAACATGGCATGAGAGGCATCCAAAAGTAGGTATTTGGTAAACAGAATGTTTTCAATTATCCCCTCCACTGCCACCACTTCTCTACATTGAAATCATTGATATAGGATTTTTGGTTACCAGCAGAGTGGGAAACTTCCATTCCAGGTTTGGAGTCAGGGTGCAAACAGATTTCTCCCAGAGTACATTTTCATGGACATTATTTTTTATGTACAGAATCTATTTGCTGGCAACCAACAGGAAAATAATATGTACCTAGCCAGTACCTATGTAATATGCATAAGTAATACACATCATTTTTGGTCACATCAAAGCATAGAAACAAAGAAGTGAACAATGGATGGCACAGCAAGACAGGGAGTTGTGATGATCAGCTCAGCTTTGTCTCTCATGACTCACAGGAACAATGTGCTTTCTTTTCACTGTTGGTCTCAGTCAGGGTGGGAATTGAGGCACTTCTCAAGAGATTTCACCCCTTAAAACATTTTTGCACTCCACATCCATAGATACAATGGGCTCCACATGTACTCCGACACAAATATGCAGAAGGAACAAAAATACCACTAAAAAACTAATATAAGATTGAATAAAACATCCACCAAACATGTTAATCTACTTACGATTACCAAATAAACTAGCCACCATTTGTATCACTAAGCACACAAACAACACCAGAACACACACCACAACCAGCGGAAATGCTGACGACAACACGCAAAACCTCGCTCCTGCGCACTGTGTGCTTGTGTGGCCTCAGTGGCCTCCGGTCGCAACTATTTCGGCCGGTGCGTCTCCAGAAACTGGCTTTCGAGCCACCCTATAGTAGGAAAAACTGACGATTCTAAGAGACGACTTCCGGAGTCCCGGAGGCCGCCGATCGAAATTTGCTTCATTCGCATTTACTGTTCTGAAACTGTCTTTCAAGCAATCAATACAAGGTATTTTTTAAATGACATCCTAGACATTAGCAACTTTGAACACATGATTAACAGTGCCATACTGCAAACACAAGACCTTGACTGATCCCTTGCCTTCTGACTGTCGCATGGGAAGTGTTGGTGTCCGGTTCGTATCGTGCAGGTAATTAGCTATGTATGTAGATAGGTGTGTGTTCTGAGCTGAGGGTGAAGCAGTGTTGGAAAAACTGACATTTGTTGGTGTCATGCATACCAATACATTATGTACTCCAGGATTGTGACTAGATTAATGAAATATTTTGTACTCCAGAAGGGAAAAAGAAGAACATTGTTTGGTTGAGTGCTACCACTCAAAGTCCATACCTGAAAACAACTAGCAGTTTCAGCGATCCCAGTGCGCCGACCAGTCAACGTCACTACACATACTTTAAATGCAGTACAAAGTGTACCAAACATGCTTGTCAGTGTTGTGCTAAAACCTGTAAGGGGCCTTGATAAAACCATCTACACACAACTTGCGGCACTTCACATGTGAAAAGATGCTATATTTGTGTCAATGAAGTCAATAATTAATTCAATGTTGATTCAATGTTTATCAATATTTAATCTGATATATGATATATTTAGATTAATGAATATCTATTTAATATTAATTTTCAAATACTTGTGCTGGAGTACTTGCCAAGAAGTACCAGAAATCCCTAGTTGGCAAATCTGGGGGTACTTGGTATTGCCAGAGTAAATACTTGAAGCCTGGTTTGGCCAGTAAGTGCTTTGAATGCTCAATCAAAGGTCGTTTTGTTAAAGGGACAACTTTTTCAATCACAATGAGCCCATTCAATGCAAGAAAATCACTTCAAATTTCCTAAAATCTGCCCTGGAGCAAGCAAGTTCTCCGAGGTGATTACACCAAGAAACCAATGCCATTTGTGCACTTATGATGACTGTGATTTTTTTTTTGGGGGGGTAAATGTGTGAGAAGATAAACATGCACCCTGAAATATAACTGCATTTTGGGTTCATCAGTGTCAGTGAAGGGTCCGTAATACTTGTTCCGAAATTTACTCCGACCCATCCACTGTTCGCCCGCCCCATGATCAGTTGTGCTTCTGGTGCTGGGGTAGCAAATCCGACCAACTCTATTTAAGAGAAAAATAAAACTGCCTGTGAGCAGTTTTACAGGGGAAATTTGCTCCCATCTAGTAGCTCTGGATCCTTCCAAGTCGATCCTTGCTTTAGCTAAACATTCCAGACATGAACTAAACAAGTACATAAAGGAACCTTTGATATTCAAGAATCGTTTTCAGTAATTTTTTTCAGCTTTTCCATGCAAAATAACTGTTTCTTGGTGGTGAGAATAAAACTATCTTAGACTTATTGTTTTAGTCCATATCCAATAGTCATGTGGGGTTTGCTGTGCCAGGTGTGCATTAAGCCGGTTCCTGGTGTCAGGTGCGCATTTGTGAACTTCGTTGACATCGATTAAGTATACTTTTGTTACCATTTTCTCTACCATTGCTCGTGAAGTTGGCTTATAACCTCATCCTTCGCTAATAATTTAACCACAGCCAATTTTGGGGTCTGAGGCAGAGCTGTGTATTATGCGTCGGTGGCGAATGGTACGCACAAACTGGGAATGGCGCAAAGGTTGACCGGGCCATGAAGTGCATTTTGGGGTGCTCAAGATTTTGGACAACAACGGAAGTTAGCAATAATTCAAATGAATTGAGGGTGAACTCGGCTATTAAGTTGTGGGACTAGTCCTTCGGAGAAGTGTTTGTTGAATGATGATCCTGGTTATGTGGTCTGCCCAAGATGACTGAGTGTGATTCATCCTGAGCTCTGCCAGGAGAAATGTTATTGGTCTATTCACATCATAACATGCCTATTTATCATAAATATTTGTTTGTGAACTTTGGGAATACATCACCCACCTACACTCAGGCAATATCTATCCACTTCGCAGATATCATGGGTATATTTTTTGGAGTACTTTGGCTACCAAGGACATTTCCCACTAGATTGCATTCCTTGGCACGATTGCACCTATTCATGACTTATCCTGCTGACATATTGCTAACTTAGCAGTTAGCTATACGTACATATATGTTTGTATGGTACATACAGCATGAAATGCTAACATTTATTTTTAATTCCATTAAAGCAATACTACCTGGTTATGGACAACTCATTTTTGTAGTACAGCAAAGTTTTTGACATGGCTTAGTTTGCCAAGATGTTTATGCATACAAAAATGCTAACATTGCCTTTCAGTCCTACTTAAACAAGGTTAATTGTCAGGAAATGCATATCTATTTTTTAGAATCCAGCTAAAAAATTCATACTCCAACTAAACATTTTGTACTCCACTACCAATAAAAAAATATGGAAATTCTACACTGGGGTGAAGTGTGAAAAATTTGTGTTTGTTTTTCATTTGGCTAGCCTTGTACTCAGGCCAGTGTTGGAAAAACTGACATTTGTTGGTGTCATGCATACCAATGCATTATGTACTCCAGGATTGTCACTAGACTAAATGAAATATTTTGTACTACAGAAGGGATTGTATTTGTACAGAAGGGAAAACAAAGAACAACATTGTTTGGTCGAGTGCTACCACTCAGTCAATAACTGAAAACAACTTACTTACTTGAAAATAAATTACGTCATAACCATTAGCAAGTTTGAACACATGTTTTGAACACTTAACAATGTCATGCTGCAAACACAAGACCTTGACTGATGCTTTGCGCACAGCTGTCACTTCCGACTGTGTGTGAGGTAGTGGTGTTGGGTCTGTATCAGGGTGGGAATTAAGGCACTTCTTAAGAGATTTCATCTCTTAAAACATTTTTGCACTCCGGATTAATACTGGATAGAATGGGCTCCACATGTAGTCCGACACAAACATACAGAAGGAACAAAAATACCACTAAAAAACTAATACAGGATTGAAGAAAATATCCACCAAACATGTTATTCTACTTACGGTTACCAAATAACTATACACTTTTCGTACCATCAAGCACACAGACAGCAACCAAACACACACCACATGAAACCACAACCAGAGGAAATGCCGATGACAACCCCCAAAACTTTGCGTCTGCACACTATAATGGCCCCAGTCCACTATAATGGCCCCGGTCGCTACAAATTCGGCCGGTGTGTCTCCAGTCTCCAGAAACCTGCAAACCTGCTTTCGAGCCACCCTATAGTAAACACAAGACCTTGACTGATCCTTTGCGCACCACTGTTGATTCTGACTGTGTGCGAGGTAGTGGTGTGGGTCTGTATGGCACAGGGAATTGGCTGCATATGTAGGTAGGTGTGCGCTCTGAGCTGAGGGTGAAGTGTGAATTATTTGTTTTTCATTTTGCCTAGCATTGTACTGAGACCAACAGTGAAAGGAAGGTGCATTGCTCCTGTGAATTATGAGAGATAAAGCTGAGCTGATCACAACTCCCTGTCTTGCAGTGCCATCCATTGCCCACTTCTTTGTTTCTATGCTTTGATGTGACCAAAAATGGTGTATTACTTATGCATATTATGTAGACACTGACTAGGTACATATGATTCTCTCGTCCGTTACCGGCAAATAGATTCCATGCATGAAAAATAATATGTCCATGAAATTTTACTCCGGAAGAAATCTGTTTGCACTCCGACTCCAAACCCGGAAAGCAAGTTTCCCACCCTGGTTACCGGTGAACATATTCGACGCATCAAAAAATAATACGTCCACGAAAATGTGCTCCGGACGAAGTTGGTACGCACTTTGACTCAAGACCTGGAAAGTGAGTTTCCCACTCTACTTCGACATATACCGGTAGGTGCACCGGGTGGCAAAAAGCACATTCGGACCCGAAATGCGAGACTGCAACAGAGACTTCGCCTCTCCACGCGCTTGGCTCACCTTTTCCTACATCCAGTGCGTCTTGAAATGGATCCACAGTCCTACTATCTTATTTTAAATGGCTGCAATGGCATCACCAACAACCAAACGCAAAAAACAGCCATGCAGAGCAACCGCCAAATTCGCTTCCCTCCAGTTGCAAGATGGCGGGCCAACAGCGTCTAAAATCATTGCTGCCAGATATCTAGGGACATTTCACCAAAATATTCTATGAAATATCTCTGCAAAACTGTTCACGGATCCCGTAAACCTGGATAAATCTTCAATAGTTCAAAAACTCTTCCGAGTGGAAGCTGTGGTTTCGCGCCCGGCGGTGTCGAGTTGACCCTGGGATATTGTTCTATATACTTTTGACGGAGCAAGCATAGGCGTATGAACTTCTCAAAAAGTGGGAAGACCAGGGTCAACAGCAAGGGCGCACCCAGGGATTTCCAAAATAGCATGGTTGAGCACTTTTGGAGAGAGAACCCGATAATTTGAATAGTGAACACACAACTTTCACCGCTGTGGGGGGGGGGGGCTGGGCGCGCCTATACTTAACAACAACTTGTGGGCCGGAAAAAAACGATCATAGCAGCAGAAGTACTTTCAAATTTACACTTCTCGCTGGGCTTGGAACACTTCACGACCGATGGATTGTTTTGTAATAGTAGGTATATCTTCTTACGAGGATAAACTTCGCACCAATTGGTGCGAGTGAAACTATTAAGTATTACTGTTCAAACACAATTTTTCAAGTTCCGCTGTATGGTGTGTGTGTGGGGGTGACAAGCTTATTACAGCCTCCCTCATGGGTATGTTGTGTCCTAGTTTCCTTGATATAGTACAATACGTCTTTAAGATGTCCCCCGTTGTAAATGTGAACCGATGTTGGTGAGGAGAAAGAATAAGGAAGAACATAGCTTACTTGCCATCCCATGGCAAAAGAAGTATCATCACTGATGCTGGAGAGGATGAGAAACAGGAATGACCAGTGATCGCTGGTTGAAAATTATTTGATCCGGTGTATGGCAGATCAAGATTCACTCTCGGTCTGCCAATCTTCCAGTAGCAAATTGACAGAATAAAAACCCAATAAATATAAATGCATGGTGTGGTATTCATCCTCATGGCCTAACTCAAACAGGAGGCCAGCGAGGTGATCAGTCACGTGAATCACCTATGTGGTACACATCGTGCACCTTAGAATATCCGCCACTTGAAACGAAATGCTACAATTGCATCATGTGGCACCCGGCTGAAACGCTTATGCGCTTATTTTGAGGACCAACAATTAACCCGCGCCGTCTTTCCGGTCAATTCCTCACACCCCGTCTCAGGGGGTGGGGCGGTTGAAGACCCCCTCTAAAATCCAAACTAAGCATCGCACGAAAGCGAGAGAGGTGTCATCGGAAAGCGCTCGACGAGTAGGGTCCGAGTTCATCCTCCTAAACAATTTTCCCCCAAAAATGACGTCTAAAGGGGGGCTAAAGGCTAAATTTTCACGACTTTTCACGACTTACATTATGTTTTTCACTCTGGGGAGTTCATTTTGGGGGATATATGAAAAATCAAAATTTATTCCGAATGTGAAAATGACAGCGAAATCGACCATGGCTAGAATTGTTTCCCCACCCCCAATTGTTTTCCTAAATTTTGAGTTTTCAAGTTTTTTAATTTTCCTTTTCCAATGGGTAGAGCAGACCCAGAAACGTTGTTGGAAGTCAACTTGCCCTAATAAAAATGCTTTCTTTAGCCAGAATTCTGTATTTCAACTGCAATTTGGCAAATACCCAAAATGTATATGTAGTCAACAACGAAAAAAATGAAAAATTCAACTTGTACGTTTTGTTGCATCCGTAAAGATAAGCAAGCGCTGAAAGTTTCATTAAAATATATGTATCCGTTAAAGCGTGTGCCTGGTTGAACTTTTTTGGAGGTGACCTCACTTGACCTTGACTACCTCGTTGACCCTAGATGACCTGACCTAAAAATGTGAATCCGCATGTCAAATTGATGTGAGAAAAGGTATGTCAAATTTGGGCGCGCTACCGCGCGCCGTTCGTCCGCTATCCGCGAAAAAAAACTTTAGGGGGGTCGGTTGAAGACCCCCCCCCGGAGACGGGACGGGTTAAGTGCAAATTAGCTGACAGGTGACAACACACAGCACCTCATAAACCCATAGCGCATTCAGACTTAAGAGCCACAAGAGCCCATCCGGAATGCAATTCGATGATTAGTTATCTTCTTCCCACGTTTTCTGGTGGCTAAAAAAATCGGATAACCGCCAAGCTTTGATGCACCTCATCTCTTTGATTAGATTCCCAGAAATTAGATCCCAGACTGGCTACCGAACTGAGGCTCCAGTTAAGTGTTTTTTGTTTAGACCTTTCCGTTTTTTTTTGTCTGTGGATGTGATTTAGGGCCCCAGCCAATTTTTGCTAGGGGTCCGACACATTTTTGCGACCCCAGCTCTTTTTTAACAGTTTTATTGGTTTTTATTCACAGACGATATTTTTTACGTATTGATGTGATTTCGCAAACCCGAAGTGTTTATTTAGTGCCTGGTCTTTTTGTTCCTTTTCTAGGACCATATCGATTTGTGAGGGCCCCAGCCTGTTTTTGAGGCCCTATGCGGTCTCATAGCCTCGATGTACATCGATGTGCATTGAGCCGTTGTGCTTCTTTTTTAAACTGTCGGTGTAGCTATTTAAAGCTGCAACACACGTGTTAAGGACCTTTTACCAGCTCAGTACGCTTGGGGCTTCTTTACGTCCTCAAATGTGTGGGTTTCCTCGCTCAAATGTGTGGGACCTCAGCACGATACTATTGGATCCGGTATAATTTATCGGGTTCCGGTCGCTACTTTTCGGTCCCAGGCGCGTGGTTCCGGGTAGATCCGACGCCTGATTCCTGTGCTCGACGCAATATTTGGATGACTTCTGAATTATGTAAAGTCCGAGCCACGGCATGTTTTTTGGGGACTCCGGTGACATTTGTATGTCCTGCCGCGATTTTTCGAGCTCTGGTTCGTTTTTCGGTGCCGTGTGCTATTTGTTAACACGTGCCCTGGAGGGCCTGTGAAAGTTACACGCACTGGACGGGGGGGGCGGATACCGCTCCATAAAATCTGGGCTCCCATTAAGGCTAGAGCAACGAAATTCGCAGGGTGGATGGGCACGATAGTTAACTCTATTTTGTGCAAATTTCATGACCTCAGGTCAATATCTTCAATGTCAAATGGGTCAAAAAATAAAATTTCCTGGTTTTGCGTGGCTTGACTTGTCATTGTTCTGGGTCGCTGTGGTTGTGTTTAAATACTCCAAAATTGGCATCAATGATGTTTTAGACATTACTAATGAGGTAGTACATATTCAAGATCCGCCATTTGACCTCAGGTCACCTATATAGGAACACTTTATCAGGTCCTTATCTCTCCAGTTATCGGAACCGGGCTGCCCGCCTGACTGCTCCGTTGGGCGGCTCGGCACAATCGGCTTCGCAAAGAAAGGAGTGAAATACATGAATAAAGTATCGAAACCCTTAGGCACACAACAGTAGATTTTCGGATGTGTGGGGAGCAACATGCAAAGTGACATCAAGTGACTCTTCCCTTTTGCTAATATATAGGAAGCGCATCAGCGCCGATATTTGTGGTCTGGCGCTGATAATTTTTTTTCTTACTTTACCGTCCCCTAACTCGAAAAGTTTTCGGTCGATTTTCTTTTTTCTTACTTTAAACAACGCGACGTTCATTTCTAAGCAGCTACACACAAAAATAGCGTATATCGACAGGTAAAATCGGGAGTTATCTACGAAAAGCCAGAGGGGTGGGCGGATTTCGCCCCCCCTCCTTCCAGGGCGCGTGTTAAGGCATCTAGTGGCACGTTTCGGCTAAGGAGTGATTTTCTGACTCACACATTCATTTTTAGAATCCTCTCTATTTCGGAGAGCTCCGGTTTGATTCTTGTCGGGTTCCCATACGCTTTTTGGGCTACGCTGTGCTTGCTTGGGGTCTTCGACACGATAACCAATTTATTCCTTGGTTCATCCTAATTTAAAAAAAAACAGTTTAATGAAATAGCTCTCATAGCCTTGGAGTTATGGGTCGTCAAAGTTAGGCCTCTGCACTGACCTTGGAAAATTTGCAAGGACTGGATCTTGGGAAATATTTTTGGGGGAATTTTTGTTCACCATAAATGAATTATTCGCCCATGGAACTCCGGGTACACAACTTGTCAAGAAAATCAAAAATGGTCTGAGGGTTACTGTTTCCGGTTGAGTTACTGTTGAATGCCTCTGTCTCTAACCGAATGAAAAGAGTGCTGCGTCCTCGCCGAAAACCACATTGAAAAGGAGATAAAAGGGAGTTTGCTTTCATGTGCTAGATCAGTATTTTGATAACTATGCGTTCAAAAAGAACTTCTGAATAACTGGTGAGTGCAATGGGTCGACAGTGTGTTGGGTTACTATGGTTACTTTCCATAGTTTTGGGTTGGGTATAATTAAACATTATTTCCAAGTTTCGGGGAAGGCATGAGTTGGTCATAGGAAATTGAATGTGTGCAAAATGCTATGTTTGGTGTGATCCAGTAAATGTCTGCAAAAACAGAAAGATGTAAGTTGTTGGGCCCTACAGAAGTATTCCCGGCGGAGGATATAGCTGTGTGAAGTTCCGAAGTTTGAAAAGGAGCATTATATATTTCTGTGTTAGCGGAATCAAATTGTGCGATATTAAGGCGAAAAGCGTGTCGTGCATTTTTTATGAAGTCTTCGCGCCGGAGCTCCGCTTCATGTCTGAGGCATACATTCTAAATTTTGGTAGTTCGTAGTTGAGGTTGTAGTCTGTAGCTTTCGTCGGAGCTATGGTGGCCAGTGGTATACGCTATGGTGTTTGCTATTTCTTGGGGATCGGTAATTGTGTGATTATGAATTTTCAGCGCTGGTTATGATCTAAACGGGGATCGTCCGCTCAAACGATGGATTAATTCCATATTTGGCCTAAGGGTGATTTAAATGTAAGTTGCTAGAAATACAAGGACCATGAACATATTTGTAGCAGGATTCGGAATCTCAGGAGTGCCCATCGTGCATCCGGACGATAAACGTACCCACACGCCGGAACTGGCCTATCTGTGAACTCATCGGAGAATGAAGCCCTATCAAAACGTGGCATTCCCCACATACCCAGACGACCTCCTCCGGCCGGAAGGGCTCCGTAACCTGGCGGGTTGCTATGCCGCCAGCCGCCACGCCCCCCCCCCCCCCCCCCCCCCCCCCCCACAACTCTCTTCTGCACGGAAGCCAGTGCCGTCGCCCGCCCGGTGCAAGCACGTGGCACCTTTTGACCCCGTCATGCCCCCCCGAGCAATGGCTGCTGTCTCGACTGACCAATCATGGTCCGGCATACAATATAGCCTACTGCGCCGCGCGAGTTCACCAATCAAAACGCTGCTTTTTAGAAATGCTGTATAGTCTAGGCCGTGTCGTATATATACCGGTGTTTGAGTGGAAATAAAAGGAGGAGAGAGGGTCCCAGGCGACACAGAGAGACGGACGCTGGTTTTTCCACTGCGCTGGGTAACGCCCGATCGCATCAGTCGGCTGCATTGCCAGATTGAGTCAGAAAGATTCACGGTCGATTCTCACAGCCGTCTTGCTCCCCAAACCTCTGAGCCGACGTGGCTAAAGCGCGAGCTGTTCTCGACCATAGCCGGGCACGCAGGTCCATCCCTGGACTACCCACGGCCAGGGTATTAACTACTTGACAACTGGTGCTGTGTGACCCGGATCAGTCATCAAGTCATCACCTCTACCCTGGTGACATCGGACAGCATCGCATTCAATGGCGTAGACGCCAGCGAAACGACGACTTCATCAACGCAGTAAACCCGGATAAAATTCATAAATCCCACCAACAATACCTGTTCAAACTTTTGACCATTGCATAACATTGTACTGCCGTGTGTTCGCTGTCTGATGCGCGTGTGAACTGTATGCAAATTAGAACATAAATTAGGCGCTCACTCCTCCGCGAAAACCTGTGTGAGTCGAAGTTGATAATTTATCAAGAAACTAAAACCATGATTGAGATTCCTCTGGATCGTATCTCTGAGAGTTTTAATGAAATTAAGATGGAACTACGAGCTCAAGGTCTAAGTAGATGTGATCATCCGCCGCCATTGCCCTGTAACTCGTGCCGCTTGCCCCGCATTGTTCTACTGTGTTCGCTCTATTACGCTGGCGTGTTGTTATATGCATCGGCCCGTTTTCTCATTTCTCCGCTCATCACAATGTCTATGTCCGGATCTGACATAATAGACTTCCACTTCACTGAGCCGACTTACCTGTATACTTAACTCGCTTGATTTACCTCTAAGCTGGCAATTGTGTCTTCTGTACACTGTTGTTCTGTGCGTGAAGTACCGCATGTCTCTGTCATACAGTTCTGTACCGACCCGGAGTGGTTTTTGCGCTGCGATGCGACTCCGGCGGTGGCGACGCGACTCGGCAGCGATCCTGACGCCCGTCCGCTGGAGGCCTGAAGCACTGTGCACGGTCTGGTGTCATGGTAAAGCGTCTCTCCGATCACCAACCCTATCCACACATCCACGCACCCGCGCTACAGCAATATTAAACAATATACAGAAGACAGTCATAATCGGTTAATGGAATGGATAAAGCAGCTGGATAGAATCACTTTTAGTATGAATAATGAACAAATGCGCTTTGTATCGCTCAAAACCTTGGGAGGCCCAGCCGCTGAATTTCGGCAACGTATGCTATCGCTACGGACAAATCTGACGTGGGCGGAGATTAAACAAGTAATGAGAGAACGATATTCCGACCTCGCTGATCAAAAGAACGCGCAAGAAGCACTGAGAAGGCTACGCCAACACCGAACTGAATCGATACAGAATTATTCAGAGAGAAACATTTCACTAGCAAAGGAAGCCTATTCAGATCTTAATAGCCAGGCCACACAAGAAATTGTAATTCATGTGTTCAATAAAGGGGTACAAAGTCAACAGCTAGCAGCAAACTATATAGACTTACCATTCAGACTCTTGAAGAGGCAATCCAATTCGCTGTGCATGTCCTATGAATTATGAGTATATTTACTGGATCACAGCGGCTCATTGTCATATATTACCACCTTAAGAACTTCACCATCAGATGAGGAAAATGAATCGTATTCTGGAGAGGATAATGTTGTTGATTCCAAAAATCCAGGAGCAGCCTATTTTTACAAACATGTGCCTGCCTACATCAGCATACAGCAGTTGTGGAAAACAGTTTTTAAAGGGAAATTAGAACCAGAGCCAAGTACAGCACTGCATTCTTGCTTGATAAATTGTAAATGGATTATTAATGATGCATGCATGCTTAAGCATTGATGTACAATACCATTGTTATTCCAGAAATATCTTCCTGAAACATTTCATTAGTCGCAGTCTGATAACCAAGAGTATGAAATCAACATCCAGCTATAATGTTGGGGTATAACACATCTCTGTTTCAGGTGTCATGCCTTACTGTGCAGAACCTCTGCACAGTAAGGCAGTAAATTAAATGAAGAAGAAATCTAGAGAAATAAAGATAAGAAATAAAATAAAAAGTGTAAACATAATGGGTGGAAGCCCTGACCTGTGATATATGTCTCCCCCTTAGTATAAAGAGGAGGTTATCATGAAATAACAAGTGAGTGATTCCTATTGATTGATTCTTTCCATTGACAATGATAGGATTTGTGTAAAATTGTAAAAATGAATAAAGGAGTCCCTGGACCATTTCTGAACACAATGTTGTTTCCCTAGTGTTTTTTATGTAATTTCAATTAATCTGACAGCCAGTTCTTTGGGAAATAAGCTGCCCAATATATGGGCACTTCAGGTTAGCATAATTATATCTTAGGAATAATTCCAAGAAAAGTATATAAACACCATTGAAAAACATTTTTGTTAAACATGAAAAGAAACTTGGCAATACAGGTACATGCCATCCCACCTATTCAGCAGATGGGAAACGGTTTTGGATGTGGTGGAATATGATGACAAATAGCATTCGATTATAGTCAATGAAAAGTGATGTAACTTAATCTAACCTGGCCTACTGATGTTGGATGGCCTAAAACCGACCCGTGTTGACTCACATAAAACACACTGCTATCGGATTGCTTAAAGCCTACGGATGCTTGATTACCCAACTATGATTTTAAATTGTGATTTCCAAAAGAAATGGAAGAGGAAGACGTCAGGCTTCCACAGCCGCCGGCTGCCAGCGACCGACTTGCAGACAGCGGGTCAGGCGTGCACGGCCCAGTTCGCGGACTGCCGACAGTACATTTCCACAGTGGCCAGATCAGGTCGCGAGTGGTACCGTTGCTGTATTCGCTCCCGAAGCCGTCCCGTCGGCTCCTGCGACGTCATTTGCGCGAGTGGTATCTCAGCTGAGACCACCATCAGTGGTAGCCTTATCCGCTGGCGTGTGTTTTCCCTTCCCGCCCCGGCTCATTACACAGGATCGAGTTTAAGCCGCGCTGCGACAGAGACGGTCACCACGTGTGTGCCGACCACTCGCACATTACGGCTGCAATGCGAGTAATTAAACGCAGGCGGAGCAACAAGTGGAGGATTCTTATGTCGTTCGTTCATGATGTTTGTTTTCGCCAGCCACAGTTCCCTCACTGGGGCTTACGTCTAACCCTAGTCCGTATGGTTCCATTCTTCTGGATCTGAAAGCAGATATTTGACAAAGAAATATACAAGTTGTAAAGCGCCGCGCATTTTCAGTGCCCTTTGCCGTAATGTGCGTAATATGGGTGCATATATGTATATATATATGTGTGTGTATATATATATATATATATATATATATATATATATATATATATATATATATATATATATATATACATATATGCACCCATATGTATATACATATACCTCCACACAAATACACAAATACATGTTACGTCAGCTGTCTGATGGCCCTCCATCCGAGCCTGCAGCGGAGTAAGGACCCTCTTGCTTCCGCTATATGTGGCCCCCTGTCGGTGGCGGGTCCAAGGAGGGAAGTTGGGGCATGCCCCCCCCCGTTGAGGTAGCGTCCCTTCAACCTGGAAAATGCGTCCCTTCGCGAAATCTCGAGTGCACCTCATCATCGAATTTTCCAGCGAGAGGCGCCCCTCGGCAAGACAGACACCCATCAGGATACTTTCGCGGTGGCGCCGATCCTGACACGTGTCCCCTCCCCCGGATGACAATTTTCGAATCCGCCCCTGCCTCCTGTGGCAGCTTTGGGTTTTCCGTGGCGGCTGTGGGAACTCTTATAACGACAGTGGGCCTCCTGTTGCGGTCTACGGGTGTGGTTAGAGCATTTCAGGTGGTCTTCTTCGGTTATGTTTCAAACACTCCCCTGCCATTGAGGGGAAGAATAAACTATAACTATGGTGCACTTAGTCCCCCGCCATCGAACTGCCCTTTCTTCCGCTTCCGAACGAGGGTGGCAACCTTCGGGGGTAAAATGGACGGTAGAGATAGCCTACCAACATCGGGAAAATTCCTTTATTTTGGAGGCGCTTGATGGTCAGCCTGCTGGAAACGGTACATTGTTAGGTAGGAAGGTTGCTACTGGGCCATTTGGGATACATTTTGCTGAAGCCGAAGAATTGGTCATTCAATTGGTATACGTCAAAGTACTCTATATTACCACAAAACGTGGAAGATAGCGTAGATAAAATTGGTAAAATTGCATGTAATCCAATGGTGAAGGAAACCCATCAAGCCCGCTACCAAACCAATTTCGTGGGGGCCCGGTATTAACTACCTGGCATATTGTATAAATACTCTTTTCTTCCGATTATGGCATGTGAAATTTCGGGGCAGCACCGAGGTACTGGTGTGAGTTTTGTAAACGGTTTTGTGCGTGGAATTTTACAAATGCTGCCTGTAAATGTGTGTTGTAATTAAATGTATATTTTGTACTGGAGAAATGTCCTGGTTGCATTGTAACGATGAAAGCTCCTCAAATTTGGTCCAGTCAGCCTTCTAAAGTTTCCAACGAGGGATGAAACATGGTGTGGTATCGGCAGCTTAATTTTATGGGGTAGTAATCACTGTAAAGGAAAATCTTCATTTCTGCCAATTTCGATATTAACACGCGCCCTGGAGGGCCTCCGAAAATTTCGCGCACTGGAGGGGGCGGAATTCCCCCCCCCCACACCCTCGAAGATCACGGCTTCTATTAAAACTGGAGCAACGAAATTTACAGGGTGGATGGATACGCTAGTGAACTCTATTGTGTGCAAGTTTCATGACTTTAGGTCGATACCTTCAAGGTCAAGTCAGGTCAAAATATCAAAATATTATTGTCTTGCGTGGATTGGCTTGTCATTGTTATCGATCGCTGTGATTGTGTTTACACGCTCAAAAATGGGCGTCAATGATATTTTGGACATTGTCAACGATGTAATACAGATGCCAGACCAAGAATTTGACCTCAGGTCACCTATATAGCAGCACCTTATTGGGTCATTTCCTGCTCCAATTACCGGAACCGGGCCGCCCGGCCGACTGCTCCATTGGGCGGTTGGGCGCAATCGACTTCGCAAAGAAAGGAGTGAAATACATGAATAAAGTATGGAAACGCTTAGGTACACAATGACAAACAGTAGTTTTCAGGATGTGTAGGGTTGGTTGGTTCGTTATTGGTTTTACGATACATCGCCCGTTGAGTCATGTAGCCTCGCCAATCTCTCACGCCGATTGGTTGCGGGCGAAGAGTAGCGACAGGTGGGATTCGAACCCACAACCTTTCGTTTGTGAGACGAGCGACTTACCACTAGGCTACTCGTCCCCCTAGGATGTGTAGGGAGTAACATGCAAAGTGACATGAATCGCATGACAGTCATTTGCATTTATGACAACATTCCAGTTGACCGAATTTGGTTCTACTAACCTGTCATGAACTTGACCTGACTTGACCTCGGTGACCTAACATGACTTCTAAGGAATACAGCATAACAATATACATCAAACAAGTCGCTAGTGTTGCCAAGAACGCTTCTCTTTTGCCAATATAAAGGAAGCGCATCAGCGCCGATTTGTGTGGTCTAGCGCTGATGATATGCTTCACTTTAACGGCCCCTAACTCGAAAAAATCAGCCGATTTTCGTTTTTCTTGCTTTAAGCAACGTGGTGGTCATTTCTAAGTAGGTACACAAACAATAGCGTATATCGGCCGGTAAAATATGGTGCTGTGTACGAAAAACCAGAAGGGTGGGCGGATTTCGCCGCTCCCCATTCCAGGGCGTGTGCACGCGCACGCCCGGGGCAGATATCTGCTCCCTGCGGTTTTTCATAATTTGCCACCATACTGATCGAGTTAGCAAGGCCAAATTTATCATGGCTGCTCATTCGTCTCTTCCGCATATCCTCATATATTTGTAATTTAGGTCAGGTCACCAGGTCAGGCGAATGACGCAACTACACTCGGAGTTCTAGGTGGCACAACTTACACAATAATTGGGCGATTGATTTTAAACTTTTTTTTTTTTTTTTAAACTTGTAACTTATAACACGTCATGATCTCATCAGGCACCATAATATGTGTATCGTTTTTTTTCTCTCATAGCATTGACCTGAGGTCAGGTCGCGGCCATGGCTTCCCCATTATAGGGCTATGGTAAAATATACAAATGTTTCCTGGTTACATATTTGCTCTCGGAATGATCTCACAACGGTTGTGGCGTGTAGTTGGAAGCTATGCTCAATGTTACTGCTGAAATTTGTGCTCAGTGACCTCACCAAGGTCATTTGAGGTCACCTGAGATCACTACACATTTATGTGCATTATATCGCATTACATTGAGCTATAAGGCTGAAATTACCGTCATTGTACTTGTATCGCCAAGACATGTCAATTGATACATTACATTCCCTCCCTAGGCTACTTCATGACCTTTACCTGAGGTCATAGCTTCGGTTGACCTGACCTTAAATCACACCGCCTATTCTCGATAACACATTTCAAGGACTGTCGAATAGCGTTCACCGTTTGTTTCTATCTGTTACAGGTCCTGAGATATGTGTCAATATCTGAGAGTCCCACACGATCTGGTCGAATTTGACCTATGATAGCCCAATGATCTGAATAGTGACCTGAGCGAAAAATGACCGAAGTTCTTTCGATAGAGTGTGTCACCAGATATACAACGCCCTTTTCTGTTTGTCGCTAGCTGGCATAGTTCTAGAGATCTTAGGGGGCAGACATTTTCCCCCCGGACATGCGAAGTTAGTGCGGACCGCCGGACGTCCGAGTGTTAAGCTCCGGCAATTCCACTGTAAAAATACACACATGAGAGATAAAAAACGAATGTTTGCCGGCACCTTTCGGTGTATGACCCAGCCATGATTGCAGCTCAGGCGGGCATGTGGGCTGGGTGCGGACGGCCGAGATGGACCCGGCTGATCCGTCCGGCCGACCACTGCCGGCCGGACGGATCAGCACACACACAGTGGCCTTGGAGAGGTCACGGCGGCCGGTCACTGCCGCGGGGGATGCCCACCGTCTGGGAGTCGGTTGGGTCACGTGGCCGCCGACCGGCGCTGGACGCGCAGAGCTCGATCGGCGGCCCACTGATGGAGAACGAGAGTTTGCTCCCGCAGCCGAATGACTGCGAGGCCTATCACTTCTCCCGGAAGTGGTCCGTTTGTTGGAAGCTGGAGTGGTCTGTGTGTTGGCAGTCGAGGTGTTTTGTGTGGGTGTGGTCAGTGGTGTGAGTTTTTTTAGTTGAGCTAGGCCGTGGATCATGTCAGTTTGAACAGAAGTAGAAGTTGACGCGATGTTGACTTCCGTTGGCGCTATGTGTGGGTGGAGCAACGGTGGCAGCCTGGGCATCCGTTTTACTTCACGGGGAGGTGACCTCGACTGACCATCGGGCCTTGGGGTATGACACACCGATCGTGACATTGACAGCGCAGACCTCCTTCTCCTTGCGCCAGACAGGGCAAAGGGGTGATGTGGTCAGGTGGTCGGATGCGTCACAGTTGAGGCATTCGGTAGGCTTGGAACAGGTGAAATCAGGATGAGGTGGTTCACCGCATTTGGGACAGCGGGCTAGTTGGCGACATGTTTCACTGCCATGGCCGAAGCGCTGACAGTTAAAACAGCGGAGAGGATTGGAAATGAAGACGCGGACTTTGTTCCGAAGGTATCCGGCGAGAAGGGTTTTGGGAAGAGTGGTATAATTAAAGGTAAGGGCAAGGAGGCTCGTGTCACGTTTCTGGCCGTCTTTAAAGGAAGTGATGCGGCGCACGTTGGTCACTCCTCGGCCCCTCCGGCCTCAGCTCCGCCTGAATATCTGCCTCAGACATGAAACGGAGCTCCGGCGCAAAGACGGTGCCTTTGGTGGTGTTACGGTTGGAATGCAGAATGACGGTGACGGATATCTCACGAAATGTGGTGGTGTGGAGGAGGGCTTTGGTTTGGGCTTGGGATTGGGTCTTAATGACTAAGCTTCCGTTGGCAGGGGCCTCAATGCCGGAACTAGGGAGCACATGGCGAGGAGTTGCCTAGTCTGGCAGAAAACGTTGACACGGCGAAAGGAAACGGATTCCTCGACAGGCTTGACAACGATGTACGAGCTAGCACTGTCGAGGTAGTGTTCGACGGGTTCAGGTGGATAAGACGTGATCTGGTTCGAGCAAGGGTCAGCGGCGTTGGAGAGTGATGGTCTGATTTGGATTGCAAGGCCAGGTCGTGGTCTTGGCACGAGCAGGGGTCGGCGAGGCGCAAAGGGCTTCCGTTGCGTCATCGAGGGGTATAGTTCGGCGTGGGCCATGAACATTTAAATCAGTCGAAGGAGCATACGTGGCCAAGTCCTAGTCCGCGCAATGGTCGCCACGTGTGATAATCGGAGGTACTTCCGAGTCGGAGTCAGTTGTAGAGCAAGGGTCTGCATCCTTTTCCCGCTTTTTTCCCATCACGGGGAACATGCTACCCAATGCAATTTAAATGAAAAAGAAGCACACACAGAAAAACAGAGCACGAAAATACGCAAACGGAAAAAAACATTGGGGTGATGGGTGTCACCCTCGTAAAGAAAAAAAGTGGAAAAAGCGACGGCTGTCGCCCCAAGAAAATGAAACGTAAGAATCCGCAAAAACCTGCGGTCAATCGCGCCAATCGGCAGGGCGGAGTATTCAGTGAGCTTCGGCAAAGATGAAGTACGCTCGAATAATACGGATTCTCCTTGTACACACATCACTGGACGATGAAAAGCCTTGATAGTAGTCTCCGTTGTAATTATGTGTTCTAATAGTTAATCCAAATGTCTTCGTTGAATGGATTCTGGGATCAAAGTCTTGGCTAAGCAGATATGCTTACATATTCCGTGAGTCCACCATCCGACCGAACCATTTGTGTTGAACGACATAATTTGAATTATATGTTTAACGTGCTGTCAATGCCACTACGCAGTTGCCCAGCTAAAGATCTCCTCCGATCATTTGCCATGTTCGTCATGTGCCTTATCAGGTTACAAAACAAGAATTACTCACCACTCGTCACATCACCACTCTTCATATCACTCCTCTTGCGACCTTGTCAGGTCACATCACGAACGCCTAATCCTCTCGGGGATTCTGAGATTCTGAGAGGCGTTCTCGCACTTGAAGTTCATGTAATAGAGTGCAGACTTCATCATTGTATCCATAATAAGTTATGGCAATGGACATTTTGCTATGCTGGATGCCAGCGATGATGATACCAAGACATCTCACTCAAAAGGTTGAATATCTGTGTGATGTGGCCAACCGTGGAAATCCATTGAAAAATGAAAATTTGTACGTTCTATTCTACACTATAGCTACGCAATGGATGCATCGTGGCAGTAATTTTATGTAATTTAGGAATCAAAATGCATGTAAATGTTGAAGCTGGTTGGTTGGTTATTGGTTTTGCGACACATCGACCGTTGAGTCATGTAGCGTCGCCAATCTCTCACGCCGATTCGTCGCGGGTGAAGAGTAGCGACAGGTGAGACTCGAACCCACAACCTTTCGGTTGTGAGACAAGCAACTTACCCCTAGGCTACTTGCCCCCGTAAATGCTGAAGTGTATGGCAGCTAGGACCGAGGCCATATATATATATATATAACATAGCTAGGCAATATCAAGGCAAGGAACTTGCACTTGTAAATTGTAAGTTTTACCTTCATTGTATTAGGTTACTTCATTCAGCCATAATGATTTTCTACTGTAGACAATATTGTAATGACATCTATGTTAAATATGCTAGCAGTCAAAGCAGAGAAACTCTAGCAAAACACAGGGAAACTCAAGTATGGATGTACTTGGTCACTGGCTGATACATCAATCTGCTTTATATACTTTTAATGGCATAATATAAGGTTTGAATATCCATACATATATTGCATTACATCAATTCCTGAATTAGTTGCGTTGCTACATGGTGATGTCCAACCGTGCATGACTCAAAAATTAAGCGCAACGATGTTTCTTTGTTTAAAGGATGGTTCTCGACACACTTTATGCACGATCACGGCTAATGGCGCCGCCCACGCTGTTTCGCCGACTGGTCGCGAGATTCGAAAATGTCTCGAGTGGTGCGAGTGGAAGTGCTCCGATATGGTATTTGCAGTTTTTCCTTAGATATCGATTTCAGGGAGGTTTTTTTCCTTCACATATTGAAATGAGTTCTTGCTGCTTTTTAGTAAATTTAAATGTTTCAAAAGTTGGAGGGGCAGCTACCATTGTTAGCCCCCATTTTGAAAAGTGGGAGAGCCATGGCCCTCTGCCGCCTGTTCTTACGCCTATGTGGGCAAGTACCGCCTCAATGTTGGCTTCCCCACAATAATTTCAACTTTTAATATGGGACCCTGCAGAGTGTGCCCCCAATACATTTCTACCTGCCCCTTGCCTTCATGCATTGTGCCCCCTGCAATGTTTCCGAACCCCCGTGCGGCTCTTGGGGGCCTCACGATCTCTAAGTGGGGGACCACAACGTTTGCCCGGGGGAAAGTGGGTAGTATAGCGTAGGGGAGGACAAACCAATGAACAGCCCACTACTTCGCACGCCTGGCCTTTTTTTACAAAGGAAACTTGCTTCATCTGTCTCTTCATTTAGCAACATCGAAGAAAATACTGTAAATGAATACCTAGTTCTCGTCACTCGTGTCATGCTGCCTGGCTCGCGTCGCCTCCCCCCCCCTGTGTTGCTTGTAAACGACTAGTAGGCAATGTTTTTTTAAATTATATCATTAATAGATCGCATTGCTGGCTTTTAAGCGTGATTTTTTCAACGCAGCATCTCACATTAATGCCTTCTTCGCAGCTTTCACCTCATTATTTAAGTGGTCATCTTGCAACCACTTAAATAAGGAAGCTGACCATGATAAGCATGCACCATTCCATGACCATGATCGTGACAAACATGCACCATTCCAAGGGAAGATCACTTCCGCCCCGAAACTATGCTAAGATTATTTTAGTTGCTTTCTCCATTGAACCCCCTTTTGACGTTAGATGGGAGTTTTAGTTCCACTAGGTGGGATTTCACGTCACTAGGTGGGACGCATCCCATGTTTGACATGTTCGAATAGACCCTGATATGGGGGTATTGGTTTTGTAATGTAAAATGGTTTATAAAAACTATACTAAAGACACTCCGTCTAGCACTGTTTCCTTGCCACTACGAAACAATCATTCCTGTCAGAAAAAGGTGCAAAAAATGATTGAAACCGATTCTTCTTAATATTAAATGAAGTATGCCGTATTTTTCCAGTGCATGTCTGGAATGCTTTATTTGAAGCCAAAAACGCTTGGGGGTCTAAAGCGACTAGACCGGAGAGTTAGTTGCCGCTGTAAGACCGTCTATTTACCAACAGTTGCCGATTTTACAGCATAATTTTGCTCCCAGGTCCCGTGGCCTCAAGCACAAGATAGACGGAGAAGGCAGGGCATAATGATCTGCACAAGTTAAATCCGACAACACAATTTAATTATCACACCAGTTTTAATAACGAAATAGTTTTTCCTATCAAGGCTGCTGAAGTAAGTACAATAAAACTTACGAACATCAGCAAATTGCAATATGACTTCTGATTTCCGTGGAGACTGCACTCAGCTCTACGGTATCTGGCAGCCAACGAATGACTGCCAGATAACAAATTGGCGCTATAGTTAAATTAGCGAAAGATGCGGTTATAAGCCAACTTCCTAATCAATGGACGACAAAATGATAAGAAAAGTATACTTAATCGATGTCAACCAAGTTTATAAATCCATACCTGATACTCGTGACATGCTCACACCGCACAACTAATAAATATACACAACACACTCCATGGGTAGAACGCTGGTGCACCGACTGATTTGTTACTTGCTGTCGACTAGGAAATGGGTTTCGGAATATAAAGTGGTTTAAGGAAAATTATACTAAGACAGTCCGTCTAAAATCCTATTATTCTCACCACAGAGAAACAATTCTTGTGGATGAAAAAGCCCCCAAAAATATAAAAACCAATTCGTTTTAACACTAAATATTCTTTGATGTACGTTTTTAATTCCTGTCTCTAATGTGTAGCTGAAACTATGAATTACTTGAGCCGACTAGTATTGGATGAAAAGCGACTAGACTGAGGAGCAAATTTCCGCTGTTAAGCCGACTAGTATTTTCACGAACCTTGGAGGCTTGCAGTGGGTAGCCGCACGGTTGGTGGATGGTCGCCGAGTTTGCAGTCTAGTTCTTTAATATACTCCGGTCCGGTCGGTGTGGTGCGGTGGTTGGCGCTCCGCAGAGCTGAAGCGTCCAGTGAGGTTTTTAAAATGGCCGAGATGATTCCACAATTTTTAAGGGATCCTATGGAAGAAGAGGAGACAGAGGCAAAGTATGCACTTGCATGATGAAACTGTTTTGTTGTTGGTATCTGTACCTAATCCGGTCTGGAAAATCAAAATGTACCTGCGTTCTCGATGCTCATTTGGATTAACCTGACTATGCGTTGGTTTCAAATAACCTCAATTCTTGCCCTCCACGCTTTTATTTTTTAGATATACCCTATCTCTCATTCACAAATTGAGGGTATTATTGCACCTTTGGGTATCCACAAGACAAGCATTATGCACATTTTCACTCAATAAGAGAAGCAGCCTGGTTAGCTTTGGGTAGGCTGTGTTAGACTTCTCCTTTGTCAGAAAAAATTATCAAAATCTTGGAAAGTGAAAAAATTGCAATCAGATTATGATAGGTTCATTTATGCTTTTTTAAATGGAAGATTTAGGAGATTAAAAATAGCTTGCTAAATTAGCATTAAAAATGTCCTTTTTCAGGTGGAAAAATACCCTAGGTTAGGCTTTGCAACATTTTTTCTTCTGAACTTTGCTTTATGCTGTACATATTACTGAATTCAAAGGGTATTAATGTCTTAAATGGTAAGTTTTAATTTTTTAACTTCAGAATACCATGTTTATGAATGTGAGTAAGATGATGGAACCACTTATTTGGTAATCTTCAAATATTTCCAATCACACTTTCTTTATATCAACAATGCATTTAAGTCACTGCCAGCTGACTGCCAGTCAGCTGTTGGTGACATCACTCAAATGTACAGACATACCTCCAGCTGGGTGCGATGAATGACCCCACATCATCACCATGAATATTTCTAAGGAGGTAAAAACCTAGCATAACACCAACACTAACATTACCAAACCTAACTCAGAAATATTCCAGATGATGCCCTTGGATCATTCAGGGCATCCAGCAGGCATGTGTCTTGGTATTTTTGAGTGATATCACCAACAGCTAACTGGCAGTCATCTAATGATTGCTTGGATACATTGTTGAGGTAAAGGAAGTGTGAGGGGCATTACTTGAAGAATGCGACTTATTCTTTGTGCAAATTGATTAAAAAACTTCAATGTTTGTTAAAATTTTCCTTGCTAACCCTCTAGTCAGATCCTCACACCCCACACCAGGGGTCAATAGGAGACCCACCTCTAATCTCAAAACTGAGCATTGCACAAAAACTAAATAGTTGTCATTGGAAAATGCTCAATGAGTATTGCCAGACACAACTCACCAAATTCCCCCCCCCAAAAAAAAAAGTGATGTCACTAGGGGCCCTAGGTTTTCATGACATACATCATGTTTGTAGTGCTGTGTTGGATGGCCATAGCTGACGATGCACTCTATAGATGGACCCATCAGCTGACTGCACACCCTGTGTTGGATGGCCAAAACTGACTATGCACTCTATAGATGGATGCATCAGCTGACTGCACACCCTGTGTTGGATGGCCATAACTGACTATGCACTATATAGATGGACCCATCAGCTGACTGCACACCCTTTGTTGGGTGGCCATAACTGACTATGCACTATATAGATGGACCCATCAGCTGACTACACACCCTGTGTTGGATGGCCATAACTGACTATGCACTATATAGATGGACCCATCAGCTGACTACACACCCTGTGTTGGGTGGTCACAGCTGACTATGCACTATATAGATGGACCCATCAGCTGACTACACACCCTTTGTTGGATGGTCACAGCTGACTATGTACTCTATAGTCAGCTGTGACCTATGTACACAGCTGACTATGTTGGCATTGCCAACTCAGGAATAATCCAATAGTGTCGGCCAAGGCAATAGAACCTCACATTCTGCAAATAGGGACAGCAGCAGTTCAAGGGGACAGAATGATAGTTCATCTAGTGATAAATGAACTCCTCAGTATGAAAAAGCCAAAGGTGGTTATGGAGCATTTGTTAAGTGCATCATGTTTAATGCTCAGAGTATCTGTTCAAAATTTGATGAGTGCAAGTGTTATGTTGCTGAGGAGGAACCAGATTTTGTTTGCATTATGGAGGCATGGGTCAGTGAAGGGTATTTTGGAGATAACTTGCAGGACTATGAGATCCAGGGATACAATATGTTTTCATGCCATAGGGGTCCAGAAATGAAAGAGGGTGGTGTAATGCTCTATGTGAATAGCATATTCAGTTCTCAAAAAGTAGCAGGTGGGGATAAAAATGTGTCTGTGGAGTCCATTTAGTTTGATGTCACTGTGGGAAAAGGCAACAGCAATACTCTTAGGATAGGAGCTTTCTACCGATCAGGAACCCTACCACATTCTCATCAAGTGGAGCTTGACAAGGTGATTCGTGAGGAAATCAGTAGAAACTTGAAGAAGAAGTGCCTTATTCTTGGTGACTTTAATCTAAAAGGTTATGAAAATGCTGGTGTTGGCTCCCCATCATGCAAAATGTGTAGGAAATGCCTTGAAGAGGACCTGTTCTTACACCAGTTTGTATCGGAACCTACCAGGCATGGCTCATTCTTGGACCTTGTATTCTCGGATTTAAGTGACTTGGTTCAAGACTTGACTGTGGGAGAAACTCTGGGAAGAAGTGACCATAACATTAGATTCAAGGCACATGTAGGGGAAATTATCAAGGATAATTTGGTAAAGGTTCCAAATTTCAACAGAGCAGACTTTTTGAAGCAGAGAAGTTTCTAGTACAATTGGTCCACTGGAAGTAAATGGGACTACATTGGGTGAGGATGGTGAGATGGTTGAGGAGCTGAGCAAGCAGTTTAAATCAGTGCTTACATTGGAAGATATGACCAATCTGCCGACCATATACCATAGTTCAGTGACATGAGATCTGACAAATGATGTTGATTTCATTGATAGTGATGTTGTTTGCAGTCATATCAGGAAAATAAAGCCAAACAAGGCAGCAGGACGTGATGATATTTATGCTATGGTGTTGTGCGAAACTGAAATGGAGCTGGCATTTCCACTTAGTATAATATTTTGTAGATCAGTTTCACAAAATGAAATTCCAACCGATTGGAAAAGGGCAAATGTAGTTCCTATTTTCAAGAAAGGAGAAAGAGGGAAAGTTGAAAACTATAGGCCAGTAAGTCTCACATCCCTAGTCTGCAAGGTGCTCAAATCAATTATCAAGGATATAATAGTTAGTTATCTGGAAGGCAGCAGATTGATTCAAGATACTCAACATGGGTCTAGAAAAGGACGATCATGTCTCACAAATCTCTTTGACTTTTTGAACTTTGCCACAGAACAATTTGATCAGGGAAATCAGGTTGATGTAGCATATCTTGACTTTAGTAAGGCCTTTGACAAGGTACCCCATGAACGATTAATGATACAGCTTCAGTCCCATGGTATTGCAGGTAGCATCTTAAAATGGATAGAGTTGTGGCATTCAGATAGACAGCAAAGAGTGATGCTGAATGGTACAAAGTCATCATGGCAAAATGTTCTTAGTGGAGTCCCCCAGGGGTCAGTGCTGGGGCCACTACTGTTCATTATATTTGTGAATAACATTGAAAGTGGCCTAAGCAGTAAAGTTTTGAAATTTGCGGATGATTTGAAGGTCTTTAGGGCAATAACAGGTCAAGATGAGCATATCTCGCTGGAAAAAGACTTAGACGAACTTGTGAAGTGGTCCGGAGAATGGCAAATAAAATTTAATTTTGATAAGTGCAAAATCATGCATGTAGGTAAGCAGCATATGAAGGCTCCATACTTGATGGATGGCTAAGTGCTATCAGTGACTCAACAGGAGAAGGATTTAGGTGTTACTCTAAACACAAAACTGGGGGCATCAGAACAGACCAAGGAAATCAGGAAGAAGGCACTGAGAATGCTCGGGGCAATAAATATGAATGTATCATACAGAAGTGAGGAAGTGATCAGGAAGCTTTACTGTGCATATGTCAGGCCACATTTGGAATACTGCATCCAAGCTTGGTCTCCTAGCTATGAAAAAGATTGTTGGCTTTTAGAGAGAGAGAGAGTACAAAAGAGGACTGCAAAAATGGTTAATGGCATAAGCAACCTGGCATATGAAGAAAGATTGAAGAAATTGAATATGTTTTCACTTAGATGTAGAAGGCTGAGAGGAGATCTCATCAAGGTCTTTAAATTTGTCCATGGTCTGGAGACGGGATATCTTGGAGAAATGTTTGAATTGAACATAAATGATGCAATTAGAGGTCATAAATTCAAAATTAAAGTTAACCACAGCAGAACAAGGTTAAGGCAGACTTTCTTCACCAACAGGGTAGTAGAACACTGGAACCAGCTGCTAGAAAACATTGTCAGTAGCAGCACAATGAACATCTTTAAAAACAGCATAGACAATCATTATAAGAATAGAGGGCTTGCTTTTTAGTATTACAGGGAGGGCTGATTGACAGATTTGGTGGGGAACTGGTTCAGTGTACAGAGTGCAACCAAGAAGTGCCCTTGTGGTTCATAGTTGCACTAATCTTTTATGTCTTTATGTCTATAGATGGACCCCCATTAGCTGACTACCCACCCTGTGTTGGATGGGCATAGCTGACTATGTACTCTACAGATGGACCCCACCAGCTGACTACACACCTTGTGCTGGACAGTCAGCTGCTGTTTCGACACGCGTCGCAGAGCTCGCTGGACGAGAGCTCGCAGAGGCAGGGCCAGCGGGACGCGGCGCCCGACCGGCTGCCCTACCGCAACACGTCGCACGGCGCGCGCGCCTTCCAGCAGATGAGCTCCATGCGCAGGTGGGTTGGTCTCGTGGCGCCGGGTTAGAATGATGGTTTTTCGTCTGGTGTAAGATGTCGAAATGAGCACAGTTGAAATGAGTATGTTGAAATCTGCCATGTAATGAGTGCCATTTTGATGCCTTTCAGACTTGTGATGTTATATATTTTGATTTCACGCACCTTTTGACGTCTTTCAGTCTCAAGTTTTAGCCAAATGTGTAGGTGCCTATGGATGTACCTTTTGTTTTCATGTGCATTTGTTTTATATTCCTAACATAGGAAGAGCTATGTTCTGGATAGGGGAATCAGAAATATGCTATTAATTGGGATTGTATGCCATATCAAATTATAGGTAATCCCTTTACTGAAATTGCATCGTGAAGTGTTCATGTAATTCCTTATGGAGAGCATGCTCATCATACTTATAAAGAAGATTCTGTTAGAAAGGAGACTCCAAAGGCTTAGCAAGCTATGACAGCAACACCGTAAATTGATTACTATTCAGTTATGGGCGCAAAATGACCCTAGACGTCGACGCGCCCCTAAACCCCAATCCACCACCACGAGACTCAAAGGCTTGATCAGCATGTATCAAGGAACAAAATGTTGATTCTTCTTGGAGTGGGATGTTGATCGAGTGTTAAGAAAGTGCCGTATTCCGCCGTATTTCACAAATATTTTATTGCTGCTTAGCGCTACATGACCCATACAGTCGATGAGCCCTAAAGACCAAATAGCTAACCTGTCGAGTGACGTCACCGCTCCGGTCGGCCGCCGCCTGTTGATGGTTGTCGGGTAGTGACGTCAGCACACCGCTGGTGACGTCACTCCCAGGCGTTGTCGGCAGAACGGCTGTGCATTTGGTTTTTCTGACAATCGTGAAGTGTTGCACTCACGACAGGCTTGTCTGATTTCCCGCGTGTTTAGCTTATAGGACGCTGTTTGGCTGTGAATTGGTGCAAACCAAGTGCTATTTATAATGGAACACCAAAAAGTATAGCTGCCTGGTTAGCCCGGCGGATAGATAGGTGGATGTGACCTAAAAGGCCTCTCCGTGTCAGCACAATGGGCTCTTGTCGCTTCAGGCGCTTGCTATTAACGCCTCCGGCTGGGATGGCCAGTTGGAAACTGGCCAGGCGAGGTCGGCGGTGCAGGCACCAAGCGGCCGTACCCGCCATGTGTCCATTAAACTCTCGTTTAAAATTGTGCCATGGAACTGGGATTTCCCTATCGGGGAGGTGGGTTCAGTGTCATTGCAACAACTTATGTTCAGAACCGGCTCTGATTCTGTAGTGCCTCTTAGACAACAATTTGAACTAAATTTATTGATAAAAACATCGGTGTTTTATAAATTCAAGCTTTCGCTCACGTGCATGTATGCATTGCAAATAGTCGGAATTCTTGCTGGGTTGGCTTTTTGGACCAGGGTCTCTTCACTGTAGGCAAGTTTGTTTCGCCCGACAGTGATAGTCTGGGATTAGTCTCGCTCCACAACTGGCTCGCAAGCCCAGTAGCCGTTACTTGTTCCTTATATTGATTGGATGGACGATAAGAAAAACCGAAACACCCTGACGTGCAACAGATGCAGCAGGTGCAGCAGAGAACGGCGGACAGACACCGACACGTGCCTGTAGACAGTTCGTGTCCTGATAGTTCCGTTAACGTCTCACGACTCAAAAGACCTCTCGGCACTCCAACCATCCACCGTCCAACCAGACGGTCCGCTCACCTCTGGTGCTCAGCGGCGTCTGACCACCTCCGCTACCCTGCCACGAGTACCTGACCACGGTTTGTCGCGCACACCGCTCGGCCACACTGACGTGGTGGGTGTCACAATGGTGACACAGCGAGGAGTCTTCAGACTGTGTCGTGGCGCAACGACACAGCATCCGCCGACCGGCCGTCATCACCGGTCAGAACGGAAACTGACTCGGCATAACACGCCCGGCCACAGCCGAGACTCGAGGCGTCAAATGCCGATGTCAGCGCGCCGTCTGACAGGCGACGGCTTCCGCTCGGAGCGTCCGTGACTGGACTCGATGAGTCCGATCGTTCATGACAGGACCTGGTCCGAATACATGGGAGCCAAATGCATTTCGAAAGAGGAGGCCCGAAGTTGACTTTGTTACACTATTGCTGAGCCGACCTTGACCCACCATTAGATCCGTTCATTTCAGTTTAACGATGGCGATTGCCGGGCAAGATATCGGAACACAGGCTATCGACTGGGAAAAATATGGAACGTAACGTATCGAACGCAAACTATTGACACGCACGTCGAGTGCGATGAACAGAGACAGAGATGGATATAGAGTGGATGGGATAGATATACAATCTGAGCGATAAATATCTAGACCGAAACATAGGGAATGTCAAACTGTCAACTGGAAAATTGTTAAGCAGTAAACATTTCTGAAGAAAAAGCAATGAATCGAACGTACACAGTCGCAACATGTCGACCTAGTAGCATATCGAGTATAGAAATGTTGCATCGCGTAATATCGATTTCGAAAATATCTACGTGAAAAAAATGAATACAATATACAAAACCAATGAGCATCTGACCCTCAGAACATCACGCGCCTAGATGGTGCCGCGCCAATTCTGTCCCCCTCCCCCGTCTAAATTCGACTACAATGAACAAATTATGATGAAACTTAGTGAGTGTAGCACGAATTTATATACCCCACCGGGAAGGTAATCCGGGTGTCCGGTCAGCGACTAAGCGAAGTCAAGCTGTGGACTGAAGTAATTGTACTGCAAAGTCCCCGATCACGGAACTCTGTATCTCTCGTGTACCAATGTAGGACAGCATGCTCAGTTAGTTATTTGGGTTTTAGGGAGCATCAACTGCAGTGGTTATACAGCGCCCAGACAGCATGCTCAAAACGACTAATAAATGTGAAGATGGGACATTTTGAGAAGAATACCTACATTGTCCGAACGTTTACATTGAATGAACATCTAGATTTACTGAGATATTCTACGTCCCCCAAAAAAGGCCAGATTTTACAAATTGAGAAATCGATTTTGAGAGAAGTTTAAAATTGCATTAAAATGTCTAGATTATTACCAACATCCATATTTCCTAAAAATCCTCCAGATTATCAGAAGTCTACTGATCTTCACAAGCAGTGGACATGCCAACATTTATACGCAAAACTTCTGTGACAGAGCTACAACCGGCGTGCTACTTGTCCATAACCGCCAGACGGCGGGCTCGAATCCCGTTAACTGTGCAGAATGTCATTTAACACTCGCATGTTCGGTGGTCCGCGCCAACTTCGCATGTCCGGGGGGGGCAGATGTCTGCCCCCCCTAAGATCTCTGGAACTATGCTAGCTAGCGACAAACGGAAAACGGCGTTGGATAGCTGGTGACGGGCTCTATCGAAAGTGTTTCGGTAATTTTTCGCTCAGGTCAACATTCAGGTCACTGGGCCATCTTAGGTCAAATTTGATCAGATCAGGTGGGACTCGGATATTGACACATATCTCAGGACCTGTAACAGATAGAAACAAATGGCGAACGCTATTCGACAGTCCTTGAAATGCGCTACCGACAATAGGCGGTGTAATTTAAGGTCAGGTCAACCGAAACTTAGGTCAAGGTCATGAAGTCATGACCTCAGGTCAAGACCTAGTGAGGTCATGTAAGGTATCAATCGACACGTCTTGACGATACAAGCACAATGACGGTAATTTCAGCCTTCTAGCTCAATGCAGTGCGACGTAATGCGCAGAAATGTGTAGTGATCTCAGGTGACCTCAGAGACCTTGGTGAGGTCACTGAGCAAATATGTCAGCGGTAACATTGAGCATAGCTTCCATCTACATGCCACAACCGTTGTGAGATCATTCCGAGCGCAAATGTGTAACTAGGAAACATTTGTATATTTTACCATAGCCTTATAATGGGGAAGCCATGGCAGCGACCTGACCTAAGGTCAATACTACGAAAAAAACCGATATACATATTATGGTCCCTGATGAGATGATGACATACTATAAGTTTGAAATCAATCGCCCAATTATTGTGGAAGGTATGCCACCTAGAACTCCGAGTGTAGTTGGGTCACTTCGCCTGACCTGGTGACCTGACCTGAGATAACCCAGGATTAAAAATGTATGAGGATATGCGGAAAAGACAAATGAACAGCTGTGCGAGGTTTGGCCTTGCTAACCCTATTAGTTTGGCGGCAAATGAGGAAAAACCGCAGGGGGGGGGGGGGCAGATATCTGCCCCCCCCCCGGACGTGCGCGGGTTAAGAGGCGACACTGATTAATCCGAACGGGTGACGAGGCGACGAAGTAGCAACTGAGCGCGCTGATAACGCGCTGTTGAGGCGCGAGGCCTGGGGTAAGACATGCGTCTCCCAACCCGAAGGTCGTGGGTTCGAGTCTCACCTGTCGCTACGCTTCGCCCGCAACCAGTAGGCGCGATAAGGCGATACTATATGAGCCAACAATCGACGCCTCATAAGGTCGATAACCGCCACCACCCCTGTTGAAGCGTACTGTTGACACCCATCCACCCACCTTCAGGATAGCTCCAGGGGACCCAACCTACCCCGCTCAAAGAACGTGTTTGTCGATGTCATCCCACCGGCGAAATGAGTCACCATGTGACTGTCTGAATCCGTTTGTGTTGAATCGTATTTTCTCCGCACCGTCCGCCAGTGTTGTGCTCCCAACGTTTGCCGATAGTCGACGCGGTCGCGTTCGAGTCTCCCTTGTCGATGACTGATTGAAGTTAGCTGTCAGCGGCAAAGGTGGTCAGCACCGATAAAGAGCCGGTCACACCGGCAGGACCCTTGTCACACCGCCAGGTTCCTCACATTGACAGTGTCCCCACACCGACAGGGTCCTCACACTGACAGGGTCTTCACACTGACAGGGTCCTCACATTGACAGTGTCCCCACACCGACAGGGTCCTCACACTGACAGGGTCCTCACACTGACAGGGTCCTCACATTGACAGTGTCCCCACACCGACAGGGTCCTCACACTGACAGGGTCTTCACACTGACAGGGTCCTTACATTGACAGTGTCCCCACACCGACAGGGTCCTCACACTGACAGGGTCACTGTCAATGTGAGGACCCTGTCAGGGTCCTCACATTGACAGTGTCCTCACACTGACAGGGTCCTCACACTGACAGGGTCCTTACATTGACAGTGTCCCCACACCGACAGGGTCCTCACACTGACAGGGTCTTCACACTGACAGGGTCCTCACATTGACAGTGTCCTCACACTGACAGGGTCCTCACACTGACAGGGTCTTCACACTGACAGGGTCCTCACATTGACAGTGTCCTCACACTGACAGGGTCCTCACACTGGCAGGGTCCTAACACTGGCAGGGTCCTAACACTGACAGAGTCCTCACACTGACAGGGTCCTCATACTGGCAGGGTCCTCACATTGACAGGGTCTCCACACTGACAGGGTCCTCACACTGCCAAGGAGTGAGCGGTGTCGATACGCCGCCGCCGTTTACAGTTGGGCTGCCGAGTGGAACTGCGCGGCCCGGCTCGCTCTCCGTCTCTTCTCGGCAAAGTCCGCCCGGCGTGGACCTTGGCCTCACAGCACAGCGCTCTGCCTGCAATGCGCACGCCGCCGTAAATACGCGACTTGTGGGTCGCCGTGGCTCAGTTGGTAGAGCGTCGGACACTTGATCGGAAGATTGTGGGTTCGAATCTCACAACCGACGACATTTGCCGAGTCCACCCGCGACCATTCGGCGTGAGAGGTTGGCGACGCCATATGACCTAGCGGTTGAATGCGTCGTAAAAGAACCCGAGGTTTTTTCTTCTTCTTCTGGCCCGCCGGTCTGACAACTTGCCATGTCGCACTCGTATGTGGTGGGTTCTAATCCCACCACCGGCTGGATTTCCGAGTGCACTCGGAGCCAACCGGCGTGGGAGGTTGGCGGCGCTGTGCGAGCCAGCAGTCGGATGCGTCGTGCAATTGCCCAACTACTTACCCGCACTCGCACGTGACGTTTGATAATTCCCCCGCACGATTTGTGAAGACGGTCTGTTCATGATTATTTTGCGGTACCAGAGCGGGGGAGTCACATCAGAGCGGGGGAGTCACACCAGGTGGGGGAGTCACAACAGGTGGGGAGTCACACCAGGTGGGGGAGTCACCAGATGGGGAGTCACACCAGGTGGGGAGTCACACCAGGTGGGCAGTCGGATACGGTACTCAGGTGTGTGTGCTGCCTGTCAGCAGAATGGCTGATGTGGCGACTCGACACGAGCCGACACCCGGCCAGTGTATCTACCTACTGGCGACCGCGGCCACCCTGTCCCAGCCCCGGTGTGAACGGCGGCGGCCCAATAGCCCAGCTTCATATAGCCCCAGTCCCAGCCCACGACCACCACAGGATGAGGTGCCGGAATCGCACTGCCGACCGGTTGTCGGTGTGGTGTGGGTGGGGAACGGTGGGCGAGGTGCGACCGATCGGCTGATCGGAGGGGGCGGGAGGGGGTGCTCTATCCGTGGTTGGGTGGCCTCCGCGATCTGCGTAATACTCTGCGATCTGCGTAGAACGGTATCGTTATCGGCCCGTGGGCACATGTTTACGAATCGGGCGTCTTTCTAAACGGCCGTGGCTTATGGGACTCTAGGTATGCTCTTGATGAAGGTTGTGGCACGTTTAACTCCAAATTATAACCCAGTGGGCTGCAAAGTTGCTGCTTAGAACTGAAATTCGGCGATTTTGTTGCAGCCCACATGCCTCTGGAGCTTTCGCTGTGATAGTAATTACAAATCGTTCAGTATCAAGTCATCGTTTTTTTACGTGAACTGATAATGCAATGTTTTGATCGTGATTTGATCGCGAACATTTGACATGACAGACGGCGACACTGTGTGCCGGTGCAGCCGTACGCATGGCGAAATGAACGGTAACTAGGGCTCAGGTAGTCTCCGCTGTACTGAGGCGCAGTTTCATGGCCATCTTGATTACTGGGCTGGGTTGTGTATCAGGTAACATTAAGATTGCTTTTAGGTGATTTTAAACTGTGATCGACAATGGCAAGAATGCCCACTTGTAAAAGTCGATTGCATCTACTTCTGTACTACAATACAACGCAACGACGCTTACGTTCCTCGCTGGTATTTCACGTGCAGACATACCATTGTATGGGCTCGAACTGGCGACCTCTGTGTTGTGACCTTTGACGGTGACCGACAGGGAGTGGACTACCTTCGTGTTGTGTCCTATGCCGGTGAATGACAGGGAGTGGGTTACCTTTGTGTTGTGATCTGTGACGGTGACCGACAGGGAGCGGGCTACCCTTGTGCTGTGACCTATGCAGTTGGCCGACAGGGAGCGGGCTACCTTTGTGTTGTGACCTATGCAGTTGGCCGACAGGGAGCGGGCTACCTTTGTGTTGTGACCTATGACGGTGACCGACAGTTGGTGAGCTACCCTTGTGTTGTGACCTATGACGGTGACCGACAGGGAGTGGGAGACCTCTGTGCTGTGACCTATGACGGTGACCGACAGTTGGTGGGCTACCCTTGTGTTGTGGCCTATGACGGTGACCGACAAGGAGTGGGAGACCTCTGTGCTGTGACCTATGACGGTGACCGACAGGGAGTGGGAGACCTCTGTGCTGTGACCTATGACGGTGACCGACAGGGAGTGGGAGACCCCTGTGCTGTGACCTATGACGGTGACCGACAGGGAGAGGGCGCTCTGCGACGTGGTGCTTGAGGTGGAGTCGCGCGAGATCCACGCCCACAAGGTGGTGCTGGCCTCCGCGAGCCAGTACTTCCGCGCCATGTTCACCAGTAAGTTGGCATTGTTCACCAGTAAGTTGTCACTGTTTACCAAGTTGTCACTATTTATTCATTGTTACCAAGTTGGCATTGTTCACCAGCAAGTTGTCACTGTTTACCAGTAAGTTGTCACTGTTTACCAGGAAGTTGTCACTGTTCACCAGTAAGTTGTCACTGTTTACCAGGAAGTTGTCACTGTTTACCAGGAAGTTGTCACTGTTTACCAGGAAGTTGTCATTGTTTGCGATTAAGTTGTCATAGTTTACGAGTAAGTTGTCACTGTTTATCAGTAAATTGTCATTGTTTACCAGTAACTTGTCATTATTTATCAGTAGGTTGCGATTTCCTTGCAACAAGTTGTCATTGTTTACAGGTAAGTTGTCATTTAACGCATAAGTAGTAATTTATCATGGATTGTAATTTGCATTGCTGAAACATGGGTAATGACTTGTTAATTATCAGCCTCAGATGGTAGATTAAATGTCAACCGGTACTTCCGGCACGACCTGGGGAAGGGTGCCTTCTGGTGGACATTGACAAAGCGTGCTGATCTGCCAGTGTTTATGTATGCGTTGTGTGTTGAGACTGGTCTCCGTCAGGCCACCAGACGAGTGTGCGCGCCAGGTCTTCAAAGGATGCGCCAGCGCGCCAGTTTGTAAGTGAGCGTGTGCGCCAGGTTGTGTGGAGCTGTGTACACCCGCGCCAGGTATTGTGGTGGTGTGTGCGCCTGCGCCAGGTATTGTGGAGCTGTATACGGCCCTGGAGAGGTTGTGAGAAGCTGTGTGCGTCTGCGCCAGGTATTGTGGAACTGTATACGCCTCTGGAGAGGTTGTGAGAAGCTGTGTGCGCTTGCGCCAGGTATGGTGGAGCTGTATACGCCCCTGGAGAGGTTGTGAGAAGCTGTGTGCGCCTGCGCCAGGTATTGTGGAGCTGTATACGGCCCTGGAGAGGTTGTGAGAAGCTGTGTGCGCCTGCGCCAGGTATTGTGGAGCTGTATACGCCCCTGGAGAGGTTGTGAGAAGCTGTGTGCGCCTGCGCCAGGTATTGTGGAGCTGTATACGCCCCTGGAGAGGTTGTGAGAAGTTGGTGTGTGCGTCTGCGCCAGGTATTGTGGAGCTGTATACGCCCCTGGAGAGGTTGTGAGAAGCTGTGTGCGCCTGCGCCAGGTATTGTGGTGGTGTGTGCGTCTGCGCCAGGTATTGTGGAGCTGTATACGCCCCTGGAGAGGTTGTGAGAAGCTGTGTGCGCCTGCGCCAGGTTTCGAGGAGAGCCGTCAGAGCCGCGTCAAGATGCAGGAGATCGACGCGGGGGCTCTGGAGGCGCTGGTCGACTACATCTACCTGGCCGAAATCCGGGTCACAGAGAACAACGTTCAGGTACGTGACAACGTCCAGGTACGTGACGACAACGTCCAGGTATCTGACAAAAACGTCCAGGTACATGACAGCGTCCAGGTACGTGACAACATCCAGGTACGTAACAACGTACAAGTACGTGACAACGTCCTGATACGTGACGACAACGTTAAGGTACGTGACGACGACGTCCAGGTACATGGACAATGTTCAGGTACCTGACGACAACGTTCGGGCTCGTGACAACGTTCAGGCTCATGACGATAGCGTTCAGGTACATGACAACTTCCAGGTACATGACAACGCCCAGGCGCGTGACATTAATGTCCTGGTACGTGGCGCCAACGTTCTGATGCTTGACAACGTTAAGGTATGTGATGACCTCCGAAAATATAACCCGGAGCATAATAACATGTGAAGCAAAGCACATGTACGCGACCAAAATATCCGGGAGCGTGAGCACATACCGTATAGCTTCCCGGTAAGTGACAAAGGCGCTCTCGCACGTACAGGCAACGTCCAGCAATGTGAAGACAGGATCGAGGTGCTCGACACCTTTTTACCAGTAATCTGGAGGCATGTAGCAACTTTCGGCGAGCCAACAATATCTGGGTACATGCTAGCGTTATCGTACATTATGATATGTGCTAACGTTATGATACGTTATGGTACGTACTAACGTTAAGGTATGCTCTAACGTTATGGTACGTACAAACTTTATGGTACATTCTGACATTATGGTACGTGCTAACGTTATGGTACGTACTAACGTTTTGGTACGTACTAAAGTTGTGGTACGTAGTGACGCAGTGGTACGTACTAACGTTATAGTAAGTTCTGGCACGCACTAACGTTATGGACACGTTATGGTCCGTGCTAACATTCAGCATTAAACTGGAGAGTAAGTGAGGCTAACGACCAGGCACGCAACTATCAGAAACGCCGTAGCTCTTGACACAGATGATACCGTCCGCTATTTGAAGAAGGAAAAACCGCCAAAACACATACTCCACCCAGAGAGAAGTCGCGGCGTCCAAGCTCGACCGCTGCCTTCACAGGTTCCACCAGTGAAGCGGCGTATCTACCCAGTGATGGATTATTCCTGAAATAGTGTGGGATATACCACTTTTTGAACCATGAATTGACATCCCTCCCAACGGAGTACTTACACCGTCATTCGTGATGAATCGTTATGCAGTCTTGGTATATAATTTCTCACAATGTCTTGTTGATGAGTATTATGCAGATACTCACCATTGCCGATTGTGATGCACGAACATCTCTTCGCATAATGTCAGGGAAAAGGATTGCCTTTAATGTGGTCTGTTGTACAATTTCAGTTGATCCGGGTAGGTATGTTGCATTGTTATCGCTAAAATAGTCGCCCTAAATTAGGTATCTCAACACAAATCAGGTGCACGTATGAGATTCTGCCACCCGTTTTCAGATCCTGCTACCCGCCTCCAACATTCTCCAGCTATCGGATGTCAGAGACGCCTGCTGTGACTTCCTCCAGGGTCATCTGCACCCCACCAACTGTTTAGGTAGGTGAGACGACTGCGTATACAATGGCGGGGATAGCCAAGTGGTTAAAGTGTTGAGTTTTGGGTGCCGATGGTCCCGGGTTCACCACTCGTACCACTCGGGACATTTCCCAACACCGCGACCCACCGGCGAAACAGTGTGGGCGGGGCCATTTGCCGTGATCATGCATAAAGTGCGTCGAGAACCACCTGATAAACAGGCAACAACGGTGTACATAAGATGACCTACTCACATTAAGGCGTACATTTGAACCGAATTAACACTGAACATATTTCGGTCGCTGTGGGTGTGCCCATTGAAGTCTGAATTGGTGCAGATTGTGTGTCGCACTGCGGACGCCGGACGTATGGTGGAAAATACCACTTTCGAACACCCAACGACATCCTTCCAAGTATCGACATCCTGCCCATGATGCGTGTTTGGTCTTGTGTTCCTTTCTAAGTATCTGCTTGTATCATGTTAATGCTCTAATAAGGAATAGTGATGCACGAACTCGCAATGCAACTTCGGGTAGAATTAACTATGATGTGATAGACTTACACCATTGGCTCAATTTGTCTGAAGACATCAAAACATTTTATTGACACTATTTACATGGCAAATTTCGCTCCTTCCCTACACCCCCAACAAACCTTACCTTGGACTGTTCAGATGGATGGCGTGTGGGATGAGTTACCGACAAATCAAGCCGTGTCAGAACTATACACCGCAGACGAACAACGCCGTGTGTATGCGGTGGAATGGTCTCGGAAACGTGGCGGTTCACGTTCGTGAAGCTGAAATCAGGGCATGTCATCCAATCAGAACTCAGCAGCATCCAATACTTCCAGCTGTTGGTTGATTGTTAGTTAGACCCGCGACCAACTGGCGTGAGAGGTTGGCGACGTGGTTGAACCTAGCGGTGGAATGCTTCGTAAAAGAACTCGAGCGATGCGCCAGTAAGCCCAAATAACCAACCGAAAGAACTGAAGGTTGTCGCGACGCGTAGCTTGGTGTGGTCGATTTATTACCCATCACAGAGGTTGTGAGGTATTTTGTTGAGCCTCGGCGGGCCGTCAGCCCGAGTGTCGTTTGTCGTCGAAGTCGGAGTACGCTGGCGGATGCCGTCTCCAACTGTGCCGTCTGCCGCTCAGGTATCCGCTCGTTCGCCGACCTTCACGGCTGTGCCGATCTCAAGACGAATGCCGACGCTTACATTGAACTCAACTTCAGGTGAGGTGCCGTGGGTGTGTGGGGGGGATGTATTGGGTGGTGGTCGTAATGGTGAATCATTTGACTTCAGGTCAGGTACAGGATAGGGGGAGGGGGCGGTATATTGAGGTTGGTCAGGTTTGTTTTCATGTAAGTTTGAACCGAGTGTGCGTTGAGCTGGCTTTGCAGGCTCAGGATTGGGGTACTAGGCTGAGCCTTGCGTGAATCCTGAGCCTACCTCCGGTGCTGTAACACGGCAGCTACATCGCCTTAACACGGCCGCTACACCGCTCTAACACGGCCGCTACACCGCTCTAACACGGCCGCTACACCGCTCTAACACGGCCGCTACACCGCTCTAACACGGCCGCTACACCGCTCTAACACGGCCGCTACACGGCTCCGAGGCGTGGAGCAGCGGATCTGTGGGTCCGTGTGGATGTATGCTTTGTAATCCTGGATGTAGGGAGGAAAATGGGGTAATTGGATACGGAGAGGATGCTATTCTTCGAACATGTTATACCAGAATTTGAGTTTGCGCTTTCCAGTGAATTTTGAGTGCTTCATCGCAGAGCAGTTCATTGTTAAGCAATAGCACCCAGCCTCTAAGTGAGAAACGTGAGACCATAGTTTTCCGAAGAGGATAAATGTTCCGGTTGCCAAAAGTCCAGGAACAGCCTGTTTTTCCAGCCATGGTGGGGGAACAAGGAATTAGGTCATGTCACAAGGCGGCTGGTAATTGGTACCGGAGTGAGATCATGTCACAAGGTGGCTGCTAATTGGTGCCAGCGTGGTCAATATGGGACAGTGGGGGAACGCCGAGTGAGTAAGGTCATGTCACAAGGTGGCTGCTAATTAGTGCCAGCGTGGTCAATATGGGACAGTGGGGGAACGCCGAGTGAGTAAGGTCGTGTCACAAGGTGGCTGCTAATTGGTGCCAGCGAGGTCAATATGGGATAGTGGGGGAACGCCGAGTGAGTAAGGTCATGTCACAAGGTGACTGCTAATTGGCACGGGCGAGGACTACATGGGTTATCGTGTTCGGTTCTTCACAGGTTGACCGGAGCACTGACCTTCGGAAGCATACCGTGTTCCATAGCATTATTTGCCCCTAGGACGTTCTTGGTGGGCCGAGCATCAGCACAGCCTGGTAGAAGTGTACTTGCTGGCAGTGTGTTGATATGCTTGCACCTAGCGGTGTGCTCATTACTTCCGTAGAGAGAGTGTGTTGAAGTCCAGGAACTGGGGTGGACAATGTCGCATAACAACACAGATATTTACATCCTGAGTGGGATGTTTATTGGTTCGCTGATATCTTCAGTCGTCGTGTATCAGTGTACCCAAAATGTACGGACGGGACAATAGAGCACACAGGGCATGTCCAGTGTTAAAATATTGGCTTTTCATTTGGTGTGAGATGAAACGAATACGGTAGGATGTCGAACGATTAGTTATGGGCGCAAAGTGACGCTTGATGTTGACGTGCCCCTAAACTCCAATCCACCACCACCACCACCCAGGCTTACGACGGTCTGTTCGGTATTTGCAGGGAGGTGGTAGAGTGCGATGGGTACCTCGAGCTTACAAAGGGCTGTTCCGTTTGCAGTGAGGAGTTCCACCACTTATGACGAAGAGTTCCTCGGGCTTGCAGTGGGTTGTTCCGTTGGCAGTGCGGAGTTCCTCGAACTTACAATGGGCTGCTCCGTGTTTGCAGTGAGGTGGTGGAGTGCGACGAGTTCCTCGCGCTGACAGCACCTCAGGTGATCGAGCTGATTTCCTGTGACCGTCTGTCCGTCACAAACGAGGAAAAGGTGAGCTGATGCTGACCACAGAGCCGTAGAAGGTGAGCTGGTGCTGACCTTTAGCGTCATATAAGGAGAGGTGGTACTGACATTTGGCGTCATAGCAGGTGAGATGGTACTGACCTTTGGCGTCGTAGCAGGTGAGCTGGTGCTGACCTTTGGCGTCATAGCAGGTGAGCTGGTACTGATCGTTGGCGATAGAGGTGAGGTGGTATATGCGGTAAGTGGTAAGCTGTAAGGTAAGCTGTAAGGTAAGCTGCGGGCGACACAAGGAGAGAAGGTGATATGAGACTGCCCTCTGATTCTATGGAAGGTTAGGCATGGTTGCAATGAGAAGGAGCAAAGCACGATGTCTTCTACAGGCGATGTGGTGTCGCCTGCAGATGAGGTGGTGTCACCTGCAGGTGAGGTGGTGTCATCTGCAGGTGAGGTGGTGTCACCTGCAGGTGAGGTGGTGTCACCTGCAGGAGAGGTGGTGTCACCTGCAGATGAGGTGGTGTCACCTGCAGGCGATGTGTCACCTGCAGGATAGGTGGTGTCATGTGCAGATGAGGTGGTGTCACCTGCAGGAGAGGTGGTGTCACCTGCAGATGAGGTGGTGTCATCTGCAGGTGAGGTGGTGTCACCTGCAGGAGAGGTGGTGTCACCTGCAGGAATGGTTGTCACCTGTAGGAGAGGTGGTGTCATCCGCAGAAATGATGGTGCCACTTGCAGATAAGGTGGTGTCACCTATAAACGAGGTGGTCACACATTGCTGATCAGTGATAAATTATTGGTGAAATAGGGTGGAATATACCACCTTCTGAACCCTCAATCGACATCCTTGTCCAAGAAATATCGACATCATGATTCTTGATGAATGCTTATGAAGTCCTTGTGTTTCCTTTCCAACAGCATCTCGTTTATACGTAGCATGTTCGTGCTCTCGATAAGGAATGGTGATACACGAACATCTCGCAAAGCAATTACAGGATAAGGAATGGTGATACACGAACATCTCGCAAAGCAATTACAGGATAAGGGATTACCGATAATTCGATATTGCATACGATACCAGTTTATAGCATAGGTACTATTATCTTCCATCCATCTTCGTAAATTATACATTTGAAGAAAAAAATCATGGAGGTACAGTCATAAGTATCTAAACCATTGGTTCAAATTTGAGTTTGAAAGACATCGAAAACATTTTAAATGACACTAATTTCATGTCAGATTTCGACAGCCCACTGTACTCGTTTCGACATCTTATACCTAACGAAAAACAAATATTTTAACCCTGTTGCCGATACGCGGTATGGGTTGAAGGAGATGGTAGTGGCGTCATGTAACTGATGATAGTCCCCTCCAGCCCTTGAAAACAAATAACGGACGGAATTTCGTGGGATGGAATTGCATGTGTAGGGTGATCAATTTCGAGATACAACATGTTGGACAGCGTACCAGGAAACTGGCATTCTACCCTCTCGGTTACCTCTTGTTCTTTGTTTGCTTTCCGCTGTATCCTTGACCAGAACTGCAGCTTCTTCGGATGCCTACCAGTGTCGGCGCGGCTCCGATCCGCACCGACTGTGTTTCAGGTGTACGAGTGTGTCCTGAGGTGGATCAACCACGATCTGGCCAACCGCGAGCGCCACCTGGCGGACCTCATGTCACAGGTATGGCTGACCTACCCCACGTCACAGGTATGGCTGACCTCATGTCACAGGTATGGCTCACCCAATGTTACAGGTGTGGCTCACCCCCATGTCACAGGTATCGCTGACCCCATGTTACAGGTATGGCTGACCCAATGTCACAGGTATGGCTCACCCAATGTTACAGGTATCGCTGACTCCATGTCACAGGTATGGCTGGCATCATGTCACATGGGCGCTAAATGACCAAACCTGGTCGGTGCGCCCTAAAACTCAAATAACCAACCGACATCATACCACACATATGACTGACTCCATGTCGCGGGTATGGCTGGCTCAATGTCACAGGTATGGTGGAGATAGAACCTGGGATGTGAACCGGAAAAGGATGCCAGGGGAGGTAACTGGGAGGGGTACCGATAAAGGAAATCGGAGAGGCCCTGAACAGTGGATCGTGGACCGGGGAAGGGGCCAGACATAGGGAACCTGGCATGTAGACCGGAGAAGGGCACCAGGGAAAGTAACTGGGAAGGGGTTCCGGTGGAGGAAATCGGAGAAGGGGCAGATAAAGTGGATCGGAGACTGGGGAACGGGCCGGAGGTGGGAACCTGGGATGTGGACCGGAGAAGGGTACCAGGTGAGGTAACGAGAAAGGGCTCCAGTGGAGGTGGCGGAGAAGTGTGCCGGGGAAGGTGGCTGCATATGAGGACTCGGGAACGAGATGAGGAACAGGATCAGTGAATGTAAGAACGGAACGGAACCAAGGAGCAACGTAGGCGATTGGGTTAGGTTATGTCCGATGAAGAAAACTGAGTTTTTCCATTGCTATCCTTTTGGGGACGAGTAGCCCAGGGGTAAGTTGCTTGTCTCACAATCGAAAGGTTGTGGGTTCGAGTCTCACCTGTCGCTACTCTTCGCCCGCGAGCAATCGGCATGAGAGATTGGCGACGCTACATGACTCAACGGTCGACGTGTCGTAAAACCAATAACCAACCATTGCTATCCTTTTGGGAAATTGCCGGTAATAGGAGTACATGGAAAGAGACAGGGACGAGGTCGCAAATAAGCTATTCAGTAAGCTCCCCTATCCTATCCGTGCAGTACCGCTACCATTTTATCAGCAGCTTCCCTTCAGTTGAGGTTATTGAATGAACATGGTGCCCGTTTCTACACGCGACCTGATAACGTGACCGGCAAGTAGATCTGACAGGATGGGACCGATGAGCGGGTCATCTTCCCCAGCAGAATTGCAATGGTAGCAGAAGCACGGAACCGGATAGCTTGGCTAACATTCCCCAGCAGAAGTGCAGTGGTAGCAAAAGCGGGGCACTGGGTAGCTTATCTAAGCCGTTGCAACATTTCGACCCATGCCATCTAGCCTATTGGCATTCTTGCACATCGAGAGAAGTATGATTATGTCACACAAGCTTATCACTATTTCCGAACGGTTTTGCTTTGTGTTTTACTTTGTTTAGTCACAATTGTACTTATAGCTTGCTGTTTAAAGTAAGCTTAGTATAGTAAGCTTAAAGTGAACTTCCCTCCTCCAAATCGAGCTCTTTCGGGCCAATGTCATCGACGCCGACTGTAACTTCGATTGACCTTCACCCCTTCATCTTTCATCCTTCACCTCTCCATCTTCACCTCGAGTGACCTTCACTCCTTCATCCTTCACCTCTTCGTCTTCACCTCGGGTGACCTTCACCTCTTCATCCTTTGCCTCTTCATCTACTCGAGTGACACGTATCATGTTTGCAGGTGCGGCTTCCGCTATTGTCTCGTGACTTCCTCGTGCAGCGAGTGGAGAAGGAGCCGCTGCTGAAGCCAAACTCAGCATGTGAGTGACTTCACACCGACTTGCCGCAGGCTGGAAGCGCCACCTATGTACCAAAGCTGACACTTTGAAAACGCATCTAAATCTCAGGACTGGCTTATTCATTCGGGGGTGGGGGGGGTGAACTGGAGTCGTCTGACATGTGGAGGTGGCCAGCCCGGGTTCCGCTGTATTTGTGCGGGCACGTGTCAGGGTTGAAATGCTGTGGCAATTGTGTGCGGGTGGAGAAGTGAGAACGGTTCGGTTGGAAATTCCATCGGTGAATTCATCAGCTTTTAAGCGAGAGGTATCAGGTTCGAATCCTGTCGGCTTCTGTGTTTTCACATAGTACCACGCCGCGTCGTACCGGTAGTGCGTTGGACTCTTGATCGGAAGACCGTGGGCTCAGCTCCCGCAGCCGGCGGGGTTGCCGAGTCCGCCCGCGACCAACGGACATGAGAGGCCGGCGACGCTATGCGGCCCGTCAGCCGTGCGCGTCGTAAATACACCTGTGGCTCTTCTTCACCGACTGCGGGCTTTGCGGTGCAGGCAAGGACTACCTGATCGAGGCGCTGCTGTACCACCTGTCGGTGACCAGCGAGTGCGGCCCGGCGGTGGAGAGTGTGCGCACCAAGCCCCGACAGCCGGTGGGACTTCCCAAGGTGAGGAACACCGCACCAAGCCCCGACAGCCGGTGGGACTTCCCAAGGTGAGGAACACCGCACCAAGCCCCGACACCCGGTGGGACTTCCCAAGGTGAGGAACACCGCACCAAGCCCCGACAGCCGGTGGGACTTCCCAAGGTGAGGAACACCGCACCAAGCCCCGACACCCGGTGGGACTTCCCAAGGTGAGGAACACCGCACCAAGCCCCGACAGCCGGTGGGACTTCCCAAGGTGAAGAACACCGCACCAAGCCCCGACACCCGGTGGGACTTCCCAAGGCGAGACACACCGTACTAAGCCTCGACACCCAGTGGGACTTCCCAAGGTGAGGAACACCGCACCAAGCCCCCGACAGCCGCTGGGACTTCCCAAGGTGAGACACACCGCACCAAGCCTCGACAGCCAGTGGAACTTCCCAAGGTGAGGAACACCGCACCAAGCCCCGACAGCCAGTGGGACTTCCCAAGGTGAGGAACACCGCACCAAGCCCCGACAGCCAGTGGGACTTCCCAAGGTGAGGAACACCGCACCAAGCCTCGACAGCCGGTGGGACTTCCCAAGGTGAGGAACACCGCACCAAGCCCCGACAGCCGGTGGGACTTCCCAAGGTGAGGAACACCGCACCAAGCCTCGACAGCCGGTGAGACTTCCCGAGGCGAGGCACACCGCACCTCATCCCACCTCACATCACATCCCACCTCACCTCACCTCACCTCACCTCGCCTCACCTCACACCTCAATTCACCTTACCTCACTTCACCTCACCTCACCTCACCTCACCTCATCCCATCCCACCTCATCTGACCTCACCTCACCTCACCTCAACTCATGTCATCTCATCTCATCTGACCTGACCTCAACTGACCTCACCTCACCTCACCTCACCTCGTTTTCCTCACCTCACGCCATCGCACCTCATCTCATCTCACCTCACCTCACCTCACCCCACCTCACCTCACCGCACCGCACCGCACCGCACCTCACCTCACCTCACCTCACCTCACCTCACCTCACCTCACCTCATCGCACCGCATCGCACCTCACCTCACCTCACCTCACATGACAACATCAAGTTACAAACCTTTTGCACGTGAAACTTGTACTTATGAACCTTTGTTTACGAACATTTTTCAATACGAAACTTATTTGAAGCGAATTTTACGTTGAAACATATTTGATTTACGGAACGTGCCCATCACGAAGCCTTCATGTTACGTGCCTTGTGCGACACGGACGCTTAGTGAGACGAAATTTCCGTTTAGAATCATATGCGGCCAGAATACCACCGAATGCGAACATTTTGGTGCGAACCAGTGCGTACAAACTTTCTTTGTTACTAAACCGTGAGTTTAGACCAGTTCCGTCCTAGACCCACATTCCTGTATATTATCGTGTCGAGCATCTCTGAAACTTTGATAATGGTACTTGTATTTTGCATGTGATGGATGTTACCAATTGGGATGCAATTTGTATTGAGAACCTCTGACCTGTGATCTGTGCTATGTGACCTGTGATCACCCATGGCCTGTGGCCTGTGATCTGTGACCTGCGACTTATTACCCGTGACCTGGCGATCAGGTGTTGCTGGTTGTCGGAGGTCAGGCGCCGAAGGCCATCCGCTCTGTAGAAGCCTACGACCTGAAGCAAGAGCGGTGGTGTCAGCTGGCAGAGATGCCCATCAAACGATGCAGGTGGGTGTGCGGCGGCGGCAGTGCCACCTAGCGACTCATCGGGCTAATGGTGTATCCGGCTGTCACCGGGTGTGGCGCTGCAGTCGCTGTGCGACTGATGCAGTCGGCTCGCCCCTAAACTCCAGGAACCGACCGGGCGCGCGGCGTTGCTGTCCTGCCACCTGTCCTCACAACTCGAAAGTATTAGTGTGCCCGGCCGCCGCCAGGTGCGGCGTGGCCGTGCTGGACGGCAAGGTGTACACTGTGGGCGGCTTCAACGGCTGCCTGCGGATCCGCACCGTCGACCTCTACAACCCGCTGCTGGACGCGTGGGAGGGCTGCGTCAACATGGAGGTGCGCCGCTCAACACTGGGCGTGGCCGTGCTCAACGACTGCATCTATGCGGTGAGTGTGACGGGGCGTGGCGTGTTGCGCGTGCGTGCGCGTGTGCGCGCGCGCGACCGACCTAACTGAACCTCGGTCGGGGCCAGTGATGGCTGGGTGTGTTGAGTGTGGAGATGGATTGCCGAGTGTGTAAGTGTTGAGCTCTGGGTACCAAAGGTCCCGGGTTCAGCACTCGCACCACTCGGGACATTTCACAATTCCGCGACCCACCGGCGAAACAGTGTGGGCGGTGCCAATAGCTGTCATTGTACATAAGGTGCATCGTGAACCACAATAAACAATGAATCTCCATCGGTAGCATCATTAATAGTATTGTTATCTTGATTTGTATGATTCACTTCACTTGATTTGTTATGTTGTCACTGCGAAAGCAGCACGTTTGACGTCCATAAGTGTGTTTACATACCATGAGATGAGTCAAACTGCCCGAAAACACCAAAACATGCAGTGAGCTCAAAGTAATCATGACATTGACATTAAATGAGGTAAAAGCTTGAAAGCTGGCTCTTCTTGACAGGATTTGAATGGTCTTTCCGACATTGTTATACTGTCAATAATGATGGTGATGCAATTATGATGCAGGCGAAGTACCTTTCCACCTGACCTACCCACAGGCGAAGTACCTTTCCACCTGACCTACCCACAGGTGATGTGCCTGTCCACCTGACCTACACACAGGCAAAGTACCTGTTCACCTGACCTGCTCGCAGGCGAAGTACCTGTTCACCTGATCTTCCTGCAGGCGATGTACCTCTTCACGTGACATACCCGCAGGAGGAATACCATTGATCTGACATCCTTCTGACCCCATGTGAAGTGCCTGCCTGGTGGGTCTCCTGCCTACTAGTTGAAGACCCTGTCCACCTGACCTATGCAGTGGCTAAGCACCTGTCCGTTGACCTGTTCCTACCACCATGAGGAATGCTTGAATTACCTGCTGCTACGGGTACCTGTCCACCTGCTGTATAACCACTGCAGTTGATGCGCCATAAGACAAGAGTACCTGTCCACCTGACATGCTCCTACCCCTAAATGTAGCACCTGTCCATCTGACCTGCTCCTACCCCCAGGTGGGCGGTTTCGACGGCTGCACGGGCCTCAACACGGCCGAGATGTTCGACCCGCGCGTCGGCGAGTGGAGGATGATCGAGCCCATGTCGGTGCGGCGGAGCAGCGTCGGCGTGGGCGTCGTCAACGGCATCCTCTACGCGGTGGGTGGAGGCGGCGGTGTGTCGGGTCCCAGCTGGCTCAGTGGTGGGAGTTGGGTTGCTCGGCCGTCTCTGGGCGGATGAGCACTGGCTCAGTGTTGGGAGTTGTGTTGCTCTGGCCGGATGAGCGCTGGCACAGTGTTGGGAGTTGTGTTGCTCTGGCCTGATGAGCGCTGGCACAGTGTTGGGAGTTGTGTTGCTCTGGCCGGATGAGCGCTGGCTCTGTTGGGAGTTGTGTTGCTCTGGCCTGATGAGCGCTGGCTCTGTTGGGAGTGGTGGTTGTTGGGAGTTGTGTTGCTCTGGCCTGATGTCTGGTCGGCTGTTGGGAGTTGTGTTGCTCGGCCGTCCTGGCTGATGAGCGCTGGCTCTGTTGGGAGTTGTGTTGCTCTGGCCGGATGAGCGCTGGCTCAGTGTTGGGAGTTGTGTTGCTCTGGCCTGATGAGCGCTGGCTCTGTTGGGAGTTGTGTTGCTCTGGCCGGATGAGCGCTGGCTCAGTGTTGGGAGTTGTGTTGCTCTGGCCTGATGGGCGCTGGCTCGGTGTTGGGAGTTGTGTTGCTCTGGCCTATGAGTCTGGCTCAGTTGGGAGTTGTGTTGCTCGGCCGTCTCTGGCCTGATGAGCGCTGGCTCTGTTGGGAGTTGTGTTGCTCTGGCCGGATGAGCGCTGGCACAGTGTTGGGAGTTGTGTTGCTCTGGTCTGATTGGCGCTGGCACAGTGTTGGGAGTTGTGTTGTCTGGCCTGCTGGCCTATGAGTACTGGCTCGGTGTTGAGAGTTGTGTTGCTCTGGCCTTGAGTGGCGTCTCTGGCGTGGCTGGCACAGTGTTGGGAGTTGTGTTGCTCTGGTCTGATGGGCGCTGGCTCGGTGCTGGGAGTTGTGTTGCTCTGGCCTGATGAGCGCTGGCACAGTGTTGGGAGTTGTGTTGCTCTGGCCTGATGGGCGCTGGCTCAGTGTTGGGAGTTGTGTTGCTCTGGCCGGATGGGCGCTGGCTCAGTGTTGGGAGTTGTGTTGCTCTGGCCTGATGGGCGCTGGCTCAGTGTTGGGAGTTGTGTTGCTCTGGCCGGATGAGCGCTGGCTCTGTTGGGAGTTGTGTTGCTCTGGTCTGATTGGCGCTGGCTCAGTGTTGGGAGTTGTGTTGCTCGGCCGTGCGCTGGCGGGGGGTGTGTGCCTGGTGGGCTGGTCAGTGTTGGGAGTTGTGTTGCTCTGGTCGATTGGCGCTGGCACAGTGTTGGGAGTTGTGTTGCTGTCTGTGGCTGGCCGTGTTGGGGTGGCTGGTCTGATTGGCGCTGGCACAGTGTTGGGAGTTGTGTTGCTCTGGTCTGATTGGCGCTGGCTCAGTGTTGGGAGTTGTGTTGCTCTGGCCTGATTGGCGCTGGCTCAGTGTTGGGAGTTGTGTTGCTCTGGCCTGATGAGCGCTGGCTCAGTGTTGGGAGTTGGGTTGCTCGGCTGTCTCTGGGCGGATGAGCGCTGGCTCAGTGGTGGGAGTTGTGTTGCTCTGGCCTGATGAGCGCTGGCTCTGTTGGGAGTTGTGTTGCTCTGGCCTGATGGGCGCTGGCTCAGTGGTGGGAGTTGTGTTGCTCGTCGGCCGCCGTCCGCCGCGCCGTCGGCCGTGCTGTTTACACCGACCTTTAAAGGGTTTTGAAGCGATGCCTGCTTTGCTCCTCGCCGCTTCCAGATCCGGAGCGATTTCCCCCGTCAGTTTGATACCTGCAGATAAACTCTCACCTGTAGATACACCAATTTCCTACCGACATCGTTCTGTACTTCTACATGTGCGTCACGGCTCAATATGCAACGTACACACGTTCTGTTTGCCGGCGGTCGGCTAACTATTGCAGCTCGGGAAAGTCGCCCTGTCTCCAATGCCGCCGTGTGCAGTATTCTGACACCGTTTGCTATCGGCGGTGAGGGCGGCCGTTTATTCCGTGCACTGTGTCATTGGCCTGTCTTCGACCCACGCCACAGTGCTGTCCGATGGGTCCTGTGGTGTTCTGGCCTCTTCGTACCCAGTTATGATGACTTGTGGCTCGTGGCCTGTACTGACCCCGGTAACCTCGACTGACCCCACCCTGGCACGGTGGCATCGACTGACCTCGCCCTGGCGCGGTGACCTTGACCGATCTCCACCCTGGTAGGGTGACCTCAGCTGACCTCGCCGTGACACGGTAACCTTAGAGGTGGCCTCGGCTGACTGCTGTCTAGTCTGCTGATCCTGGTGTCCTCGACTGACCCGCCATGACACGGTGACCTCAGCGGTGGCCTCGGCTGACTGCTGTCTAGTCTGCTGATCCTGGTGTCCTCGACTGACCCGCCATGACACGGTGACCTCAGCGGTGACCTCGGCTGACCTGCGGCAGGTGGGCGGTTATGACGGCGCCAGTCGGCACTGTCTCTCCTCCGTGGAGGCGTACAGTCCCGAACTGGACCGCTGGACCATGGTCGCCGAGATGAACGACCGGCGGTCTGGTACAGGTGAGAGACCCACCCACACTGCCGAGACGGTCTGGTACAGGTGAGAGACCCACCCACACTGCCGAGACGGTCCGGTACAGGTGAGAGACCCACCCACACTGCCGAGACGGTCTGGTACAGGTGAGAGACCCACCCACACTGCCGAGACGGTCTGGTACAGGTGAGAGACCCACCCACACTGCCGAGACGGTCTGGTACAGGTGAGAGACCCACCCACACTGCCGAGACGGTCTGGTACAGGTGAGAGACCTACCCACACTGCCGAGACGGTCTGGTACAGGTGAGACCCACCCACACTGCCGAGACGGTCTGGTACAGGTGAGACCCACCCACACTGCCGAGACGGTCTGGTACAGGTGAGAGACCCACCCACACTGCCGAGACGGTCTGGTACAGGTGAGAGACCCACCCACACTGCCGAGACGGTCCGGTACAGGTGAGAGACCCACCCACACTGCCGAGACGGTCCGGTACAGGTGAGAGACCCACCCACACTGCCGAGACGGTCTGGTACAGGTGAGAGACCCACCCACACTGCCGAGACGGTCTGGTACAGGTGAGAGACCCACCCACACTGCCGAGACGGTCCGGTACAGGTGAGAGACCCACCCACACTGCCGAGACGGTCTGGTACAGGTGAGAGACCCACCCACACTGCCGAGACGGTCTGGTACAGGTGAGAGACCCACCCACACTGCCGAGACGGTCTGGTACAGGTGAGAGACCCACCCACACTGCCGAGACGGTCTGGTACAGGTGAGAGACCCACCCACACTGCCGAGACGGTCTGGTACAGGTGAGAGACCCACCCACACTGCCGAGACGGTCTGGTACAGGTGAGAGACCCACCCACACTGCCGAGACGGTCTGGTACAGGTGAGAGACCCACCCACACTGCCGAGACGGTCTGGTACAGGTGAGAGACCCACCCACACTGCCGAGACGGTCTGGTACAGGTGAGAGACCCACCCACACTGCCGAGACGGTCTGGTACAGGTGAGAGACCCACCCACACTGCCGAGACGGTCTGGTACAGGTGAGAGACCCACCCACACTGCCGAGACGGTCTGGTACAGGTGAGAGACCCACCCACACTGCCGAGACGGTCTGGTACAGGTGAGAGACCCACCCACACTGCCGAGACGGTCTGGTACAGGTGAGAGACCCACCCACACTGCCGAGACGGTCTGGTACAGGTGAGAGACCCACCCACACTGCCGAGACGGTCTGGTACAGGTGAGAGACCCACCCACACTGCCGAGACGGTCCGGTACAGGTGAGAGACCCACCCACACTGCCGAGACGGTCTGGTACAGGTGAGAGACCCACCCACACTGCCGAGACGGTCTGGTACAGGTGAGAGACCCACCCACACTGCCGAGACGGTCTGGTACAGGTGAGAGACCCACCCACACTGCCGAGACGGTCTGGTACAGGTGAGAGACCCACCCACACTGCCGAGACGGTCCGGTACAGGTGAGAGACCCACCCACACTGCCGAGACGGTCTGGTACAGGTGAGAGACCCACCCACACTGCCGAGACGGTCTGGTACAGGTGAGAGACCCACCCACACTGCCGAGACGGTCTGGTACAGGTGAGAGACCCACCCACACTGCCGAGACGGTCTGGTACAGGTGAGAGACCCACCCACACTGCCGAGACGGTCTGGTACAGGTGAGAGACCCACCCACACTGCCGAGACGGTCTGGTACAGGTGAGAGACCCACCCACACTGCCGAGACGGTCTGGTACAGGTGAGAGACCCACCCACACTGCCGAGACGGTCTGGTACAGGTGAGAGACCCACCCACACTGCCGAGACGGTCTGGTACAGGTGAGAGACCCACCCACACTGCCGAGACGGTCTGGTACAGGTGAGAGACCCACCCACACTGCCGAGACGGTCTGGTACAGGTGAGAGACCCACCCACACTGCCGAGACGGTCTGGTACAGGTGAGAGACCCACCCACACTGCCGAGACGGTCTGGTACAGGTGAGAGACCCACCCACACTGCCGAGACGGTCTGGTACAGGTGAGAGACCCACCCACACTGCCGAGACGGTCTGGTACAGGTGAGACACCCACCCACTGCCGAGACGGTCTGGTACAGGTGAGAGACCCACCCACACTGCCGAGACGGTCTGGTACGGGAGACCCACCCACACTGCCGAGACGGTCTGGTACAGGTGAGAGACCCACCCACACTGCCGAGACGGTCTGGTACAGGTGAGAGACCCACCCACACTGCCGAGGCGGTCTGGTACAAGGTGAGAGACCCACCACACTGCCGAGACGGCCTGGTACAGGTGAGAGACCCACCCACACTGCGAGACGGTCTGGTACAGGTGAGAGACCCACCCACACTGCCGAGACGGTCTGGTACAGGTGAGAGACCCACCCACACTGCCGAGACGGTCTGGTACAGGTGAGAGACCCACCCACACTGCCGAGACGGTCTGGTACAGGTGAGAGACCCACCCACACTGCCGAGACGGTCCGGTGCAGGTGAGAGACCCACCCACACTGCCGAGACGGTCTGGTACAGGTGAGAGACCCACCCACACTGCCGAGACGGTCTGGTACAGGTGAGAGACCCACCCACACTGCCGAGACGGTCTGGTACAGGTGAGAGACCCACCCACACTGCCGAGACGGTCTGGTACAGGTGAGACCCACCCACACTGCCGAGACGGTCTGGTACAGGTGAGAGACCCACCCACACTGCCGAGACGGTCTGGTACAGGTGAGAGACCCACCCACACTGCCGAGACGGTCCGGTGCAGGTGAGAGACCCACTCACACTGCCGAGACGGTCTGGTACAGGTGAGAGACCCACCCACACTGCCGAGACGGTCTGGTACAGGTGAGAGACCCACCCACACTGCCGAGACGGTCTGGTACAGGTGAGAGACCCACCCACACTGCCGAGACGGTCTGGTACAGGTGAGAGACCCACCCACACTGCCGAGACGGTCTGGTACAGGTGAGAGACCCACCCACACTGCCGAGACGGTCTGGTACAGGTGAGAGACCCACCCACACTGCCGAGACGGTCTGGTACCAGGGAGATACTGGTCTGGACTTGGTCCGGTCAGGGTTTGATTTCTGGTTTTGGAAAGTGCAAGTTTATCTGCTCGATTTGCGAAGCACTATTACTTTTTTTGCATCAGAAGCCTTCTTTTTCAGCTACACCCAGAGGATGTGTGTTATTGATATTGCACGAATTCTGTACGTTTTGTTTGTACGCGTGCATTTTACAACTGCGTAGTTAATTGGGTTGCCCAGCAAATACACATTCCATACCAAGTTAGCTCACTAGATAATCGGCTGGAGATTTCTGCGTGGTTTGAAGCGTTTTTGAAAACAAAGGTATGCTGTGGACAAGTTAGTTCGCTAAATAATACGTTTTCGCGTCTGTTTGATGTGGACCTTGTCTGAAATTATATGCCTGCTAATTATTCAGGACTGATATAGTCCAGCAATGCTTGTGGTTGCCGTCATCAGTTTATATCGCTGTCCGAGGACGGGAGAAGCCTGCCAGGAGCTGGAATAGTGTCCCACTGTGTCGGGTCGTGTTCGGGGTTGGGGTTGGGTCGGGTCGGGTATGATTGTGTTCGGTGAGGGGTTGTGTCGGATCGGGTATGATTGTGTTCGGTGAGGGGTTGTGTCGGATCGGGTATGATTGTGTTCGGTGAGGGGTTGTGTCGGATCGGGTATGATTGTGTTCGGTGAGGGGTTGTGTCGGATCGGGTTTGGTGAGGGTGAGGCTCTGGGGGGGGGGGTCGGATCTGATCCGGTATGGTCGGGTTAGGCGAGGGGTCGAGTCGAACAGGGACGCGTGGTAGGGTCGGATCGGATCTGGTAGAGTCTGGTAATTAGTGGCAAGTTCAGTGTTGGATTTCTGGTGTTGGAGAGTGCAAGTTTATCTGCTCGATTTGCGAAGCACTATTCTATCATTTTACATCAGAAGCCTTCTTTTTCAATTTGAGCATCGGCACCTCGTTTGCATTTGAAGAAGAACGCAGAAAAGCCTATGTATTCCAGTTATGGTTCATGTGTTCTAGCTACAGTTCGTGTACTCCAGTTAATGCCCAAACAGAACACCAAGCAGTGCCACTCAACGTTCAAAACCGAAAACAAGAGGATGATTGAGAGAGCGTTATCCTGTCCCGGGCTTTATCCTGCATGAGAAGCATCTCCGGATAGTTGTTTTTCACATGCCGGGCAGATGTGCTCAGGACAAGTCGGGTCAGGTCAGATCGAGTCGCGTATCGGTGTGTTGGGTACTGGCGATAACCTCACCGTCCGCCACAGGCGGCGGTGTGCTGTCCTCCGCGTTGTCCGGGAATTGAAGGTCAATCCGGGAATTGGAGGCCAACAGGCTATCTGAAAGGAGTGTGATGTAATTTGTTTATTTTGCAAGTCGATGGCGCAGCCAGCGAAGACCGACTACGTTGGAATAAGATGTTAGGTTTTTTGTTGAAATTAATTCCCTGTGGCACAGCGAAGCGCCCTTGCACCTCGTAATGCTGCCAATTTCTGGTTGCCAGTTTGTGGCGCCGGGGTGTGCGTACCTGACGCACAGTGTGACCCGAGCAGGTCCGTGTGACAGTCATGTGTGTGCGTGTGAGTGTATGTGTTTACGTGTATGTAGCGTAGCCTGTCCTCCCTCTCCAGCGGTGCGCCTGCTGGACGGCCTGCTGTACGTCCTGTCGTGTGTGTGACGTTTGTCCCCGGCAGCGGTGTGCCTGGTGGACGGCCTGCGCTGTACGTGTGTATGCCGGCAGCGGTGTGCCTGCTGGACGGCCTGCTGTACGTGTGTATGTCGGCAGCGGTGTGCCTGTGACGGCCTGCGGTGTATGCGGCAGCGGTGTGCCTGCTGTACGGTGTATGTCGGCAGCGGTGTGCCTGCTGGACGGCCTCTGTACGTATGAATGTCGGCAGCGGTGTGCCTGCTGGACGGCCTGCTGTACGTGTGTATGCCGGCAGCGGTGTGCCTGCTGGACGGCCTGCTGTACGTGTGTATGTCGGCAGCGGTGTGCCTGCTGGACGGCCTGCTGTACGTATGAATGTCGGCAGCGGTGTGCCTGCTGGACGGCCTGCTGTACGTGTGTATGTCGGCAGCGGTGTGCCTGCTGGACGGCCTGCTGTACGTGTGTATGTCGGCAGCGGTGTGCCTGCTGTACGTGTGTATGTCGGCAGCGGTGTGCCTGCTGGACGGCCTGCTGTACGTGTGTATGCCGGCAGCGGTGTGCCTGCTGGACGGCCTGCTGTACGTGTGTATGTCGGCAGCGGTGTGCCTTCGCCTGCTGTACGTGTGTATGCCGGCAGCGGTGTGCCTGTTGGACGGCCTGCTGTACGTGTGTTGCCGGCAGCGGTGTGCCTGCTGTACGTGTATGTCGGCAGCGGTGTGCCTGCTGGACGGCCTCTGTACGTATGAATGTCGGCAGCGGTGTGCCTGCTGGAAGGCATGCTGTACGTGGGTATGTCGGCAGCGGTGTGCCTGCTGGACGGCCTGCTGTACGTGTGTATGTCGGCAGCGGTGTGCCTGCTGGACGGCCTGCTGTATGTGTGTATGTCGGCAACGGTGTGCCTGCTGGACGGCCTGCTGTACGTGTGTATGTCGGCAGCGGTGTGCCTGCTGTGCTGTGTATGCCGGCAGCGGTGTGCCTGTTGGACGGCCTGCTGTACGTGTGTATGTCGGCAGCGGTATACCTGCTGGACGGCCTGCTGTATGTGTGTATGTCGGCAGCGGTGTGCCTGCTGGACGGCCTGCTGTACGTGGGTATGTCGGCAGCGGTGTGCCTGCTGGACGGCCTGCTGTACTGTGTATGTCGGCAGCGGTGTGCCTGCTGGACGGCCTGCTGTATGTGTGTATGTCGGCAACGGTGTGCCTGCTGGACGGCCTGCTGTACGTGTGTATGTCGGCAGCGGTGTGCCTGCTGTGCGTGTGTATGCCGGCAGCGGTGTGCCTGTTGGACGGCCTGCTGTACGTGTGTGACGTGACGTGGCCTATCCCCGGCAGCGGTGTGCCTGTTGGACGGCCTGCTGTCGTGTGTGACGTGACGTGGCCTATCCCCGGCAGCGGTGTGCCTGTTGGACGGCCTGCTGTACGTGTATATGTCGGCAGCGGTGTGCCTGCTGGACGGCCTGCTGTACGTGGGTATGTCGGCAGCGGTGTGCCTGCTGGACGGCCTGCTGTACGTGTGTATGTCGGCAGCGGTGTGCCTGCTGTACGTGTGTATGTCGGCAGCGGTGTGCCTGCTGGACGGCCTGCTGTACGTGTGTATGTCGGCAGCGGTGTGCCTGCTGGACGGCCTGCTGTATGTGTGTATGTCGGCAGCGGTGTGCCTGCTGGACGGCCTGCTGTACGTGTGTATGTCGGCAGCGGTGTGCCTGCTGGACGGCCTGCTGTACGTGTGTATGTCGGCAGCGGTGTGCCTGCTGGACGGCCTGCTGTACGTGTGTATGTCGGCAACGGTGAGCCTGCTGAACGGCCTGCTGTACGTGTGTATGTCGGCAGCGGTGTGCCTGCTGTGCGTGTGTATGCCGGCAGCGGTGTGCCTGTTGGACGGCCTGCTGTACGTGTGTGACGGACGCGGCCTATCCCCGGCAGCGGTGTGCCTGCTGGACGGCCTGCTGTACGTGTGTGACGTGACGTGGCCTGTCCCCCGGCAGCGGTGTGCCTGTTGGACGGCCTGCTGTACGTGTGTGACGTGACGTGGCCTATCCCCCGGCAGCGGTGTGCCTGCTGGACGGCCTGCTGTACGTGTGTGACGTGACGTGGCCTGTCCCCCGGCAGCGGTGTGCCTGCTGGACGGCCTGCTGTACGTGTGTGACTGACGTGGCCTTCCCGGCAGCGGTGTGCCTGCTGGACGGCCTGCTGTACGTGTGTGACTGACGTGGCCTATCCCCGGCAGCGGTGTGCCTGTTGGACGGCCTGCTGTACGTGTGTGACGTGACGTGGCCTATCCCGGCAGCGGTGTGCCTGTTGGACGGCCTGCTGTATGTGTGTGACGACGTGCTATCCCCCGGCAGCGGTGTGCCTGTTGGACGGCCTGCTGTACGTGTGTGACGTGACGTGGCCTATCCCCCGGCAGCGGTGTGCCTGCTGGACGGCCTGCTGTACGCCGTAGGCGGCCACGACGGACCCACCGTGCGCGAGTCGGTGGAGGTGTACAACCCGGCCAACAACACGTGGTCGCCGGTCGCCAACATGTCCACCTGCCGACGAAACGCCGGTAAGCTCGTGCACACCCGCGATCGCCGCGTGCGCTGGTGTGGGTCCCGAGAGTGTAGTACTGAAACAGCTGGAGTATATTGGTCCGGATAGTGTAGTCAGGGAACGGCTGGGGTATATTGGTCCGGCTAGTGTAGTACAGGGAACGGCTGGGGTATATTGGTCCGGATAGTGTAGTCAGGGAACGGCTGGGGTATATTGGGCCGGCTAGTGTAGTCCAGGGAACGACTGGGGTATATTGGTCCGGATAGTGCAATCCGGAGGATAGTGTAGCCTGAATTGAGTCTGAATTACTTTTTTTTCAACGGAAGTAAAAATTCCCAAATGAGATGCCGAAGTCGGTTCCAAAAGGGCACAAAAGAATATGGCGATGGTTGGTCACGCCCTTTTACCCCTCCCTCCCTTTTGATCCGTACCTACCGACCCATTTAACTGGTTGTTTCGTTTGCTTTTCTGGTTGTTCTCTACTCCGCCTTTAGATTGCACAATTGTCTTGAATATTCAGAGAGGGTGCCTGCCAGGGTGAGAGGCAGGCGACACCACATGGCCTCAGCTGCTGAGTGCGTCGTAAAGCCACCATCCAATCCGTGTTCTTGGTCCAGGGCAGTTGTTAAATGGCTTCATGGTGGCGCAGGGTTAAAATATTGGTTTTTCGTTAGGTGTGAGATGTCGAAGCGGGCACCGAGGGATGCCGAAATTTGCCATGGAATTAGTGTCAATTAAAGTGCTTTTGATGTTTTTCCGACTCAAGTTTGAGCCAATGGTGTACGTACTTATGACTGTACATTTCTCATTTGCTTTGAGATTCATAATTTAGGAAGGGTGGTATTCAGGACAGGGAGAAAATTATCTATGCTATAATTTGATACCGTACGCCATATCACATAGTTAATCCCTTTACCCAAAATTACGTTGCGGTATGTCCGTGTGTCACTATTCCTTATTAGGAGCATTGACATGGTACGTATAAGCGAGATACTGCTAGAAAGGAGACACGAAGGCTTCATAAGCACGTATCATGGAGAAAGATGTCGATACTTCTTGGAGAAGGATGTCGATTGAGTGTCCAGAAAGTGGTATTTTCCACCCTATTTGATGAATAATTTATCACTGTGGTGGCGTATTGGCGGAATGCGGAAGTCAGACTGGGCAGGACAAATCCTGAAAGCAGAATGGTACATTTATAATATATTCTGCCTGGTCGTATGGGCCACAACTGCATGGTAGAGGGAGTTTCCGTGAAGGAGGGGGATAATGTGCAAATCATCATATGACAATAGCAAGGGGATTTGCAAAGAAAAACGCAACATAAAAGGCACAACAAAGATAACACGAACCGTGCCGCAGGCAACATAGACCACCACACAGAGCACCTCCAACAAATGTAACGTGGAGCCAACAAGAAGACGCGTCTCAGAACATGTATATCACCATGTAATCTTCATATCAAATCGCATGATAAAGCATGTCTTTCTACTATAAGAGCCACAACCGACCTGTCTGAGCCTTTCTTGGCATAAACAAGAGGTGAAGTATAATATTCGTTAGCATCATTGGCCTGTGACCACCACATTTGGCTTGCTGACAAGAGCCATATAAATATATTTAGGTCATTGAACAACTTTTGCGTTTGCCAGGCCATAGATACATTGTGTCTGCACCTTCTGGGAGGGGAGGGGGGTGAACACCGAGCGCGTGTGGCAGAGTACCCTAGAGATGTTTGTTTCTGGTGAACTGCCAGACATGGTCGTGAATTGTTGAAAATGCCATGCTGCGCCGGGCAACCGTTTTGTACGAAAAAAGGTATGCACGTAATTGGGTAACCTCTTCAGTGTATGTAAGAGGATAGGACCATGCAGGATGTGTCCAGTTGTACGGTGCTGTAAATGTTGCATCCGAAAATTGCTTGCCTATTTTTTCTTTATTCACACATCAAAATAGTTCCTTTTTATCCAAATTCAAGGGCTGCAATTGGTACTGAACATCTGATGTCTCCGAATATGTACATCTAAGTACGAGGATTTTATTTATTTTGCTCTTCCATGTAGTTTATCTTTTATATATATATATATATATATATTTTATATATATATAATATATGTATATTATTTAATATATATTATATATATATATATATATATATATATATATATATATATATATATATATATATATATATATATATATATATATATATATATTTGTATGAGTAATGGGTGTGCGTGAATACTCTGGCGCACCTTCCTCTAATTACTTTCAGTCCTCTGCACTTTTATGCTTGCAGCAGGCGCCGGCTGTTGCGTTGGCCCGAATGCCGTTTCAGGCCAAGTGCCGGGTCTGTAAGTGGATGATAATGACCCGGCGTGATCAGTGTTGTGTCGCTGCACCCTCTCAAAGCCAGCCGTTCGTGCCGACCACGATCGGCCGGCCGAGCCCACAACAATGTGGCACACCCAACTGTGGCACCTCCAACTGTGGCGCCTCCAACTGTGGCACCTCCAACTGTGGCACCTCCAACTGCGCGCTGGTTAGTCGCGAACTCCGCCCGGAGGTTGTGAGAGTAGGGCCACTGCCGTCGCCGAGGGGGGGTCGTCGGCGGCGCTGCCTCGCAGGCAGACGGCTCCTCCCATTCGTGGTAGGACTCGGCGGCGTCGCCGGACGAGGCGTTGGGTCCGCACGCTGTGCCGCCCCCCCAGTCGGAGGGTAGGGTGCCCGTCTCACAGTCGAAAGACTGGGTTGGAGTCCCACCAGTCGCTACTTTTCACCCCCGGCCGGTCCACGGCAGAGATCGGCGACACTGTATGACCCAGTGGCCGGTGCGTCATAAAGCCAGCAGCCGCCACTACCGCCACACCTCACCCACGCCTTCGCCCAGGCTCTGATCCGGTGTTGATTCTATTAGAGGATTGGTTATCGGTGTTGTGTTGGGAGCTGCTGTGGCTGTACTGATTCAGTTGCTTTGAATGGTTTCTATTTTTTGCGCAGCGTTGGCGATATGGTAGCAATGATGATGCTGTGGTTTAGGACGGGTCGTATTACTGACTTGTAGAGTCGCAGTATTGTTTTCCTGTCTCGTCCCCGTCTGTGCCTGCTAGTGCACAGAGTATGTTGACGCGCTTCGCAACGCTCTTCGAGTTGTCAGTTTATGTGTGTTGAAGCTGATGTTTTGGTCCACAAGTACACTCATAAGAATTTGAAACTTTTCTCTTGTTTAGTGACTGCTTTTGATGTGGAGAAAAGTTGTGAGTGTGGGACGGAGGCGACTATGTGTGACAGGGCGATTTTTGTGGACAAGATGAAACTCCAAGTCCAGCACCACTTGAACTCACTCACTGCTGAGTGAGTGAGTTAGTGAAGAAGTAAGTGAGTTGGCTGGAAGTGCCAAGGTTCTTACAGATCAGATTGGTCCATGTGTATCCGCGGCGGAAGTGCTCCAGTCAGTCGGGCTTGATCCCACCAAAAAAAAGAATAGCAGGTGACGAAAATAGCTCAATTGACCTAGCCACGACCTATGAAGTCCTTAGCATGACGTATTTAAAAGTTGTGCGTCTGAAATGTGGCGAAAAGTCTCATTTGTGAAGGTCTAATCATTGACCTATGCAGAAAATTAAAGGGACTATTTTATTTACTTGAAACATTGCGTAACTGGGAAAAAAACTTTTCACTCAAAACACACATACTGACGTACAAATACGTAACCAAAATCAGCATTAAGTACCAGAGGCGGATGCTGGGAGCATGTGCCCCCTCTCCAAAGGAAAGACAACCCTTCAGGAAGGCTCGGCTGCACCCCCACCCCCTATCCCACCAGGTTTTTGGTCAACTATAGATACCTTTTCAGAGGAAAAGGTGCCTTTGAGGCCAAAGGCACCCTTTCAGGATGCTTATTTGCATCCCTCGCTCAACGAAGCATTCCGCCAAAGGCGCGCTTACAGGAGGATTGTCCCGCTGAACATTTCTGGATCGGGCCCTATCAAGTAAGCTGAATTATGTAGTCACCTGCTGTCTACCTTTAAGTACGGACCAGTTCCAAGTCCAATTATCGCCGGAATCTCTCAAACATTAATGCTGATTTGGTGGCAGTATTTGTATTCGGGGCTACATTTATGTCTTGACATGAGTATCAGCCTGATGCCAGATTGTGGCTCAAAAGGCCCGACAGCGAACCAGCGTGGAACGCCGCGGAACAACAATCGACCGGTTATCAAGGCCACCTCGGTTGTAAAATATGTCGGGCGAAATTTTCCGAAAGTAGCCACATAGACAGGCCAAGATGGACAAGTAGAAAGTAAACAGGATAGAGGTTTTGGCCATCGTTTGAAACTACATTCGAAATTGTAGCTGGTCGTGTGTATTTTTCTTGAACAACGATTTATAAAGGTCTTATCGAATGATCCCGCAATACCCACGTTGCTTCCATAGGATTTTCCGACAACGTGCAGTTTTATTGAAAACGACGGCACCTTCGCTACGGAGACAGATGCTCGTCCCGCGATAGTTATAGCGTGGTCTTCAACAAAAGGGCAACCAAAGTTGAGCCACAAAATCTCGACCGCCCATCTTTCAGTTATGCACTTTTGGGCGCTTTATGACCTACGAAGTCGATGCGCCCCTAAGCCCAAATAGCCAACCGTTCTGAACCTTGTAACTGGGCGGACTGCATGTTTCTGACCAGCATGGAGATGTACCAAGAAAGTATCTCCTTTGTTAGGGACCCAAGGGACGCCGTCTCTATGTCCCGTTTAGAGCCTGGCCCCGAAACCACCACTAGCTGGCTGGAAGCATCAGATTGCCCTCGCAAATTCCACCAACCTGTATCTTGGCTAAAGTGTCGCAGCAGTGTTAAAATAATGGTTTTTCATTAGGTGTGAGATGTCGAATCAAGCACAATAGGATGTAAAAATTTGCCATGAAATTAGTGTCATTTAAAGTGCTTTTCATGTCTTTCAGGCTGAAATCTGAGCCAAGGTGTACTTATGACTGTGCCTTTATCACTTGTTTTGAGGTTCATAATTTTGGAAGAGCTATATCCAGGATAAGGAGAATATAACCTATGCTGTAAACTGGTATTGTAATGCCATACCACATTATAGGTAATCCATTTACCTGAAATTGAGTTGCAAAATGTTTGTGCATCACCATTTGTTATGAAGAGCATGAACATAAACAAGATACTGTTAGAAAGAAGACATGAAGGCTTCATAAGCATGCATCAAGGAACGGGATGTTGATACTTCTTGGAGAAGGATGTAGATTGAGTGTTCAGAAAGTGGTATTTTCCACCCTATTTCACAAATAATTTATCACTGTGTCGCAGCCATCATCCCGAATAAAGAAGCCATCGATGTACCCTAAAGCCCAACTAGCTAACGAATAAAAATGCCTACGATGATCGGCCTAGATCTAGTCTGGGCGTGCTTGTTGGGCAAGAGTTGTGCAACGAGTCTCACGAGATACATCGATTCTGGTTCACCAATCTAAACGACTGCTGTTCAAAGTTGCGCGTTCACCATGGATGAAGTTGTGGTGTTACCAGGTGGTGCTCCTAGATTTTAAAAATTCAGCATCAGTGCCTATCTGGATGTGTGGAAAAGCACCGCTTAGAAGACACAAACAAGGTCATACAAAAGTTCCGCCTGAAAGTATCGACGGTCTTTGAAGATCACTATTATCTCTCTCCTCTCCTCCTCTTCTCTCCTCTCTCCTTTCTCCTCTCTCCTCTCTCGTCTCTCTCTCGTCTCTCGTCTCTCGTCTCTGTCTCTGTCTCTCTCTCTCTCTTTCTCTCTCCCTCTCTCCCTCTCCCTTGCCCTCCCTCTTTGAAACTATGTTCGAAATTGTAGCTCTTTCCTTCCCTCACTCTCTCTTTTTCTCTCTTTTTCTCTCTTTTTTTTATCTGTCTCTCTCTCTGTCTCTCGCTCTCCGGAGTTTGCGTCGCCGGTTGCCGCCGCGGAGGCCCAGGTGGTCCATGTTTGCAATGTTCAGAAAATGCCAACCGTCGTAAGATTACCCGTCAGTTTAAACGATCACCCCGCTGTCATTTGTATCTTTGGACGTCTCAATTCATCCTGGTGGAACGTAAAAGGAACAAAGGAAGGAACTGCGGGTGGGGTACGTTGACTTGTTCAGCACTGACCAAACCTGACTTTCCATGATCTGACCCGAGGGTAACCCAGGGTTAAAATAATGGTTTTTCGTTAGGTGTGAGAAGTCGAAACGAGCACAATAAGATGTCGAAATTTGTCATGCAATTAGTGACATATAAATGGCTTTTAATGTCTTTCAGACTCATACTTGAGCCAATGGTGTAGGTACCTATGACAGCACCTTTATTATCTGATTTCAGATTCATAATTTAGGAAGAGCTACATTCGGGACATGGAGAATAATCCTATGCTACAAGCTGGAAATGCATGCCACATCACATTAAAGACAATCATTTTCTTGAAATTCGCGTTACGGAAGATTCGTGTATTACCATACCTTATCGAGAGCATGGACATGCTACTGATGAGCGAGATACTGTTAGAAAGGAGACATACTGTTAGATTGATGAACGACTTTTTTGTGGTATATTCCACCCTAAGTGGTATATTCCACCCTATTTCACGAATAATTTAACACTGGGGTAACCGGACCAGCGCTGACCTAACCTGACCTACCGTGATCTGACCCGAGGGTGACGTGGCCAGCGTTGACCTAGCCTGACCTAACGTGAAGAAACGTGACGTGGTATGCCGCTGACGCCACCTGACACGACTGTCACCTGCCGTGCCCGCCGTAGCCTGGCCTGACCTGACCTGTCGTGTCAGCCGTGGCCTGACCTGACCTGACCTGACCTGTTGCAGGTGTGGTGGCCCACCACGGTCTCCTGTTCGTCGTGGGCGGCGACGACGGCGCCATGACGCTGAAGACGGTGGAGGTGTACAACCCGAAGACGAACGTGTGGACCCTGCTGCCGACCACCATGTCGACCGGTCGCAGCTACGCCGGCGTAGCCATCATTGACCGCGCGCAGGCGCTGTGCTGAACACGGCCGCGCCTCAGCCTCCCTGTCCCACTCACTGGCTGAACGCCACACCCTGTCCCACTCACTGTCACTGTCACTGAACACGGCCGCGCCTCAGCCTCCTGTCCCACTCACTTCACTGTCCACTCACTGTCACTGAGCACGGCCACACCTCAGCCTCCCTGTCCCACTCCCTGGTACTGAACACGGCCGCACCTCTGCCTCCCTGTCCCACTCACTGTCACTGGCACTGAACACGGCCGCGCCTCTGCCTCCCTGTCCCACTCCCTGTCCCACTCCCTGTCCCACTCCCTGTCCCACTCACTGGCACTGAACACGGCCACACCTCTGCCTCCCTGTCACTGCCACTGAACACGGCCGCGCCTCAGCCTCCCTGTCCCACTCACTGTCACTGTCACTGAACACGGCCGCGCCTCAGCCTCCCTGTCCCACTCACTGGTACTGAACACGGCCACACCTCAGCCTCCCTGTCCCACTCACTGTCACTGAGCACGGCCACGCCTCAGCCTCCCTGTCCCACTCACTGGTACTGAACACGGCCACACCCCTGCCTCCCTGTCCTACTCCCTGGTACTGCCACTGAACACGGCCACACCCCTGCCTCCCTGTCTCACTCCCTGTCACTGAACACGGCCACATGTCTGCCTCCCTGTCCCACTCACTGTCACTGTCACTGAACACGGCCACATGTCTGCCTCCCTGTCCCACTCACTGTCACTGCCACTGAACACGGCCACACCCCTGCCTCCCTGCCCCCTTCCTAGTCTCTGAACACGCCCACATGTCTGCCTCCCTGTCCCACTTCCCTTCACCCCTCTACTATCAATTTTCAGCGTTGCGGTCCACCCTCGCCCCAGCGTTGCTCCCGACACCGGCTGGACCCGTTGCTGAAGCGAAGTGGGTTGGGTGGAGCCAGCGGCGGTCACACCACGTCGGCGAAGTGCCGCAGCCGATGACGTCACAGTGGGACGTCACAGTGACTAAGGCCAGCCGATATATGATGACCTGGTGGGTGTGCGAAGCCTCCCGAAAGGACAGCGTGTGCTGTGTGCGTGAGGTACGGTGCAGCCGCACCGTATGGCGACGACGACTATCGCGCATGTGCTGGAGCCGAGCCACGCGATCGCAGAACATCTGGTGTGCGTTTTGGTAGCGATGCCTTGTTTCGCGGGGGTGGCTATGTTGCATATCGGCTAGAGGCATTACTGTATGGTTTCTCACCGTGTGTGTACGTGCGTTTCATTGAGTGGAGTGTGTGGCTTCGCACGTTCGCGGAATTAGTCGTTTATGCCGTTGGCATTAATGGCGTGTCATTATTTTGTGGCAGAGCGCCCGATTTGTGGCATTCATTTATAGGGAGTCTGACGGCTGTACGTGGGGATTATCATCAACCAGGCAGGGAAGGAGGCTTCCCCACTGACGGGCGGCAACTTTTCGTCCGAGAAGGAGGGAGGTAGCCGGGTGGCGTCGATGCCAGAGAGCCTCTGAGCCGCGGATAATGGCGCGTCGTTGGGAAGACGGTGTGTGGCCAAAGCCGTGGGTGTTTGTGTGGCCACCAGCGTGCTGCAGCTGCGGCTTCGCAGCAAGTACACAGCGCTACCTGATGTCGAGTGTTCGGCGGGAGGGGAGCACACAGCGCTACCTGATGTCGGGTGTTCGGCGGGAGGGGAGCACACAGCGCTACCTGATGTCGGGTGTTCGGCGGGAGGGGAGCACACAGCGCTACCTGATGTCGGGCCGTGTTCAGCGGGAGGGGAACACACAGCGCTACCTGATGTCGGGCCGTGTTCGGCGGGAGGGGCAGGTGTGGTGGCCGATGTCCACACTGCACAAGCACGTGATCCGTGAGAGGGGGATGGATGGAGAGGGAGAGAAAGAGAGAGAGAGAGAGTACGGCAGAAATAGTTTATTGTCCATTAGTCTGCTGATGTGTGGCCAAAGCCGCGGGCATTAGCGCCACGTAGTGAGTGTTTATTGAGTCGTGCCGTAGCCGCAGATGATGTAGTGAGGCTGGCCGTAGCCGCAGACGATGTGGTCAGGCTGGGACGCTGTTCCCACTGGTTGTGTTGCCAGGTGTGGTGTGACTGGTGCGCGGACGGGAGCTGCGCGATGACGCAGAAAGTCCCTGCGCTCTCATTGGCCGGCGGTGTGTGACGTGCAGTGCGCGTCTCTCGGCTGACACGTGTGCGACCTGTGCGATGTGATTGCGGTAGTCGCAACAGGCGCAAGGACCTCGACCTGATTTTCCACAAGCATAACATCCAGAAAAAGTGTTTATGCCCCCTCTCTTCCCTTGTCCCTTCCCCTCGGTCCCTGCTCCGCCTAAAGTTTCCTCGTCTTCGCCGGCATGTGTTCCTTCCAGCATTCTCTTTCTGTGCTACCTACTCATTATCTTCCTGCGCGGCCTTTCGCTCCTACTCCACCAACACAAATGCAGGTATGTTGCTGCGCTCCCAGTACAAAAGCTAGGCGATCGCCCGTCCCCCTTCGTTCCTCTTGTTCGTCCCGTCTGTGCCTTGTCCATCCCCGTGTTTCTATTGCTGCCGCCTCCGCGTCATGCCGTAGCCGTGCCGCTGCGCTCGCTGTCGCTGAGCTGTCCAGGGTCGTCACACGGCTCCACAGGACCACCTCCGCACGGGAGACGTCTCTCGGTACAGGTCGTGGTCCGACATCAGTCGTGGTCAGACATCAGTCGTGGTCAGACATCAGTGGTGGTCCGACATCAGTCGTGGTCCGACATCAGTCGTGGTCCGACATCAGTCGTGGTCAGACATCAGTCGTGGTCAGACATCAGTCGTGGTCCGACATCAGTCGTGGTCCGACATCAGTCGTGGTCCGACATCAGTCGTGGTCAGACATCAGTCGTGGTCCGACATCAGTGGTGGTCCGACATCAGTCGTGGTCCGACATCAGTGGTGGTCCGACATCAGTGGTGGTCCGACATCAGTGGTGGTCCGACATCAGTCGTGGTCAGACATCGGTCGTGGTCCGACATCAGTGGTGGTCCGACATCAGTGGTGGTCCGACATCAGTCGTGGTCAGACATCAGTGGTGGTCAGACATCAGTGTGGTCCGACATCAGTCGTGGTCCGACATCGTCGTGGTCGACATCAGTCGTGGTCGACATGGTCGTGGTCCGACATCAGTGTGGTCCGACATAGTCGTGGTCGACATCAGTGGTCCGACATCGGTGGTCCGACATCAGTGTGGTCAGACATCGTGGTGGTCCGACATCAGTGTGGTCGACATCAGTGTGGTCCGACATCAGTGTGGTCGACATGGTCGTGGCCGACATCAGTGTGGTCGACATCGTCGTGGTCCGACATCGTCGTGGTCCGACATCGGTGGTCGACACAGTGGCGACAGTGCGACATCAGTCGTGGTCCGACATCAGTCGTGTCACATCTCAGACATGTGTGTACATCGTGTGGTCAGACATCGGTGGTGGTCCGACATCGGTGGTGGTCTGACATCAGTCGTGGTCAGACATCAGTCGTGGTCAGACATCAGTCGCCACCTGTTGCCGGCTCCTTTGACCACCGCTCCGCTCTGAGTGTCGGCTCCGACGGCTGCCTTCTGCGGCGGCAGCTGGCGTGGGGGCAGAGCCGAGACCAGTAGCGGCGCAGTAGCATCGAGGAGGCACCTATACCGCACTGAAACTGTCTCCGACTCCCCCTCTCTCCCTCTCTCCCTCGCCCCCTCTCTCCCTCTCTCCCTCTCCCTCTCCCTCTCGCTCTCTCCCTCTCTCCCTCTCTCTCCCTCCCTCTCTCGCCCTCCCTCCCTCTCTCCCTATCTTCATCTCGCTATCTCCATCTCGCTCTCTCCCTCTCGCTCTCTCCCTCTCTCCCCCTCTCCCCCTCTCTCTCCCTCCCTCTCTCCCTATCTTCATCTCGCTCTCTCCCTCTCGCTCTCTCCTCTCCCTCCCTCCCTCCCCTCCGTCCCCTTTGTTTGTTTCTTTCTTTCTCTATTTCTCTCACATTCTCACTCGCACACACTGCCTATGCCTCTGTCTCTGTCTCTGTCTCTGTCTCTGTCTTGGTCTTGGTCTTGACCTCTGTCTGTTTTTGGTTCCACTCGAGGCGGCGGCAGCTCGTAGTTGAGCGCCATTGGGTCGCACTGGTGGCCGCTGAACTGGTCCGACTTGGTCCGTGTGGCTTGTTGTCTGGGGCGGATCGGATGCTTGCTTTCGCTATGCGTCAGCTCGCGGCGATCTTCTCGTGGTGTTTGGCTCATCAGCCGCCATGACGTCATCGGCGTAAATCCACCGAGGTGAAGATCGGTAGGTGGTTGGGAGGTGTGACGTTTATACGTTATGACATTTAGACGTTGTTGTCGGGTCGGGTGCGGACGGGACGGCGCTGTGGTCCGGGACAATTCGGTCAGCTCCGCGAAGCGCAGAAGCAAAAGCGGTGCGACGTGGACAGCAGGAGAGGCTGGGTGTTCAAGTGGCTGACTGGTTGCGGCCGTATGGGATGACATGGCTATCTGGCCGTAGGCGTGGTTCGGGGACCTAGGCGGGTTGTGACCGTGTGGGATGGTGTGGTTGTAGGGCCGTGAAGGTTGTGTCGGCGTGGTTCAGGGACCTGGCGCCGGTGGTGACCGTGGGCAGTTGTGTCGGCGTGGTTCAGGGACCTGGCGCCGGTGGTGACCGTGGGCAGTTGTGTTGGCGTGGTTCAGGGACCTGGCGCCGTGGCTGTGTTTGGCCGACCACTATGGTAATATTCGGTGATAGCTAGTTAGTTAGTCTGGAATGGGTGCCGGTCGCCATACAGATGTAATCGAGCGTGTCTCTCCGCGGCGGTCGGCTGCTGCTCGCCATGGCCTGCTGCTGTTCTGGAAGGGGTGTATGGCTGAGGTCGAGATGCTGCCGAACCTGCCGCGCGGTAGGTTTTTCCTGTGGTCATGAGTGACAGTGAAGGCGAGAGATGGAGTGAAGCCTAGCAATGCCGTAGAACAGGAGAACATCTGATCGGTGGGCTACAGTGCCATCTGATCGGTGGGCTACTGCAGTGCCATCTGATCGGTGGGTTGCAGTGTCATCTGATCGGTGGGTTGCAGTGTCATCTGATCGGCGTGTTACGGTGACATCTGATCGGTGGGTTGCAGTGTCATCTGATCGGTGGGTTGCAGTGTCATCTGATCGGTGTGTTACGGTGTTGTCTGATCGGAGGGTTAGTGTCATCTGAGCGGTGGGCTGCAGTGCGATGGTGCGACTTGCCTGATTCTGGTTCCGCTAACTATCGTCCCCCTTGCCTTGTCTGCTCACTATGCGTATTAATAGTTGTTTATCCAGTGGTGGCGCCTATCTCAACATTTGTATGGGGCATGCATGAGAGATGGGGGGGGAGTTGCAGGCAGCCAGTGGGAGACGCTCGCATGCATGAAAGCCGCTCGTTCATTGGCCGTCTATTTATCAGTCACAGTTTTCATAAGGCGTTGCGCGGACACTACCAGCGCTGTGGAAGATGCCGAGTAGCCTGTGGCGCGGCGGGCTGGAGTGTGCCGGCTGGCGGTGGTGCGAACACCGCTCCGGTCCGAGGGGTGGGTGGGCTCCCGAACACCAAGCCTTCTGAGCGGTGGGTGGGCTCCTGAACACCGCTCGGTCCGAGGGGTGGGTGGGCTCCCTGAACACCGCTCCGGTCCGAGGGGTGGGTGGGCGCCCGAACACCGCGCCGGTCCGAGGGGTGGGTGGGCTCCCGAACACCGCTCCGGTCCGAGGGGTGGGTGGGCTCCCGAACACCGCTCCGGTCCGAGGGGTGGGTGGGCTCCCGAACACCGCTCCGGTCCGAGGGGTGGGTGGGCTCCTGAACACCGCTGTGTGGGGGGCCCCGAACACCGCCTCCGAGGGGTGGGTGGGCCCCGAACACCGCGCCGGTCCGAGGGGTGGGTGGGCTCCCGAACACCGCTCCGGTCCGAGGGGTGGGTGGGCTCCGAACACCGCTTAGGTGTGTCCGACAGCGGTCCAGTTGTCCCGAAACCGCCCGTCGAGGGTGGTGCCTGAACACCGCTCCGTCCGAGTGTCCAAACCGTTCCCGAACACCGCTCCGGTCCAGGTGTGGGCTCCCGAACACCGCCCGGTCGGGTGGGTGGGCTCCACACGCTCGTCCGAGTGGTGCTCGACACCGCTCCGGTCCGAGGGTGGGTGGGCTCCTGAAACCGCTCGGTCCGAGGTGGGTGGCTCCCGAACACCGCTCCGGTCCGAGTGGTGGGTGGGCTCCCGAACACCGCTCCGGTCCGAGGGTGGGTGGGCTCCCGAACACCGCGCCGGTCCGAGGGGTGGGTGGGCTCCCGAACACCGCCCGGCCCGAGGGGTGGGTGGGCTCCCGAACACCGCGCCGGTCCGAGGGGTGGGTGGGCTCCCGAACACCGCTCAGGTCCGAGGGGTGGGTGGACTCCCGAACACCGCCCGGTCCGAAGGGTGGGTGGGCTCCCGAACACCGCTCCGGTCCGAGGGGTGGGTGGACTCCCGAACACCGCGCCGGTCCGAGTGGTGGTGGGCTCCCGAAACCGCTCCGGTCCGAGGGTGGTGGGCTCCGAACACCGTCGGTCCGAGGTGGGCGGCTCCCGAACACCGCCCGGTCCGAGGGGTGGGTGGCTCCCGAACACCGCTCGGTGTTGGTCCGAAACGGCCGGTCCGAGGGTGGGTGGGCTCCTGAACACCGCTCCGGTCCGAGGGTGGGTGGACTCCTGAACACCGTGCCTGTCCGAGGGGTGGGTGGGCTCCCGAACACCGCTCCGGTCCGAGGGGTGGGTGGGCTCCCGAACACCGCTCCGGTCCGAGGGGTGGGTGGGCTCCGAACACCGCTCCGGTCGAGGGGTGGGTGGGCTCCCGAACACCGCGCCGGTCAGGGGTGGGTGGCTCCCGAACACCGCTCCGGTCCGAGGGGTGGGTGGGCTCGAACACCGCCGGTCCGGGGTGTGGGCTCCCGAACACCGCGCCGGTCCGAGGGGTGTGGGCTCGAAACCGCTCCGGTCCGAGGGTGGGTGGGCTCCCGAACACCGCTCCGGTCCGAGGGGTGGGTGGGCTCCTGAACACCGCTCCGGTCCGAGGGGTGGGTGGGCTCCCGAACACCGCGCCGGTCCGAGGGGTGGGTGGGCTCCCGAACACCGCTCCGGTCCGAGGGGTGGGTGGGCTCCCGAACACCAAGCCTTCTGAGCGGTGGGTGGTGCGGTTTGGTGGGTGCCACCCACCCACCACCAGTGGTGCTGTCGAACCTGCTCGGCCCGACCAGCCAGCTCCAATACACTGCTACAGCTACCTCTTGCTGCTTACACACTGGCAGCGCAGTTTAGCGGCGGCAGCGGCAGCAACAGTCGGCTTCCGTAGGCACATCTCTCCCGCGCTTCTACCCCGGCTGTGCCGCTCGAAGTTCGGCCGGCGGTCTATCGGCGGTCGGCAGATCAGTAGGATGGTCTCAAGACCACCTGGGGGTCTCAGGACCGCCTGGGTGGTCTCAGGATCGCCGGATGGTCTGAGCACTGCCCGGACGGTCTCATGACTGGATTGTCTCAGGACCGCCTGGGTGGTCTCAGGACGGTAGGAGTGGTCTCAGAACCTCCTTAACGGTCTCATGGCTGTCTGGATGGTCTCCGGACGGTATGTATGGTCTTAGGACGACCTTGGTGGTCTCTGCACTGCCTGGATGGTGTCGTGTCAGTCTGGATGGTCTCAGGACGGCATGGATGGTCTCGGGACCGCCTGGGTGGTCTCAGGACGGCCTTGGTGGGCCCAGGACTGCCGGACAGCTGATCGTCGCGTGCACGGCCGACCCTTTACCGCGCGTAGCCGCACCTCTTTCTTTTATTTGCCGCCTCACCTTCGATGTCCCTGGGTCCCCGCGTCAGCACATGCATCCCGCAGATCCCCATCCAATGGCATTTAAGCGAATGGCTGTGATATGAGAGCGTCAGCAGAGTGGGGGTTCAGCCAGCGGACACAGGCTGCGTATGGCAAGCCGTGGTGTCCAGCCGGCTTCGGTTGTGGTGCGCAGTGTCGTATACTACATCGTATAGTACATCGTATAATGCATCATACAATACATCGTCGCCCGAGGTACCGTCGGCGTTTTCGCGTCAGTGGATCACCTTGTGGTGTGTGTACAATGTGCGAAGAGCGCATCTCTGGTGACTTGAGACCGTGGACGGAGAACGCTGGCGGGTGGCGCATTGGTATTGTTGATATTGCTGAAGTGAGCTGGCAAGTCAATGCGACTTAGTAAAAAGGGGAGAATGGTAGTGGTAAAGAAGCTTGCTTCCAGGCTGGCGGGGGAGATGTAGACATATAGGGCAGGAAACAATATTACGGAAAGCAACGAATATTACGCGCGTGGTGGAACGAAGAAATGCAAAGGGAAATGAAAAAGTAGCAATGGAGGAAGATGCAAAAAGGAAGGGACATGGTACGTGCAATATGGATGGATATAGTACTGCCATGATAGATATAGTACTGCCTCAGAACACTACCAAGTAGAACGGGAGTTGGGGCACTGGGAAATGTTCCCTTCCATGGAAAGGTGGCCCCCACCCGGTAAGGCTGCAGTGCACCCTTATCCACACTCCGCTCGCCAGCTACTGAACGAGGGGCTTCATCACCGCTGCCAGCCCCGACTGCCCCGAGTGGGCATTCGAGAGGGAGGTGTGGCGGTATGCGACAACACACAGTGTACCACACACCAAACACGCCACCACCTGGGAGCGTCGCTGACTGCAGGATCTGTAGTAGAGGGACGAGTAGTCTAGGGGTAAGTTGCTCGTCTCAATCGAAAGGTTGCGGGTTCGTGTATCACCTGTCGCTACTCTTCGCCCGCGACCAATCGGCGTGAGAGATTGGCGACGCTACATGATTAAACGGTCGATGTGTCGTAAAATAAATAACCAACCTGCAGGATCTGTAAGACATAAAGACATAAAAGATTAGTGCAACTATGAGCCACAAGGGCCATTCTTGGTTGCACTCTGTACACTGAACCAGTTGCCCACCACATCTGTCAATCAGCCTCCATGGAATACTGGAAAGCAAGCCCTCTATTCTTATAATGATTGTCTATGCTGTTTTTAAAGATGTTCAATGTGCTGCTACTGACAATGTTTTCTGGCAGCTGATTCCAGTGTTCTACTACCCTGTTGGTGAAGAAAGGTGAAGTAGTCGGCGCGCTTCATACCTCACCGTGCTTCATGCATGACTTGTGGTCTGCGCAGTTGGAATCCAGCCGGGAGGTCGCCTCCGAAATATAAGACGTTCCCGAGGAACGATTATAAGGAACTACGCCACTTTGCAGTCTTATGTCTCGGAGGAAACCTTCCAGACGGATTCCACCTGCACAGATCCGGAGCCATGCACGAAGCAAGATATGTGGTGAATGTATGTACATAAGATGGAGCTTCAGCTTCAGATCAGTGTCACCTGGGGCCAACAACTGAACAAAAGATCCGGTAAGTGGCGGTTTGTATCGCCCTCTTCTATGCTTCCTTCTTCCTTAGGTAAACCTAGATGTGGTTGCTCCTATGGACGCCATGCGGCACCTCAAGGATATACTGGAGTTGAAATAAATGGCAATGCTCAAAGCTGCCACGGAATTGGTGATTGATTCGATTCGTGGACACGCAAGCTATCTGGAGTCATCTATCGCTGTGTTCTCCCTATTCAACACAGAGCTGACTGAGAAAGATCTGGAGGATATTGCGGTGGAGCTCCTATCGGTTCCCAAGATGTCATTCCACTGGGGAAGCCTTCTGGATATATTAGAAATGGGTGACTTGGCTTCGCTCGTGTTCCAAACGTCCTGGGTCCTGGGTCCTGGGTTCATGCTGTTGGATGCAGTTGACTAGCTCGCTAGAGGAATCTACCTGAGTAAGTGGCAAGACAACGCGAGCTTCTGCCAACTCTGGGACTGTGTAAGGAATCTGGCCGTAGTTAACGACGGTACGGAGCGTGGGGTTCTGCTGGTCCAGGAGCTCGTCGACGCCACAGCTGACGAGAGCCAGCTGCAGGATCTGGCGCAGGTTAGAGAATGGCACCGGAAAGCATATGGCCACACCAGAGCCGATTACATGATCATCCAGTAGATGAAGAAGGCCAGCGGCTATTGCCTCTGGTGATCGATTTTCACCCACATATGGTGATTGAATCATGCTAATACGAACGATATGCGAATAATACGAATAATATGAATAGGAGCGGAGCTTTTAGACGTTCCTCCTTCCGGAAGCTGGAGAGGATTCCACTTCGAGTGGACGGATACAGGCCAGTATCTCCACGTCGTGGCTCAAGAAGTCCATCGCGTGTTCTCCCGCACGTTGAAGGAGCTGCCGGCGCTACTGCTACTCGACTGCTGTGCCACGCTTACCATCAATATAGATCCAGGGGCGGATCCAGGAATGGCCATGGGAGACACTTGTCTGGAGGGAGCCAATTCTTTGGTGGGGCGCCACTGCGAAAGTACCGGAAAATATACTAGGGAGGGGAGGAGGGGGCACTCGAGCACATTGAAGTCTTTATCTCTCAGAGAGGCGTCTCTGCTGACAAATTTGGGGGATGCACCTTTTAACCTCGGCAAAGGCTACTGTATTTTAATTTAGTTTACATCTGTTTTTTTTTTTTGGTGGGGGGCAAAGACACTATGCCCCCTTACGCGTCTCGATGGGCCATGACCGTAATGGTCCCTCCCTGGATCCGCCAGTGGGGGTGGGACATTTCCCAGTGCTCCTGCATCCGCCCCTGTATCGACCTCACCGACACAGCCAAGGAGAGCGGCGTGATGGCGTTATGCTGTTCCCGGCACTATACTCACATTGCTTCAGCCACTTGACGTGACGTTTATGAAGCCCCTCAGCACACACTACACGGCAGCGGCGAGAAGATGGCTGGGCGCTAATCCGGGCAGAGTGGTCGCGCGGTACCAGAACGGAGAGCCGTTGGGAGACGCCTATAAACAAGCTGCATGCTTAGCAGCCTCGGCGAAAATGCATTCGAGGCAACCGGCATTTGGCAGGCGGGACAACCAAGCAGTGACATATGAGGCAGGACCACCTCAGCAGTGGCAGGCGGGACAACCAAGCAGTGACATATGAGGCAGGACCACCCCAGCAGTGGCAGGCGGGACCACCACAGCAGTGGCAGGCGGGACCACCGCAGCAGTGGCAGGCGGGACCACCCAGCAGTGAGGCGGGACCCCCCAGCAGTGGCAGGCGGGACCATCCCAGCAGTGGCAGGCGGGACCACCGCAGCAGTGGCAGGCGGGACCTCCCCAGCAGTGGCAGGCGGGACCACCCCAGCAGTGGCAGGCGGGACCACCGCAGCAGTGGTAGGCAGGTGGGACCACCGCAGCAGTGGCAGGCGGGACCATCCCAGCAGTGGCAGGCGGGACCACCCCAGCAGTGGCAGGCGGGACCACCCCAGCAGTGGCAGGCGGGACCACCCAGCAGGGCAGGCGGGACCATTAGCAGTTGCATGGGACCACCACAGCAGTGGCAGGCGGGACCACCCCAGCAGTGGCAGGCGGGACCATCGCAGCAGTGGCAGGCGGGACCATCCCAGCAGTGGCAGGCGGGACCTCCCCAGCAGTGGCAGGCGGGACCACCCCAGCAGTGGCAGGCGGGACCATCCCAGCAGTGACAGGCAGGGCCATTAGGCAGTTACATATGGGACCATCCCAGCAGTGGCAGGCGGGACCTCCCCAGCAGTGGCAGGCGGGACCACCACAGCAGTGGCAGGCGGGACCTCCCCAGCAGTGGCAGGCGGGACCACCCAAGTGCATCCCCAGCAGTGGCAGGCGGGACCTCCCCAGCAGTGGCAGGCGGGACCTCCCCAGCAGTGGCAGGCGGGACCACCCCAGCAGTGGCAGGCGGGACCATTAAGCAGTTACATATGGGACCACCACAGCAGTGGCAGGCGGGACCCCCAGCAGTGGCAGGCGGGACCCAGAGACACCCCAGCAGTGGCAGGCGGGACCACCCCAGCAGTGACAAGCATGAGGCGGGACCATCCCAGCAGTGGCAGGCGGGACCATCCCAGCAGTGGCAGGCAGGACCACCCCAGCAGTGGCAGGCGGGACCACCCAGCAGTGGCATGGCAGAGGGGACCACCCAGCAGTGGCAGGCGGGACCTCCGCAGCAGTGGCAGGCGGGACCACCCCAGCAGTGACAGGCGGGACCATTAAGCAGTTACATATGGGACCACCGCAGCAGTGGCAGGCGGGACCATCCCAGCAGTGGCAGGCGGGACCACCCCAGCAGTGGCAGGTGGGACCATCCCAGCAGTGGCAGGCGGGACCACCGCAGCAGTGGCAGGCGGGACCCACAGTCACAGCAGTGGCAGGCGGGACCATCCCAGCAGTGGCAGGCGGGACCATCCCAGCAGTGGCAGGCGGGACCACCGCAGCAGTGGCAGGCGGGACCACCGCAGCAGTGGCAGGCGGGACCATCCCAGCAGTGGCAGGCGGGACACCCCCAGCAGTGGCAGGCGGGACCACCCCAGCAGTGGCAGGCGGGACCATTAAGCAGTTACAGGTGGGACCACCGCAGCAGTGGCAGGCGGGACCCCCCAGCAGTGGCAGGCGGGACCACCCCAGCAGTGGCAGGCGGGACCATCCCAGCAGCAGTTAGCATATGGGACCACCGCAGCAGTGGCAGGCGGGACCACCCCAGCAGTGGCAGGCGGGACCACCGCAGCAGTGGCAGGCGGGACCTCCCCAGCAGTGGCAGGCGGGACCTCCCCAGCAGTGGCAGGCGGGACCATTAAACAGTGGCAGGCGGGACCACCGCAGCAGTGGCAGGCGGGACCACCACAGCAGTGGCAGGCGGGACCACCCCAGCAGTGGCAGGCGGGACCACCCCAGCAGTGGCAGGCGGGACCACCCCAGCAGTGGCAGGCGGGACCACCCAGCAGCAGTGGCAGGCGGGACCATCCCAGCAGTGGCAGGCGGGACCATCCCAGCAGTGGCAGGCGGGACCATCCCAGCAGTGGCAGGCGGGACCATCCCCAGCAGTGGCAGGCGGGACCACTCCCAGCAGTGGCAGGCGGGACCATCCCAGCAGTGGCAGGCGGGACCACCCCAGCAGTGGCAGGCGGGACCACCCAGCAGTGGCAGGCGGGACCACCCCAGCAGTGGCAGGCGGGACCACCGCAGCAGTGGCAGGCGGGACCACCCCAGCAGTGGCAGGCGGGACCACCCCAGCAGTGGCAGGCGGGACCTCCCCAGCAGTGGCAGGCGGGACCACCGCAGCAGTGGCAGGCGGGACCATCCCAGCAGTGGCAGGTGGGACCACCACAGCAGTGGCAGGCGGGACCACCACAGCAGTGGCAGGCGGGACCACCGCAGCAGTGGCAGGCGGGACCATCCCAGCAGTGGCAGGCGGGACCATCCCAGCAGTGGCAGGCGGGACCACCCCAGCAGTGGCAGGCGGGACCACCCCAGCAGTGGCAGGCGGGACCACCCCAGCAGTGGCAGGCGGGACCACCACAGCAGTGGCAGGCGGGACCACCGCAGCAGTGGCAGGCGGGACCTCCCCAGCAGTGGCAGGCGGGACCACCCCAGCAGTGGCAGGCGGGACCACCGCAGCAGTGGCAGGCGGGACCATCCCAGCAGTGGCAGGCGGGACCACCCCAGCAGTGGCAGGCGGGACCACCGCAGCAGTGGCAGGCGGGACCACCCCAGCAGTGGCAGGCGGGACCATCCCAGCAGTGGCAGGCGGGACCACCGCAGCAGTGGCAGGTGGGACCATCCCAGCAGTGGCAGGTGGGTAGGCGATGAGACGATGCACTGAAGAGGAATTGTGATTACGTAGTGCTGTGAGCGTTGCATTTAAGAGTTTGGTCAGTATAGCCTAGAGACGTGTCGTTATATTTTATGTGTTGGGCGAAAAGCCGATTAGCCTCCAATCGTACATTCTTGATTGCGATTTGTTGAGCATCTGGAAGAGAATCGGTTAAGTCTACATTTCAAGCGATGTATAGTAATTTTATAGTTGTACCAAGAAACATGGGAGCAGTTGAAAACGAGGGATGCTGGTCCATCTCACATTGATATAGCCCAGAAAGAGTTGCGTTGCGAATGGGGTGTGTGTGTGTGTGTGTGTGTGTGTGTGTGTCGGCGACGGTTTGGGGGGGGGGTGATGGGGAAGCTTCAAGGAACGTTGTATTTCATCACCGATGGAACTTACACTTACGAAATAAAGATAGGTGGAGATTTGATAAAGTTTCCTGAATTCTTCCACGAAATATTACTAAGTATCCCCATTTACTTTCTAAAATTGACATCCCCGGAAACGGATATATTCTGGTTTAAAAAAACGCTAAATCGAATTAGGGGGTGGAACTTGCCAAAAGGGCGTGTGTGAGTGAAAGCACATACAAAGTCCGCACGTCATGACTGGGAGAACCGCACGTTTCGTGTGGATTGGGACGGCACAGGTTCCCCAAGCTCTGCCGCCTTTGAATGCGTCCATGATCGTCGGCGTCGACGTTGTCGCAGGCGTCGTCGCTCGACTTGTCCGGCGACGACCGACATCCACCCGGCTGCAGAAAGGGGGGGGGCGTCTCTGAAACATCCGGCTCGTCGGAGGCCAGCTGCCGCCTCCCCCGCCGCCTCTGGCTCCGCACAGTACAGAAGCGGCCGCTCGCCGCGTGAGCGGCCACGCGCGGGGTCACCGGGTCAGCAGCCGAACCGCCCGCCGCGACATCTGTCGGCGCGATAAAAGCCGCCGGGGTCACCGTGTCGGCGAGCGAAGCGCCCGCGGCGCCATCTGTCGGCGCGACAAGACGCGGCCGCCGCTGGCCAACGAACGCTCGCGCGCCGCGTTCTGCCCGCGGCGCTTCGCCCTCAGGCGGCGGCAGATCAAAGGGGCCGCGTGGCGTCTCGAACGCCGGCGGCGCGCGGCGGGCGGTCGGCCGGCCCCCGCCTCTGCCGTCAGCCGTCGCCAGTGTGACACGGTGCCCGGCCGTGGCGAGACGGTCGTGCCGCCGCCGCCGGTCAGGTGTTGACCCGGGGCGCGCCGGCGGCGCGCGGGTGCGGGTGTGTGCCAGGCACCGGCTGACGACAGCGTGGCGCGTGTCGAGGCGCGACCGGCTCGCCGTCTCGTGGGAAATATCGCACGCCTCGCGGCCGACGGCAGTGAAAACCGCTGCCGACGCGGCGCCGGCTGACCAGTCGCCGCAGTGGACACGGGCGGATCGGTGGAAACAGGCGGATCGGTGGACACAGGTGCATCGGTGGATCTGTGCATTTTTGGACGCTAGTTGATCTTCAGATCGGTGAACACAGGTGAATCTGTGTATCGGTGGACACAGGTGGATCGGTGGATCGGCATACACAAGTGGATCGGTGAATACAGGTCGATCGGTGGATCGGTGGATCTGTGATCAGTGGACGCAGGCGGATCGGCAGATCAGTGGCCACAAGTGCATCGGTGGATATACGTGGATCGGTAGATTCAGGTGGATCGGTGGATACAGGTGGAAACGCTACCCGACGGCGTGGTGCCACAGTGGAAACCTGTGCAGCGACTCGGGACAACCGGCACTGAATCGGCGCTCCATCAAACCGGAGGCGGCATAATCAGGTAACCAACAATACAGACCGGAGGCGGCATAATCAGGTAACCAGCAATACAGACCGGGGGCGGCATAATCAGGTAACCAGCAATACAGACCGGAGGCGGCATAATCAGGTAACCAGCAATACAGACCGGAGGCGGCATAATCAGGTAACCAGCAATACAGACCGGAGGCGGCATAATCAGGTAACCAGCAATACAGACCGGAGGCGGCATAATCAGGTAACCAGCAATACAGACCGGAGGCGGCATAATCAGGTAACCAGCAATACAGACCAGAGGCGGCATAATCAGGTAACCAGCAATACAGACCGGAGGCGGCATAATCAGGTAACCAGCAATACAGACCGGAGGCGGCATAATCAGGTAACCAGCAATACAGACCGGAGGCGGCATAATCAGGTAACCAGCAATACAGACCGGAGGCGGCATAATCAGGTAACCAGCAATACAGACCGGAGGCGGCATAATCAGGTAACCAGCAATACAGACCGGAGGCGGCATAATCAGGTAACCAGCAATACAGACCGGAGGCGGCATAATCAGGTAACCAGCAATACAGACCGGAGGCGGCATAATCAGGTAACCAGCAATACAGACCGGAGGCGGCATAATCAGGTAACCAGCAATACAGACCGGAGGCGGCATAATCAGGTAACCAGCAATACAGACCGGAGGCGGCATAATCAGGTAACCAGCAATACAGACCGGAGGCGGCATAATCAGGTAACCAGCAATACAGACCGGAGGCGGCATAATCAGGTAACCAGCAATACAGACCGGGGGCGGCATAATCAGGTAACCAGCAATACAGACCGGAGGCGGCATAATCAGGTAACCAGCAATACAGACCGGAGGCGGCATAATCAGGTAACCAGCAATACAGACCGAGAGGCGGCATAATCAGGTAACCAGCAATACAGACCGGAGGCGGCATAATCAGGTAACCAGCAATACAGACCGGAGGCGGCATAATCAGGTAACCAGCAATACAGACCGGAGGCGGCATAATCAGGTAACCAGCAATACAGACCGGAGGCGGCATAATCAGGTAACCAGCAATACAGACCGGAGGCGGCATAATCAGGTAACCAGCAATACAGACCGGAGGCGGCATAATCAGGTAACCAGCAATACAGACCGGAGGCGGCATAATCAGGTAACCAGCAATACAGACCGGAGGCGGCATAATCAGGTAACCAGCAATACAGACCGGAGGCGGCATAATCAGGTAACCAGCAATACAGACCGGAGGGAAATAAGGTAACCAGCAATACAGACCGGAGGCGGCATAATCAGGTAACCAGCAATACAGACCGGAGGCGGCATAATCAGGTAACCAGCAATACAGACCGGAGGCGGCATAATCAGGTAACCAGCAATACAGACCAGACCGGAGGCGGCATAATCAGGTAACCAGCAATACAGACCGGAGGCGGCATAATCAGGTAACCAGCAATACAGACCGGAGGCGGCATAATCAGGTAACCAGCAATACAGACCGGAGGCGGCATAATCAGGTAACCAGCAATACAGACCGGAGGCGGCATAATCAGGTAACCAGCAATACAGACCGGAGGCGGCATAATCAGGTAACCAGCAATACAGACCGGAGGCGGCATAATCAGGTAACCAGCAATACAGACCGGAGGCGGCATAATCAGGTAACCAGCAATACAGACCGGAGGCGGCATAATCAGGTAACCAGCAATACAGACCGGAGGCGGCATAATCAGGTAACCAGCAATACAGACCGGAGGCGGCATAATCAGGTAACCAGCAATACAGACCGGAGGCGGCATAATCAGGTAACCAGCAATACAGACCGGAGGCGGCATAATCAGGTAACCAGCAATACAGACCGGAGGCGGCATAATCAGGTAACCAGCAATACAGACCGGAGGCGGCATAATCAGGTAACCAGCAATACAGACCGGAGGCGGCATAATCAGGTAACCAGCAATACAGACCGGAGGCGGCATAATCAGGTAACCATGCAAAATACAGACCGGAGGCGGCATAATCAGGTAACCAGCAATATCCCTAGACCGGGGGCGTAATCAAGAACCAGCAATACAGACCAGACGGGGCGGCATAATCAGGTAACCAGCAATACAGACCAGATGGCGGCATAATCAGGTAACCAGCAATACAGACCGGAGGCGGCATAATCAGGTAACCAGCAATACAGACCGGAGGCGGCATAATCAGGTAACCAGCAATACAGACCGGAGGCGGCATAATCAGGTAACCAGCAATACAGACCAGAGGCGGCATAATCAGGTAACCAGCAATACAGACCGGAGGCGGCATAATCAGGTAACCAGCAATACAGACCGGAGGCGGCATAATCAGGTAACCAGCAATACAGACCAGAGGCGGCATAATCAGGTAACCAGCAATACAGACCGGAGGCGGCATAATCAGGTAACCAGCAATACAGACCGGAGGCGGCATAATCAGGTAACCAGCAATACAGACCGGAGGCGGCATAATCAGGTAACCAGCAATACAGACCGGAGGCGGCATAATCAGGTAACCAGCAATACAACACGCTAACCTACAAGCGGATGGGTGTCGGCTATTGGATTGGAATGCTAGTTAATTCGATTGCTTCAAGACCATGGGCAGCGGGCTGTGAGTCTTAAACACCCAGCAGTGGGCATGGGCAGCTAGCTGTGTGTCTTAAACACCTAACAGTGGGCATGGGCAAATAGCCTGTGAGTCTTGTGAGAAGGCACCCAACAGCTAATGGCAGCGGACTGTAAAGCATAAAAACCCAACACGGTACTTCCACCACTGGGTACCCAGAGCACGGTACTCACAGACCTGACCGCCGCTGTCCTCTGACCCGTCCCCGAGGCGACGGCCGCGTCTCTGTCTACCCCTTGTAGCACCGTGCCAGTCTCCGACATCTCCATTCGTTCTGTCGACCATTGATTAGTCTTCTGTTCAACGAGAGGCCGACTGTTGAACACCCATCCCACCGACGCCGAGCCGAGCGCGTTGTGCTGTGCGTTGGGGATCGTGCGTTTTGCGTTGTGCTCCGTGCGCGGTGCGTTGTGCGGGCTGCGGCTACCGTGGTCGGTGACGCCCGAGTGGCGAGGGTGACGTAGCAACTCGGAATAGTCACGTCACGGTGCACGAGGAGGATTGCGGGGAAAACTGAGAAGGTGCCAGCTATAGGCATCTGCCCAGCCATACAGGTAGGCAGGTGCCGACTGACATTGGTAGTTAAGGGTACAGGCGCGTCGCATGTGCTAGCGTGTGGGACCGTACATACATCGGCAAGGATGGTGCTAAAGCTTGAGCGGCCTCCCCCAAAATGTGGTAGCATTGATGTTAGGTTTACCAGGTTTTACCAGGTTTTCCCCACCAGCACGCATCACTGACGAGTAGGTAAAGCTTCCGTGTGGAATGACTACGATGCCCGATATGCAGGAGCGAGTCGAGAACCGAGGGCACTTGCTCTGGAGTGGCGCCTATTCTACTCCGAGGGGCCCCATCGGCTGAAAAACTCGTTGAACGATTGGAGGGAGAGTGCACTCGAGTGTTCGGAGGAGCGCCCCTACCAGTCGAAGAGGTGCTACACTTCTGCCGGTGGGGGTGAGGACACATGGCCCCATTTGCATCCCTTGGACTCGGCAGGGTTTACGCGGCACTTATGACCAGACCGGCACGCGTGGTAATTGTGACAAACTGTATCATTATGCCTGTGCATATGCCAGTGCATATACTATTTACCCGGATATATAACACACAGATGCTCTTCTCCCTTTTGTTCAGTTGTTTGTGCGACCAAGAAAACAGACTTATCATTATTTTCATTGTGCTTTCTTCTGGGCTTTTACGCCATTACTAGGCGAAATTTACGCCTTTGGCTTTCATACATGAACTAATATGAATGAAACTAGGAGGAACTAGGCGGAACTAGGTGGAACTACTTTTCAACTGTGGAACGGCAAAGCTGGACAGCGGTCCGCTCCACTCCATCATACTCAATATTACCCGTAGCTACTCACAAGGAAATTTAGTTCCTCGTAGAGCCCATTTTAATGTGCAAATTGTTGGGATAAATGCGCTTGTAGTTGGGGACCGTACCCCGGTAATGATAGAGTTTACTCCCGTGCGTATTATGTGGTAAAGTCATAATTGTTGTTCATTGAAAAATATACAATTTATTGGTGTATATCGTAGTTATAGACACCTGTCAGTGTTCCCATCTAGCTCACGAATAATGATGTGAATAAACCGAGAAAGTAAGACGCCGCTATGAAATGCTCAGCATTCGCTTCCAGAAAATGGGCATGTGTACGTGAATAACTTGCATTTAGACATAGGTCTGAAAACAGGTGAACCGAAAGATATCACTATCATATTTTCGCCAATGCCATAGCTAAAAAAATTAGGTACCACATATGAACAAATAATCCCGCTGTCATGATATCTATGACAGTTTATAATTTGTCATTAGTATCTGACAACGGGGACAATAATGCGGCAGTCTGTCTTGCCCTTCACCAGCAGACGTAACGCCGAACCAGAAACACGGTGGTTAATTAATGTGTATTGCAGTTATTGATTCAAGTAATCACCTGTAATTGGCTCTAATCGGTGCTTGGAATGTTCTCATTCGGTGTTAAATTCATTCGCTTAACGAATTAGTCATTATTTATTGCTGATAATAGTGCGGTTGATTTGTTTACGCCATACTTCGTTGCATATTGACGGACACGTATCAGCGAACTTGACATCAAGAACCATTACCCAGGGACTCTGGTGTAATCGAAGCTAAGCTAGCCGATCAATATAGCAGCACGACTGTTGGCGGACACCACCCCGGTGCAGGTCATGCTGCCAGCGTAATGTCACGTTCAACCATGCCAAGGAGCAATATGTACTGTGTTATGCAGGCGCCCCACAATGCCGCTGCCATTTGGTTTACAATAAACTCGTGGGGTGCCTGGTATGAAATACGTTATTCATACGTTCATATTCATACGTTAATATGATTAACATATGAAAAACCATCGTAGAACAACCACGTTACGTGTTGTTTATTGGCAACAGCGGACAGTGAATATGCACTACAGCATGAGCGGGAAAAACGTCAGCTATACCACGAATAGAGAACTGGTGATTTAAATAATTGCTTATACTGCGAGTGGTGTAATGGATTTATCGCGCGCTGCAATGAAACATCAGGCGTGAACAATACTAATCTCACTGGCTTGGATCAACTTTTGGATAATATTGTTGTAATGTTCTTTTCTGTGTGCTAATCGACGGGATGGTAAAAACGCTTAAATCACTCAAGTCAATGTCAGAAACAATTTTCCGGCCTGGTGAAACAAATACTAAGACAATTTGGAGTTACTAAACATCAATTAGAAAAGCTGCATTTTGTTGTATATTATTACGTTGCTAAACATAGCGCGATGTACACTTAGGTGTTCATGCTTGGTGGTTGTGGGCATAAGATATCATATTTCTTTCTTCGTGGGACCTTTGTTTTTGGTTCGACCCCCTGAAGAAAATCTTGACTACGCCACTAAAAAATCATGGCAATACTCAACCAAATTGAACTCGTGTACAAGTACGATGTGCTCAATACGATTTGTGCAACACGGTTAGCTCTATACGGCGGATTAAATGCGATTCGTTTCATATAGTCTATTTCAATACGGTGTTATATGTATGTTAACGTTGTAATTTCTTGGGTCTATATCAGAACCTCTCATGTGCATAGCCTCTAACGGTTCAAAACATCTAAGGATCGAAAGCACTTAGCATTCATAACCTCTAAATTCAGAAATTTGATTCCGCATTGGGAAAGTTCGGAATTTGCAATGTTCAAAACCTCTAGCCTTTCAAATTCTCCAGGAATTCAAAGCATATAAAGACTCAAAAGCGCAAGCGATCAAAAGCTCAAGGTGTTCAAAACCTCGAAGGCATCAAAACATCGAATCCACACAAACAGCAAGAGTTCATGCCGTCTAATAGCAATTGAGTTCAGAACCTCTAGCAATCAAAACCTCTAGCGTGTTCAAGTTCACTAATCAAGAACATTTTTCCTCGCAGAAGTGCGACATTGCTCCGATTGGTGTCACGTTTAGTGATATTTTAGCTGCGTACTTTGTCATGTTCCGTCCACGAATTTCCGTGGACTCTGACGTCATGTGTCATTCTTTGTCCATTCCTCACGAATTCCGCCGCCAGATTTCGTGGGGAACGCGCGGACTGAAAAACGGATGTCCAGCCCCGTTCTGTGCGGTTTGTTCCAAGATAGCGACGCACCTTGGAAGTGTTTTGCTGGCCAAGGAAGATATTGCAAATTTGCAAGTAATGTTGTGGAGTGGATACCATTGAACTGAATGGCGTCAAAATGTAACTAATGAATGTCATGCTCCCACCGGCGAGGGTTTTCCGTCGTAGCGTGGCCAATTTATCCTCTTTTGAGGTGAAGCGGCAGTAAGCTAGGCGCTACTTTAAGAAATTCCGCTTTCTGATTATTTGTATCTGCACCCAGTACACACGCCGATGTCAGCTCGCCGTCCGCATGCGTCGGGGCGAGCTCGACATCTCGTAAACGGCATGCCGACATCGGGCCGCTTTCGGCCAGACATCGGCATGCTGATCTGGAGTATAAACATATGTCGGGTTGCATTCCGCATATCAATAGCGGTCAGCTGGCGTCGAGCCGTTGTCAGACATCTCTATCCCCAGCCGTCAACTGACCCCTGGCGTCCCGACAGCAGCCTGACAGCGGTCCTACGTTGGCTGGGCGTCGGCTGTATGTCGGCTTGGCGAACATTCCACTCCTCAGCCGACAGCCGGGCACTGACGTCCAGACAGCGGAACGACGTCGGCCCGTTGTCGGCATGTTCACTGGGTAACGGTCAATGTAAATGTCCTCCCTGCCCTTGACATGCCAGCCATAGCCTGCCCTGGACATAATGTTTTGATATCTGATCTGATTTTCATCTGCCTGTTATGCGAACCATCTCAGAATGGTTTCGGTTTTTATACTGTTTGCGCATTAAATTTGGCATCAGTGGCCAATAACAATGCGATCATAGGTCGGGACTTTGCAGAACTACTGGTGTTGCCAACAAGTGATTCAAAATTAATCAAAATCCAAGCGAACATTTCCTTCCCAAGTTTTCGCATACGGATATCACACCTTTCCCTCCCGCAGACGCGATTCAACCGGAACAACGTTCACCTGTCCGACGACGGCACCGAGTGCTTCACGCTCACTCACCAATTTTATCATAGTTCTTGATTTAGATGATTTGAACACGCATTACTACTCAAGGTTTAGAGGTTTTGAACGCGTAGAAATTCTGAACGTTGTGGTTTCTGAACCATATAGGTTTGAATGTTTTAGAGGTTTTGACTTTTAGATGCTTTGAGTGCTTTGAGGCTTTGAACTCCAGGTACCAATTTACCTAGAGTTCAATATACCACTAATGATACAGTAGTAATTTTCAACCGTTAGGTTCAATGAACAGTGAGTTGATTTGAACGTTCGGATACTTGACCGTTTTAGAGGTCTTGAACTGTTGGCTACTTTGATGCGTTAGAAGTTTCCAACATCAAAACGGAAGGAAGTTTCCGCCGATTAACAGTTTTGAATCATTATAATAATTTAACTTGAGAACATTTTAGAAGGTTTGAAGTATTCGATGACCTAAGTCCTTAGAAATTCTGATGCATCCCCCCCCACATTTTCTTCGTCGGAAGAAACCTCAGATTTTATAATTATGCCTGATACCCGAGACCTTGCATCCAGACCAGACATTAGTGCTGGCCTTTATCGGAAGTCCTCCTAGGATACCCGATGATATTATCACACTGGAAATAGTGATGGCCGCAGTCAGCAGCCATGTTGCGCCACATATTGTCACAATGGAGGTAATGATGGCCGCAGTCAGCAGCCATGTTGCGCCACACGATGCTATTGTCACAATGGAGGTAATGATGGCCGCAGTCAGCAGCCATGTTGCGCCACACGATGCTATTGTCACAATGGAGGTAATGATGGCCGCAGTCAGCAGCCATGTTTCGGCACACGATGCTATTGTCACAATGGACATAATGACGACCATAATCAGCAAACGCCCATAAATGGAATGAATTGGCTGCTATTTAGATGAATGAATGCCATTTGCCCTGCCTCAGAAGCAGGGCTGAGCTGCAGCTCATGGGGGTGCGCCTTAGTTCGCAACAATGCTGACCTTCACCGGTGTTTGCCTTGCAATGCAATGGACAAACTTAGACGCTGTTGGGCAGTCTGGGGGGTGGGGTCGTGGGTAAATGCAGCCGCGCCGGTCGATGGAAGTGCGGTAATTCGCCAACTCGGACGGCGGCAGTTCAGCGGTGTTTGCCCCGCCCCCAACTCACCCCGCCCCCAACTCACCCCGCCCCCAACTCACCCCGCCCCCAACTCACCCCGCCCCCAACTCACCCCGCCCCCAACTCACCCCGCCCCCAACTCACCCCGCCCCCAACTCACCCCGCCCCCAACTCACCCCGCCCCCAACTCACCCCGCCCCCAACTCACCCCGCCCCCAACTCACCCCGCCCCCAACTCACCCCGCCCCCAACTCACCCCGCCCCCAACTCACCCCGCCCCCAACTCACCCGCCCCCAACTCACCCCACCCCGCCCCCAACTCACCCCGCCCCCAACTCACCCCCCCCAACTCCCCCCCCCAACTCCCGCCCCAACTCACCCCGCCCCCAACTCACCCCGCCCCCAACTCACCCCCCTCACCCCGCCCCCAACTCACCCCGCCTGCGCTCCCGGCAACGCAGAAGCTCAATACCCGACCCATCTGCTGTTCCAGAGCACGAACACTTTTTATGTTGGGGGGTGGGGGGACACGTGCTCCTAGTGCCTTCCCAATATCAGGCTCTGAAATTCAGTTATTGCCAGGTAGTGTCTGCAGCCACACATTTACATGGTATATTTTGCCAGTTATTACTTTTTTTTGTGGCGAAGCGCTTTAATGATTATAGCTATCCTTAAACAGTCAAGGACATAAGGACCATGAATTTTCGTACCTATTTTGCAACATTTTGGTCATCTGGTTTTAGGCATTTGGGAAATTTTAACTATGAATTATCCAACCTTCTCTTGCCTCTGCTTCTGCTTCTCTGCGTATACCAATATAAAATGTCCCAGAGAAAGCTATGCATTCCAAATGCAGGTATATATATATATATATATATATATATATATGTATATATATATATATATATGTATATATATACACATGTATATATATATGTATATATATGTATATACATATATGTATATATATAACACACATATATATATATATATATATATATATATATATATATATATATATATATATATATATATATTATATATATACATATATCGATATGCATGTAGAGAAGTGGGCTGCTATTAAAAACTGCACAATGTGCACCCAGTGGTTTCGAAATATTGCACAGCTGAGATATGATATCACCCACACACTACCCCTAGGTATTTAATAGTAGATTATATATAATATATAAAGCATATATCACGTGTGCTACACCAGTGATATCCACTCAACACCAACATATAGGACGTTCACTACACCAATGACACACACTCAGCGCCATCCTATAGCGTGTGAAACACCAATTACATTCACTTAACACCAACATGAACACGTGAACCACACCAATTACACCCATTCAACACCAACCTATAGCAATTGCATCACACCAATGACATCCACTCAACACCAACCTATAGCGTGTGCACCACATAGATGACATCCACTCAACACCAACCTATAGCGTGTGCACCACATAGATGTCATCGTCGCAATTTGAACGCACGGTTCAAGGTCAATGGATGCTGATATTTGTTTTCTCAACAACTTCCACTCTATAGCATTCATCATAGATTTATCGTCATGCCAAGAGGAAACAAGTCAGGTAAGGAACACATATCTAACCTTGGCACGCTTCTGATAAATCAATAAGGACAATGCTTTCATGTAATTACCGTTCTTATTTATTGGAGGTCAAGCCCTTGCATGTATTGGATATATTGACATGAGAGCCCCACATTTAAGATAAACAACGACGCTCATATCGTCCATTCTTTTCGACGCACCCTATTCAGATAACAACATGGCTCTTATGTGCACAGAAGTTGAGAGCCAAACGTTTCGAATCTAATACTCACACCAAAAGGCGGAACATGTACGGAATGGAACATGTATTCCGCGAATACGACTGTCCACCCAACATCAAAATGTTTTACCAAATAAACAATGCTTCAGACAAGAGACTCCATGTGAAGCAAACGAACAACCCCTGGAGACCACACAACTTTCGGCAGCCTCCCGCACACAGATGACAGGCTCGCGCACACGCACACAAAAACAGCGGCAATCAAAACTTCAAAACTACCGGCACGCGTGCCGCCTGCCAGAGTGGAAAAAACACCGCCCGAGGCACTGGCCAAGCTCTTGAGTCGGACCCACGTCCGCCGAGCGGGAACAAGAAGTGTACATCTGCGGTCAGACAGGTCTTGAAGGATGCCGACAACAAAATCAGACCACCCTGTTTGACGAACACCTCAACAGCACGCGAGAAGTCAGCGATATCGACTTCGGCACACTTAGCACGTCTGCAAATCTACAAAGGTACCACAGAGCTCAAAGTGACAGCATGGATTGAAATGAGAAAAAACACACCATCATTGGACACAACGCCGGCATCTTGGACCCCAATGAAACCGGTTCCACTCACCGCCTGCGGAAACCACTCGTGTGGCACGCTCGTGTGCCCAAACACACACGGACACGTACACTCAGACGAACATACACACGCGCACGCACGCACGCACGCACGCACGCACGGACGCACACCCATACGTGCACACCCACACACCCACACACCAACACACCCAAATACCACACACATCCAGACAACACACACACACACACACACACACACACACACACACACACACACACACACACACACACACACACACACACACACACACACACACACACACACACACACACACACACACACACACACACACACACACACACACACACACACACACACACACACACACACACACACACACACACACACACACACACACACACACACACACACACACACACACACACGCACACACACGCCCGCACATTACTTCGACCAAGGTTCACCTGGTACAAACGTATCCGTTTCGACATGTCCATTTCACGACACTTCACTATATTATTCAAGCAAGAAGCTCTATTCATGGATACTTGTTCCATATCAATTGATCTTAGTTATCCCATTGCTGCATGGGGTAGTGACTTTCCGGCTTATAATTCAGTGTTCTCTTGTGCCGGTGGGGGTGAGGTGAAATTGAAGTGACGGAACGTATTCCTCGTATGTGCGCGGATATATGTCACCTTGTCACAGTCGGTGCGCGGATATATGTCACCTTGTCACAGTCGGTGCGCGGATATATGTCACCTTGTCACAGTCGGTGCGCGGATATATGTCACCTTGTCACAGTCGGTGCGCGGATATATGTCACCTTGTCACAGTCGGTGCGCGGATACATGTCACCTGGTCACAGTCGGAGCCTGCCACTCAGTGACAGTCGGTGACGTCCAGTAAAAAAAACCGTGATGCCCAGTGACACTCAGTGAATCTAAGCGGTATTCAGTGACTCTCAGTGACTCTCAGTGACTCTCAGCGGCATTCAGTGACTCTCAGTGACTCAGCGGCATTCAGTGACACTCAGTGACCCACAGCGGCATTCAGTGACACTCAGTGACCCACAGCGGCGTCCGGTGCCACTCAGTGACACTCAGTGACACTCGGTGACACCCAGTGACACCCAGTGACATTTGGTGACACTCAGGGGCGCCGGTGTCGCCCGGTCACACTCACAGTCCGGGTGGGTCTCGGGTTCTATTGGGGACGCAGTCACTGTCCGATGGTGGCCTCCGCGCCGCTGGCCAGTCCCGCCCCACACCAGGCTGCCTGGCGACTACAGTCACGGCCGCACACACACTGATGCATGTGTCGAGGTTTCCATCACAACATCACAAAGGGAAACGGGCGTCGCAAAAGTCACCAGTGAACCTCGACAAACTGTGATCGCACCTCGAGACACCACTATTACTGAGTATCAACTGACGCACAATAAAGACATCAAAACATAAAAGATTAGCGCAACTATGAGCCACAAGGGCCCTTCTTGGTTGCACTCTGTGCACTCAACCAGTTGCCCACCAAATCTGTCAATCAGCCCTCCCTGTAATGCTTAAAAACAAGCCCTCTATTCTTATAATGATTGACTATGCTGTTTTAAAAGATATTCAATGTGCTGCTACTGTCAATCGTTTCTGGCAGCTGGTTCCAGTGTTCTACTACCCTGTTGGTGAAGAAAGTCTGTCTTAACCTTGTTCTGCTGTGGTTAACTTTAATTTTGAATTTATGACCTCTAATTGCATCATTTATTTAAATTCAAACATTTCCCCAAGATATCCCCTCTCCAGACCATGGAAAAATTGAAAGACCTCGATGAGATCTCCTCTCAGCCTTCTATATCTATGTGAAAACATATTTGAATTTCTTCAATCTTTCCTCATATGCCAGGTTGCTTATACCATTAACCATTTTTGTAGCCCTCTTTTGTACTCTCTAAAAGCCAACAATCTTTTTCATAGCTAGGAGACCAAGCTTGGATGCAGTATTTCAAATGTGGCTTGACATGTGCACAGTAAAGCTTCCTGGTGACTTCCTCACTTCTGTATGATACATTCCTATGTATTTCCCAAAGCATTCTCAGTGCCTTCTTCCTGGCTTCCTCGGTCTGTTCTGATGCCCCCAATTTTGTGTTTCGAATAACACCTAAATCCTTCTCCTGTTGAGTCACTGGTCACACACATATTGTTTGTTTATTGGTTGGTTCACGACACACTTTATGCACATTCACGGCTAATGGCGCCGCCCACACTGTTTCGCCGGTGGGCCGCGGGATTGGGAAATGTCCTGAGTGGCACTAGAGTCGAACCCGGGACCTTTGGTACCCATAGCCCGACACCTTAACCACTCGGCCATCCCCGCTCCAGTCACACACATAGCACTCGGTCACCCATCAAGTATGGAGCATTCATATGCTGCTTACCTACACGAATGATTTTGCACTTATCAAAATTAAATTTCATTTGCCATTCTTCGGACCACTTCACAAGTTCGTCTAAGTCTTTTTTGCAGCGAGATATGCTCATTTTGACCTGCTATTGCCCTAAAGACCTTCAAGTCATCCGCAAATTCCAAAACTTTACTGCTTAGGCCACTTTCAATGATATTTACAAATATACTGAACAGTATTGGCCCCAGTACTGACCGCTGGGAGACTCCACTAAGAACATTTTGCCAGATGACTGTACCATTTAGCATCACTCTTTGCTGTCAATCTGAAAGCCACAACTCTATCCATTTTAAGATGCTACCTGCAATACCATGGAACTGAACCTGTATCATTAACCGTTTATGGGTTACCTTGTCAAAGGCCTTACTAAAGTCAAGATATGCTACATCAACCTGATTTCCCTGATCAAATTGTTTTGTGGCGAAGTTAAAAAAGTCCAAAAGATTTGTGAGACACGATCGTCCTTTTCTAACCACATGTTGAGTATCTTCAATCAATCTGTTTCCTTCCAGATCACTAACTATTCTATCCTTGATAATTGATTCGAGTACCTTGCAGACTAGGGATGTGAGACTTACTGGCCTATAGTTTTCAACTTTCCCTCTTTCTCCTTTCTTGAAAATAGGAACTACATTTGCCCTTTTCCAATCTGTTTGAATTTCATTTTGTGAAACTGATCTACAAAAGTATTATCCTAAGTGGAAATGCCAGTTCCTTTTCAGCAAACCGCAATACCCTAGCATAAATTTAATCAGGTCCTCCTGCCTTGTTTGGCTTTATTTTCCTGATATGATTGTAAACAACATCACTATCAATGAAATCAACATCATTTATCAGATCACATGTCACTGAAAAATGGTTAATGGTATAAGCAACCTGGCATATGAGGACAGATTGAAGAAATTGAATATGATTTCACTTAGATATATAAGGCTGAGGAGATCTCATCCAGGTCTTTAAATTTGTCCATGGTCTGGAGAGGGGATATCTTGGGGAAATGTTTGAATTTAACGGAAATGCTGCAATTAGAGGTCATAAATTCAAAATTAAAGTTAACCACAGCAGAGCAAGGTTAAGACAGACTTTCTTCACCAACAGGGTAGTAGAACACCGGGACCAGCTGCCAGAAACCATTGTCAGTAGCAGCACATTGAACATATTGAAAAACAGCATAGACAAGCATTATAAGAAGAGAGGGCTTGGTTTTAAGTATACAGGGAGTGCTGATTGACAGATTTGGTGGGCAACTGGTTCAGTGTACAGAGTGCAACCAAGAAGGGCCCTTGTGGCTCATAGTTGCGCTAATCTTTTGGCTTTATGTCTTTATGAACTATGGTGTACGGTCGGCAGATTGGTTATATCTTTCCAATGTAAACACTGATTTAAACTGGTTGCTCAGCTCCTCAACCATCTCACTATCCTCACCCAATGTAGTCCCATTTACTTCCAATGGACCAATTGTGCTAGAAACTTTACTCAGCTTGTAGAAACTAAAGAACTTTTTACTGTCCCCATTACAGTTCCTAGCCAAATCCAATTCTTTTGCTCACTTTGCTGCTCTGGTTTTTTGCTTCACAGTGTCTCCAGCTTTTCGATACGCCTTTAGATTAACGATATTTGCAGCTTCTTTAAACACTCTAAATGCAGCTTTCTTAGCCTTAATTGCTTTTAGCAAGCTTGGTGTAAGCCATGCTGGCTTTCCTAGCCTTCTTTTGCGTCTTTGCTTGTTGGGGACATGTGTAATCTGAATTTCCTTCAAGTAAGATTTGAACTTTTCCCACATTTCACAGGCATTTAAACTGGAGAATTCGTCTTCCCATCTGATAGCACTTAAAGCCGCTCTCATGCAGTCAAAGTCTGCTCTGTTGAAATTTGGAACCTTTACCAAATTCTCCTTAAAAATTTCCCCTACATGTGCCTTGAATCTAACTATGTTATGGTCATTTCTTCCCAGAGATTCTCCTACAGTCAAGTCTTGAACCAAGTCACTTAAATCAGAGAATACGAGGTCCAAGAATGAGCCATGCCTGGTAGGTTCCGATACAAACTGGTGTAGAGCATTTCACCACCCCCTTCCACTGCTGGACCCCTATTGCCCGAAAACATATTGCATCCCTGGATCTCATAGTCCTGCAAGTTATCTCCAAAATACCCTTCACTGACCCATGCTTCCGTAATGCAAACAAAATCTGGTTCCTCCTCAGCAACATAACACTTGAACTCATCAAATTTCGATCGGATGCTCTGAGCATTAAACATCATACACTTAACAAATGCTCCATAACCACCTTTGGCTTTTTCATGCTGATGAGTTCTTTTATCACTAGATGAACTATCACTCTGCCTCCTTGACTGCCTTGGCTGACACTATTGGAATATTCCTGAGTTGGCAATGCAATTTCATCCCTCCCCACCCAATTTCCTAGTTTCCCTGAAGGACATGCTCATACACTTTGCTGAACACATGGACCCCCTTCTCGGAGAAGTGCAGGCCATCCCTCTGATAGAGGTCCCATGATGCATCAAACCTGCACCACTCGTCTACAAAGGTAAAACCTAACTCATGCCAGAGCTTACCTACCCTGGCGTTGGCTGCCAGTGCCCTAGAGCTCCACTCAGGGGAGGCTCCAACCCTAGGCAAAATTGCAGTTACAATGACTCTCCTATTGTTGCCCTTCAGGGTGGACAGAAGGCCCCTGTAGTCCTGCAGCAGCTCCTCACTCCTAGCAGGACCTATGTTATTTACCCCTACCTGTACTATAACTGTACTAAACTGGTGATCACTGGTGACCTGTGCCACCACTGGTACCAGGTCCTTCACCTTGGTACCAGGCCTGGTGATGCACCTCCTGTTCCTCCTACCTTTACAGAATAACCGATCTAAATGTCGCACATGAGAGTCGCACTGTCTCCTTGCTAATACTATCCTGGGGGCAGTCCTCCAATGCCTGGAACCTATTCGATGTTAATATGCCTGCCCGCTGGGCCGTTCGACTAGGCTTCCTCCCGCTCCTACCACCTGCCACCTGCCACACACTGACCCTTTCCTTAGGCTCGCGTCTCCAAATCCTCCACCCCCTGACCTCATGCCACTTCCCCTCTTCTTACCTACCAGAACTACCCCTCCTCTGTTCACTATTAACACACCCCTCTCGAGAAATCCCAGCCACCTCCACAATAGGGGAGGTGGCACAATACCATCCATAAGCACACATCGGCCGCCGCTGAAGCCACCACATGTGTTGAGTTCAGCCGGAGCAACTGTGCCAATGAGTGCCGACCACACACCACAACACAACATCTGTGCCAATGAGTGCCAACCACACACCACAACACAACATCTGTGCCAATGAGTGCCGACCACACACCACAACACAACATCTGTGCCAATGAGTGCCGACCACACACCACAACACAACATCTGTGCCAATGAGTGCCGACCACACACCACAACACAACATGTACCAATGAGTGCCGACCACACACCACAACACAACATCTGTACCAATGAGTGCCGACCACACACCACAACACAACAGACGATCGATTACATTTCAACTCTCACGGCACTCTGGTAAACGTAGCCGGCTTTTTAAGTTACTCCGATTAGTTAAGTTAGTCAAGCCAAGCAACGGTAACCTGAGATCGACTCGCTGCGCTGAAAAGCAAATACAATATGTAACTGTCGCAAACAGACGAATACAAGCAACTAACTGCTCTGCATGGTTCAAACACTTTTACAGTGCAAATGTGACCTGAACAAATGTCACCCAGCGTTACAAATAGTGATCGGTGGATGGTGCGATCGCCGGCCAACATTCAACCTAGAACGATGAATCTAAATACATCTCGAACCTAAATAATGCATATTCCTCGATATCTGGGGACGTGTGGCCTAGGGGTAAGTTGCTCGTCTCACAATCGAAAGGTTGTGGGTTCGAGTCTCACCTGTCGCTACTCTTCGCCCGCAACCAATCGGCGTGAGAGATTGGCGACGCTACATGACTTAACGGTCGATGTGTCGTAAACCAATAACCAACCAATTCCTCGATATCTATCTGATGCAACAGTGCGTTGCTGCCTGATATGCGTGCTATAACTACATATTGCACTTTTCACATTGCAAGGCTGGACGGTGCTGTTTGATGATGAACTTCTCTGTGATAAAGTGCTTAAGATTCACTGGAAAGTGCAAACTGAGATTCTGGTGTCACAGGTTTGAAGAAAAATATCCTCGCTATGTTCGATTACCATAAATGTTCCTCACTTCATCCATTACCAAAGCACAAACCCAGCCCTGATTGTCGGTGCTGACTATTTGAATAACGAGAGCGCTTGAGAGCTGGATAGCTGGTTAGATGCCTGGCTATGCATTGCGGATTATAAGGTATCAGGCTGTGTTGTGGATTGAGAGGTGTTGGACTGTATATCGTGGATTGTGAGATGTATTGTGGATTGTGAAGTGTCAGGCTGTGTATTGTGGATTGTGAAGTGTCAGGCTATGTATTGTGTGTATTGTGATTTGGTGTCAGGCTGTGTATTGTGGATTGTGAGAGGTGTCAGGCTGTGTATTGTGTATTGTGGATTGTGAAGTGTCAGGCTGTGTATTGTGGATTGTGAAGTGTCAGGCTGTGTATTGTGGATTGTGAGATGTATTGTGGATTGTGAAGTGTCAGGCTGTGTATTGTGGATTGTGAAGTGTCAGGCTGTGTATTGTGGATTGTGAGATGTATTGTGGATTGTGAAGTGTCAGGCTGTGTATTGTGGATTGTGAGATGTATTGTGGATTGTGAAGTGTCGTTTTATTGAAGTGTCAGGCTGTGTATATGTAGTGATTGTGAAGTGTCAGGCTGATTGTGAATTAAGTGCAGGCTTGTATTGTGGATTGTGAAGTGTCAGGCTGTGTATTGTGGATTGTGATATGTATTGTGGATTGTGAAGTGTCAGGCTGTGTATTGTGGATTGTGAGGTGTCAGGCTGTGTATTGTGGATTGTGAGATTTGTTGTTGATTGTGGAGTGTCAGGCTGTTTTTGTGGTTGTGGATGTCGGTCTGTGTTTTGTGGATTGTGGAGTGTCAGGCTGTGCATTGGGAATTGTGAGGTGTCAGGCTGTCTTTTGTGGATTGTGAGATGTCGGGCTGCGTTTTGTGGATTGTGAAGTGTCAGGCTGTGCATTGTGAATTGTGAAGTGCCAGGCTGGGTATGTGGATTGTAAAGTGGCAGGCTGTGCACTGTGGATTGTAAAGTGGCAGGCTGTGCACTGTGGATTGTAAAGTGGCAGGCTGTGCACTGTGGATTTTGGGCCTGCGACAATGAGGTTTTGTGTGAATGTTTGTGACTTTGGATCGTGTGTATGTTTTGAGAGAAGTGTTGTATGTTTTGAGAGAAGTGTTGTATGTTTTGAGAGAAGATCTGCGCTGCATACTGTGGTGATATTGGCGTCACGTGACGTAGGCTCTGGGATTGGCTGCAGGGTGGTGTGGGCGTGGCCGAGTACCGCTGCAGTTCCGGTTCCAGGTGGGTTGTTTTGTTTGGAGCCGTCAGTGTATATGTAGTGGTGTGCCGGGTAGTTTGTTTTGAAGCTGAAAAAAAGTTAAGCAACTTCGGAAACGGAATGAGAGTAAATGTCGTCTGTGATAAGATAATTCGTACATGGGTGCCTTGGTGTAGTTCAGTAGTTAATGTAGTTTTAGTTAAGTTAGTGTAGTTATTAGTACCTTTATGTCTTCCACCACGCTGTGAAACTGAGTTGTGGTGTGAGTTTTTGGAGAACGAATCGTCCACAGTGCCGATTATCTGAAGATAGTAGTAGTAGTTGTAGTAGATAAGTAGTGGTATGCAGTAGACAACAACCTATAAGACGGTACTGAAGTGGAAACAACTAACTGGAAATATCATTGGAAAGCAAACGAAAGATCCGTGCACACTGATCGACGTGGTTGTGTGAGTGGCGATGCAGGACTCCACACGATCGCTGGCGATTTCAGCGCAGAAGATTTCTGCCATAACCTTAAATCACAACTCTGCGCTATATTATCGCAAATTCCAACGCCAGCAAATGGAACAACCAAGTTCAACTTTGCAATATCGCCATTCGTGCCAAGGACGCACTCTGTCAAGTCATCAGGTGAGCTTGTGGAAGTATTTGGAGTAGAAGAGCTATAAGGCACCCTAGAATCCCTCGATGCGTCATCCCTATTTACAAACGTTTCCGTGGACACAGCAATCTTAATCATTCTGATAATTATCCAAGATAATTATGCGCTATGTCTGCGAAAATAACTCCATTCCAGCAGCACGACATCCTGTACTTGTCCTTGAGCGCGTAGCTGAGGTTTGCACTGGCCGCACTGAAAGCATTGGCATTGTTAGTTTAGCTACATGCACCTGCTGCCTATGGACGGTTAGTTTAGCTGAATACATCTGCTGTCTATGGACGGCTAGCTTAGCTAAATACATCTGCTGTCTATGGACGGCTAGCTTAGCTACATGCACCTGCTGTCTATGAACGGTTAGTTTAGCTGAATACATCTGCTGTCTATGGACGGCTAGCTTAGCTAAATACATCTGCTGTCTATGGACGGCTAGCTTAGCTACATGCACCTGCTGTCTATGAACGGTTAGTTTAACTAAATACACCTGCTGTCTATGGATGGTACAGTTTAGCTAAATACACCTGATGTCCATGGACGGTTAGTTTAGCTAAGCACACGTGATGTCTATGGGCGATTAGTTTAGTTAACCGATTTCTATGAACGAATAAATGGCTCCGCCGACTTGACCTATCTTGCGAACGGCGACGTCTCGACCGAGCAGTAGCCGCTGATCACTACCCAACACCTCGGCCGGGCAGTAGCCGCTGATCACTACTCAGCTCCTCGGCCGGGCAGTAGCCGCTGATCACTACCCAACTCCTCGGCCGGGCAGTAGCCGCTGATCACTACCCAACTCCTCGGCTAATCAGTAGCCGCTGATCACTACTCAGCTCCTCGGCCGGGCAGTAGCCGCTGATCACTACCCAACTCCTCGGCCGGGCAGTAGCCGCTGATCACTACTTAGCTCACTAAGCACGTCCTCATCTACGCCTTGAACGTTTCCCTCGGCGGCTTCGAGAACACAGGAGGTATTTTTGTGTTGGCTGAGCCGGCGAGAAGCGTACCGAACGGGTCCGCGAGCGACATTGTATCTACCGCTTGACGTTCCGTCGCAGCCTCGGATACCTCCCAGAGACACGGCTCATTAGCAGTGAAGTTGACACACGGAACAGTGCACTGGCCTCTCCTGAATCAGCTTTGCAGGTGACAAATGTCGCTCTGTGTGCCTGCGTTTAGTGACTGGTGAAGAACTCACTGTTTGTAGCATGGTAAATCACCATTGCAGTTCCAGAAAGGAAGCTCACTCATTGGCACCCTGCAGGAAAGTGAGCCATACCTCTGTACTCCTTCGAAGCACTGGCGAAGCCAAAACGTCCCAGTTCAGAACGGCAACGTTATCACCATGCCTGCGTCAAATCGCTGCCAGTTCATCCAGATGCTCAATGGCCATCCCAGACTCATGAGCGTAGCGAGAAACATAGTCAGATCCTGGCGCACAAACAGCAACAACTGGCTCTTCCCGAGAGGACGACGTCGACCGTTCTACGAACGTGCTGTTCTTCCCGCCGTCGAAGCGCAGCATCAGCACTGCGGACAGCCGGCCACAGGGAGCAGATCGGCTCATCGGCTGGCTTCGCTCGCTCGCACCACGCATGTCCAGCCTGGCTTCGCTCGCTCGCACCACGCATGTCCAGCCTGGCTTCGCTCGCTCGCACCACGCATGTCCAGCCTGGCTTCGCTCGCTCGCACCACGCATGTCCAGCCTGGCTTCGCTCGCTCGCACCACGCATGTCCAGCCTGGCTTCGCTCGCTCGCACCACGCATGTCCAGCCTGGCTTCGCTCGCTCGCACCACGCATGTCCAGCCTGGCTTCGCTCGCTCGCACCACGCATGTCCAGCCTGGCTTCGCTCGCTCGCACCACGCATGTCCAGCCTGGCTTCGCTCGCTCGCACCACGCATGTCCAGCCTGGCTTCGCTCGCTCGCACCACGCATGTCCAGCCTGGCTTCGCTCGCTCGCACCACGCATGTCCAGCCTGGCTTCGCTCGCTCGCACCACGCATGTCCAGCCAGGCGATCTTGTTACTCCCGTTGTTGCCGTCAGTTGGTTGTGTGGAAACACCCAATGTTGCCTTCCCCACATCGGTTACATGGACCGGGGGTGGGGGGCTCATCGGAGGGGAGGGCGAACCCTCCGCACCCGTATGTTTCGGATTGGGAGCGCAGCCCCTGCCCCCAGCTGCGGGTCTGGGCCTGGCCGGTTTGGGCCGCGGCATGGCCGGTGCTGATTACGCTCGCCACCGAGCCATGGCCGCGGCAATATGCAGCCTAGCTCGCCTGTTCCTTGACGGTAGGCGAGCGATCACCTCACCGGGTTCAAGTAGCAGTCACGCTAAGCGTCGCCCAGCGAACGGCTGGACCATCTGACACCTGGCTCAGAGCAAAGGTGGCCCGGAGCTGATCACCGCCTGAGGGAGCATGGTCTGGTTGGACTGCACTCTCCCTCCAGCCGCAATTGCATCGACCAGAAGCTGTGCCACGTGATATTCGGCTGCACGTCCAATGTCGAGCCGAAATGCATCAAGCCATTGCAGCCGTGGCCTGGTTCGAGGTGCCGAACCGGTCCGCTACCAATCCGGGATTTTGCACCTCACCAGGACTTTTGTGTACATGTTGGTGCAAGTACTATTCGGATTGCCAATGCGAGTTAAGTGATGCGCTAGGACGTATATCGGAGGACGTGGATCAACACCAAAAAACGGTGGTGGCTGACACGACTGGTATCTTCTGGGCGGTTGTCGGGACAGGGACGGATGACTTTCGGGAGGGTTGAAGCTTCGTTGGAGAAGGGGTGAGGACGAAATGAGTGAAGCAATGTTTTCGCTTTGGCGGCTGAAATCTGTGTGGGAATAGGAGGGGGGGGGGGCGACTGCACAGTTTCTGGGCCCTCAGCTACAACAGATTTTCCATGTTGGCGACGGCTTTGTCTCTGTGTCCTGCCCCCCGGCCGTATATCTCCGTGAAAATACTGGCGGAATATATGGTCTGTGATGCCATAGTAAGCATAGAAGATGGACTAGGGTCCTTGTGCGTGGCCAAGTTGAATAGGTCATTGTCTTTACAGAGACAATGTGTTTGTTTACAACTGACAACCGGGGACTCACCTTGACGTATTGCTGTGCACTTCGTCCTGTGAGCAACCGCAAGAGGCACGCGAGTGTCAACCTCAGTACCGAATAGGGCAAATGTCAACCGGCCCGTGCTACCTGAAAGCTTGATCAGATGCGGCTTATGTGGATAGGTAGCGTGTTGCGTGGCACAGGCGCCGTGATATCGCACCGGCAGTTGTTGGTGCGACAAAAAGTGCTATGATGGCACACCCTGATATAGGCATATGGGCACTCATAAACCAGTGGGACTCGTTAGTCAGATATTATTAACCATCGTTGTCGTATTGCTTCCACTTCCATTGCTCATGGCCATAGGTCTTCCACACGGAGGCCCAGCGGAAGTGGTCCCCACTGAGGCCACCTGACCACGAGCTCACTGCCACCAATGTCAGCCGGCATCCAATCAAAATATCCAGCTTTCGGCCGGAAATCTGCTCTGCCTTCGGGACGCCCTGGGTCCGGCTAATCTAGTCGAATATCTAGCCCAGATTGGCTGACAGCGGGGGATGATTTCTAACAATCAGTAGTCGGCGATCGTTATGGCACGGCTGATACAGACGGGAAACAGCTGGCAGCCGGTACTGGTCGTCGCGAACGTTGGCGCAACACGGAAACCGGCCGCCGACTGGTGGATCGGGCTGATACGGACGGGAAACAGCTGGCAGCCGGTACTGGTCGTCAGCGAACTTTCGCAACTGCTCGCGGCAGTGCACTGGAATTCACTTCCCGTAGAGTACATGTATGAGGTGAGCACGTCAAAACCGCTGATGACGTTGATACAATTTGACAATGCGATTGGGCAAACTGCGGGCGAACGGTAGCAATAACAGATGAACACCGCATCTGGTGAGAAGAGTATGATGATGCAGAGGTCAGGCACCGAGCGTGATGGGAACGGCCAACACACCACAGCCACCGCATCCGGGTGTCATGCGGGATCATAGATACCAAGTCAGGAAGTACAAGTCGGGACTGAGGATTAATCCTGATACAAAGACAGTGGCGGGACTGAGAACATGCTGAGACAAGGCGGCGAACTGCGGAACTGTTCAGCCAAGATGACGAGACTAAGACAAAGACAAGGTGGTGGGACTGAGGCAAGGCTGAGATAACGCTTTGCCACTGCGTCGTGGCTGAGACGGCGCTGAGACAAGGCGGCGGCCGAGCCAGATCTGCACGATGCCCACATACCGGGCGGTAATGTGAGACATCGGCGCTGCCGGGGTGGCACATCAACGGCGGCCCGGCGACCTTCCACATAATCAAACGTCGGCGGCCCTGACGACTGGGTTCGTCCATGCGACGCTGCTTCATCGGCTGACTGCGCCTTCGGCCGGCGGTGTCGCCTGCTCCCATTGTGCACGGGCGGCGCCGGCGGTACTGCGGGCGAGCCTCAATCCTGATAATCCTGTACACACACCGACCGGCGGTGTCGCCTGCTCCCCATTGTGCACGGGCGGCGCCGGCGGTACTGCGGGCGAGCCTCAATCCTGATAATCCTGTACACTACACCGGCCGGCGGTGTCGCCTGCTCCCATTGTGCACGGGCGGCGCCGACGGTAATGGTGCTGATCCTCAATCCTGAGACTCGTGTACACCACGGCGGCGGGCCGGCCGAGCCGGCGCACACGGAGCGGAGGATCCCGGACACCGTCTCGGGCCCGTCCACAGCTGGCCGCCGGTACTGGTCGTCAGCGATCGTTATGGCACGGCTGATACGGACGGGAAACAGCTGGCAGTCGGTACTGGTCGTCAGCGAACTTTCGCAACTGCTCGCGGCAGTGCACTGGAATTCACTTCCCGTAGAGTACATGTATGAGGTGAGCACGTCAAAACCGCTGATGACGTTGATACAATTTGACAATGCGATTGGGCAAACTGCGGGTGAACGGCAGCAATAACAGATGAACACCGCATCTGGTGAGAAGAGTATGATGGTACAGAGGTCAGGCACCGAGCGTGATGGGAACGGCAACAGCCACACAGCCACCGCATCCGGGTGTCATGCGGGATCATAGATACCAAGTCAGGAAGTTTCGGGACTGAGATAATCCTGATACAAGCTGGCGGGACTGAGGAACTGCTGAGAGAAGGCGGCGAACTGAGGAACTGTTCAGCCAAGATGACGAGACTACGACAAAGACAAGGTGGTGGGACTGAGAACATGCTGAGATAACGCTTTGCCACTGCGTCCGGGCTGAGACGGCGCTGAGACAAGGCGGCGGCCGAGCCAGATCTGCACGATGCCCACATACCGGGCGGTAATGTGAGACATCGGCGCTGCCGGGGTGGCACATCAACGGCGGCCCGGCGACCTTCCACATAATCAAACGTCGGCGGCCCTGACGACTGGGTTCGTCCATGCGACGCTGCTTCATCGGCTGACTGCGCCTTCGGCCGGCGGTGTCGCCTGCTCCCATTGTGCACGGGCGGCGCCGACGGTACTGCGGGCGAGCCTCAATCCTGATAATCCTGTACACCACACCGGCCGGCGGTGTCGCCTGCTCCCATTGTGCACGGGCGGCGCCGGCGGTACTGCGGGCGAGCCTCAATCCTGATAATCCTGTACACCACACCGGCCGGCGGTGTCGCCTGCTCCCATTGTGCACGGGCGGCGCCGACGGTACTGCTGATGATCCTCAATCCTGAGACTCGTGTACACCACGGCGGCGGGCCGGCAGAGCCGGCGCACACGGAGCGGAGGATCCCGGACACCGTCTCGGGCCCGTCCAGTGTTACCACACCGCAGCCGGCAGGAGAGACATGTCCGCGGCGAAGACGGAGGGGCGTCCAGCTGATGGATCACCTATCAGTCCCGGTCAGATGAGTTCTAGCATGGGAGAGAGAGGGAGAGGGAGAGAGAGAGAGAGAGGGGGGAGAGATAGAGAGACGGAGACGGAGACGGAGACGGAGACGGAGACGGAGACGGAGACGGAGACGGAGACGGAGACGGAGACGGAGACGGAGACGGAGACGGAGACGGAGACGGAGACAGCGATAGACATAAAGATAGAAATAGAGTTAGAGTCGAGATGGAGATGGAGATGGAGATGGAGATGGATTAGAGATGGAGATTGAAACTTGCCGCAAATTTAATGAAGGATATTGGGCAGGCGATGGGTGTACGGTGTTGGGCTCTATTCGTAAACGCACATCATGACACTTGTGGACGCTTCATACCTTCCCGACCCGACCCGACCCGACTGGACTTGGTTCGACCCGGTCCGGCCCAACCCAGTCTAGCCCAGTCCGGCGCAGTCCGACCAACTGCGCCCCAGCCCGATACAATGCGGTCCGGCGGTAGCGCCTTCTGAGGTGCCTATAACTTAACAGCGATCTGCCATCACGTGAGAAGCCCCAAAATGCAGCTTTCTTGCCGTGTCGGCTGCCTATTTCAGTCTACGAGGCCCGGGAATGCCCAGTTGCCGCTACATTATTCTACATGGGGAATTTTGCAGGGTTTCGACGCTTCCATTATCTGTGCGTGCCAAGGAGCGCTTTATCTACAGGGATTAATGTGAGCGTGGCGTGCGATGTTTTACTGCCAATTCTTCATTCATAAGATACGACGCAGTCAGATAAGGTGAATTATTGAGCTCGCTTAAAGCGCGCACGAAAGCCGCGATATAGCCTCATAAAGTTCATCAGGCTCATAAAATGCTAAGGCTTAATAATAGCCACAGGAGCCATCCGTGTCAAGCCTATCTCGAAAAGATACCAGAAAAATACATACTCACACCGCAATCTCACACCTACTATCTCACGTTCCAAGGGAACCATATCACAGCCTATCTAGCACCATGTACCTGATATTGCATATCATATCACTCTTCTCAAGCCTCGTTCCTCATCCTAGTTGTACAACTTACAAATTCCATCTGCTGCATCTGGCCAGCGCCACCGCCACAGCTCGTGCGTGTGATGAACACCGGGGCAGGTGTTGTCCATCGGGCGACACTCTCGGGGGGGGGGGACGTGGGTGGAAGTGTCTGTGACGTCATCCGACCCCGCTGCCGTTGACCGTTTCCGAGCGAGTGTGCCGGTTACCGAGGTGATGGCGACAGAGGTGCTTTGCAGTCGGTGTCGGCACTCGGAACACGGTGTCTGCTGTTCGCGCGGTAACGCTGTGTGTGTGTGTGGGGGGGGGGGACACCAGCACCACGCGCAAACGTCACTGGCGGGTACAACACGGTATCCGCTGCTCGCGTGGCACCGCTGGGGGGGGGACACCAGCACCACGCGCAAACATCACTGGCGGGTACAGCACGGTATCCGCTGCTCGCGTGGCACCGCTGGGGGGGGGACACCAGCACCACGGGCAAACGTCACTGGCGGGTACAACACGGTATCCGCTGCTCGCGTGGCACCGCTGGGGGGGACACCAGCACCACGGGCAAACGTCACCGGCGGGTACAACACGGTATCCGCTGCTCGCGTGGCACCGCTGGGGGGAGGGACACTAGCACTGCGCGCAAACGTCACTGGCGGGTACAACACGGTATCCGCTGCTCGCGCGGCACCGCTGACAGGCGCGCTGACAGTCATCAACTAAATCGCGCCGCCGACCATCGCACGTCAGATGGCGCGACTGTGGCTCAGACGGTCCGGAAGACGTCACCAAATCACGACTGTGGAAGCCGCGTCCAGGGATTTACATTTTTGGTGAAGTTGTTCACCCCACACGGACGACATATCACTAATTATTTCGTCTGCACTCGACACGCGATGAAGCGTCTGTTTGTTGTCCTCAGAACAGGTATTAGTCTCATAACAGTGGGTTGTCCTCAGAACAGTATGTTGGCCTCAGAATACAGTGTGGTGGCCTCAGAACAGTGTGTTCTCCTTAGAGCAGTTTGTTGCCATCAGAACAGTTCGTTTGTTTTGTTTATTGGTTGGTTCACGACACACTTTATGCACATTCACGGCTAATGGCGCCGCCCACACTGTTTCGCCGGTGGGCCGCGGGTTTGGGAAATGTCCTGAGTGGCGCTAGAGTCGAACCCGGGACCTTTGGTACCCATAGCCTGACACCTTAACCACTCGGCCATCCCCGCCCCCATCATAACAGTGTGTTCTCCTCAGAACAGTGTGTTGTCGTCAGAACAGTGTGTTGGCCTCAGAACAGTGTGTTCTCCTCAGAACAGTGTGTTCTCCTCAGATCAGTGTGTTGCCATCAGAACAGTGTGTTGTCCTCAGAATAGTGTGTTAACATCAGAACAGTGTGTTCTCCTCAGAGCAGTGTGTTGCCATCAGAACAGTGTGTTGTCGTCAGAACAGTGTGTTGGCCTCAGAACAGTGTGTTCTCCTCAGAACAGTGTGTTCTCCTCAGAACAGTGTGTTGCCATCAGAACAGTGTGTTCTCCTCAGAACAGTGTGTTAACATCAGAACAGTGTGTTCTCCTCAGAGCAGTGTGTTGCCATCAGAACAGTGTGTTGTCGTCAGAACAGTGTGCTGGCCTCAGAACAGTGTGTTCTCCTCAGAACAGTGTATTGTCCTCAGAATAGTGTATAGGCCTCCGAACAGTGTGTTTTCCTCAGAACAGTGTGCTGTCCTCAGAACAGTGTGTAGGCCTCAGCACAGTGTGTTGTCCTCAGACCAGTGTGTTTTCCTCAGAACAGTGTTTTGGGAGGCTCAATGTCATCCGCTTCAGGCGTTGCCATGACTACAGTTCAGTAAGGTGCATCGTTCAACAGCGTACCTTGCGCCTACGTATGAAGTCGTGTGTGTACTTGCTTCGTAGTGCGTGTGGCAGCACATTCGCTATGCTATTACCGTCATTTAGGGCGGAGCCACCAGCTCCTCGGTTCGGTATTGGCCGTTGTGTGCTGACGGTTTACTGATATGTTCGCAGGACTGTGTAGTAGATCAGCTCAGGTGTCCCCTGATGTGAGGAAGGCTTTGGATCCGCATGGTTTGCATCGATAATTACGCTTGCTTTTTCTCAGAGGAGACGCGTGCCTTATTTGGCCAAGGTGTGTGATTCAGATGCCACAAGGCATCGCGTGTGATCATGGAGTGATTATTACCGAACGAACTATGAAAGCAATCAGCTGACTGATGATTGCTAGTTCAATTACGCATGACATAACACCGACGCACAGATAGCCCAGTGTTGCTGTTGATCACAGTATATCAGTGTAGCTACTGATCGGGAAGGCGGCTCCTGAGTGCTATATATCAGTGTAGCTACTGAACGGTAAGGCGGCTCCTGAGTGCTATACATCAGTGTTGCTACTGAACTTGAAGGCGGCTCCTGAGTGCAAATAATGGCAAGCTGTTCACCGATATATACGTATATATGTAAGTGGATGATTATATTATAGACTGCTTCAAGTAGGCTCAACAGTGACTGCAGAACTAGTATTTTTCTTGCTGCCTGGTGTTCGTCAAGACCCAAGTCGGCAAACAGTCGATACTAATGACCGCTCGTGAATCCTTGCCGGCCTGTTTGGAGGTTGAAGGTTTGCCAACTATGTCTCTCTCATTATTTGCACAACCCACGGCACTAATGCCGCTGCCCGGTAGTGGTGCTGCGTGGTATAGCCAGTTCAATTACGCACGGCATACACTGGCAGTTCGGCAACTTTCCATCTCCAGAGTTCATGTACAAGCAAACTAAAACAGTTTTGCACCTGGCGCTCCAGACAACACGACACCAGCGCAACGAAAATTTGACTGGGAAGTCATATAAATATGTCGTAAGAACATTAAGATGCCTGTTCCCTTATTCACTTATTTATTTATTTGACATTTTTGTGAGATACACCCAGATTGAAGAACAAATCAGTGGAATATACGAGTGCGTGCCTGGAAACCTAACGTATCGCATGGCAAATTCCTTGAGACCATTCTATCTACGAAGAATTGTTACACTATTGGCGTACCGTGATTGCTTTGGCTATTTGGCGTGCTGATTAGCGAAATGTGCCACACCGTGTGAGGGTCGAGCGAGATATCCGGCACAGTGTGAGGACCGAGCGAAATATGTCATACCGTGTGAGGGTCGAGCGAGATATCCGGCACAGTGTGAGGACCGAGCGAAATATGTCATACCGTGTGAGGGTCGAGCGAAATATCCGGCACAGTGTGAGGACCGAGCGAAAGAAATGAACCGGGGCACCGAAATATCGACCGTATGAGGGTCGAGCGAAATGTGCCACACCGTGTGAGGGTGGAGCGAAATATCCGGCACCGTATGCGGACCGAGCGAAGTATGCGGCACAGTGTGAGGGTGGAGCGAAATATCCGGCACAGTGTGAGGGTCGAGCGAAATATCTGGCACTGTATGCGGACCGAGCGAAATGTGCCACACCGTGTGAGGGTCGAGCGAAATATCCGACACCGTATGGGGGGGAGTATGCGGCACAATGTGAGGACCGAGGAAATGTCCACACCGTTGGGCCGAGCGAAATGTGCCACACCGTGTGAGGGTCGCGCGAGATATCCGGCACAGTGTGAGGGTCGCGCGAAATATCCGGCACCGTATGCGGAGCGAGCGAAATGTCCGGCACAGTGTGAGGACCGAGCGAAATATGTCATACCGTGTGAGGACCGGATGAAATATACGGCACATTGTGAGGAGCGAGCGAAGTATGCGCCAACGTATAGGGGCCGAGACTGAGCGAAAAAATGCGGCACTGTGTGGGGACCGACCACTGCCTTACACGAAACACCATCCGTAATGCAGAACACGTCCATGCCAGGCAGCAGCCAGTCCAACGACTGATCACAGAGACTGACCACAGTCCAGCGACTGATCACAGAGACTGACCACAGTCCAGCGACTGATCACAGAGACTGACCACAGTCCAGTGACTGATCACACAGACTGCCACAGTCCAGAGACTGATCACAATCCAACCACTGGTCACAGTCCAGAGACTGATCACAGTACAGATACTGATCACAGTCCAGCGACTGATCACATAGACTGATCACAGAGACTGATCACAGCCCAGAGACTGATCACAGTCCAGCGACTGCTGTCAGAGTCTGATCACAGTCCAGCGACTGATCACAGAGATTGATCACAGCCCAGCGACTGATCACAGCCCAGCGACTTACCACAGTCCAGTGACTGTTCACAGTCCAGAGACTGATCACAGTACAGATACTGATCACAGTCCAGCGAATGATCACATAGACTGATCACAGAGACTGATCACAGCCCAGAGACTGATCACAGCCAGCGACTTGTCAGAGTCTGATCACAGTCCAGCGACTGATCACAGAGATTGATCACAGTCCAGCGACTGATCACAGCCAAGCGATTGATCACAGTCCAGCGACTGATCACAGTCCAGCGACTTACCACAGAGATTGATCACAGTCCAGCGACTGATCACAGTCCAGCGACTGCTGTCAGAGTCTGATCACAGTCCAGCGACTGATCACAGAGACTGATCACAGTCCAGCGACTGATCACAGTCCAGCGACTGACCACAGTCCAGCGACTGATCACAGTCCAGCGACTGACCACAGCCCAGCGACTTACCACAGTCCAGTGACTGTTCACAGTCCAGCGACTGATCACAATCCAGCGACTGGTCACAGTCCAGAGACTGATCACAGTGCAGATACTGATCACAGTCCAGCGACTAATCACAGTCCAGCGAATGATCACAGTCCAGCCACTGACCAAAGTCCAGCGACTGATCACAGTCCAGTGACTGATCATAGTCCTGCGACTGACCACAGTCCAGAGACTGATCAGTGTCCAGCGACTGATCACAGTCCAGCCACTGATCACAGTCCAGCGAATGGCCACGGTTCAGAGACTGACCACAGTCCAACGATTGACCACAGTCCAGCGAATGGCCACGGTTCAGAGACTGACCACAGTCCAAAGACTGGCCACGGTTCAGAGACTGACCACAGTCCGGAGACTGGCCACAGTCCGGAGACTGGCCACAGTCCGGAGACTGGCCACAGTCCGGAGACTGGCCACAGTCCGGAGACTGACCACAGTCCGGAGACTGACCACAGCCGGAGACTGGCCACAGTCCAGAGACTGACCACAGTCCGGAGACTGACCACAGTCCGGAGACTGGCCACAGTCCGGACTGGCCACAGTCCAGAGACTGGCCACGGTTCAGAGACTGACCACAGTCCGGAGACTGGCCACAGTCCGGAGACTGGCCACAGTCCGGAGACTGGCCACAGTCCGGAGACTGGCCACAGTCCGGAGACTGACCACAGTCCGGAGACTGGCCACAGACCGGAGACTGGCCACAGTCCGGAGACTGGTCACAGTCCGGAGACTGGCCACGGTCCGGAGACTGACCACAGTCCGGAGACTGGCCACAGTCCGGAGACTGACCACAGTCCGGAGACTGGCCACAGTCCGGAGAATGACCACAGTCCGGAGACTGACCACAGTCCGGAGACTGGCAGCGCTCGGGTCCGGGGATTGCGAGCGGTGCCAATCTGCAGGAAACATTTGTCTCCACATAGAGCTGCGCCGAGAGCCCAGTGCGGCTCTTCAGTGCTGCCGGTGATTGGGCCATTCTGTTTGCTTCAGGCTCAGTTGAGACATCATTAGGTGGACATTTCAGCCATTCATTGTACCCATTTGTTACCAGTAGTTTTCGCGAGAGCGGACGTTCTACGAATGCACGCCAGGCAATTAATATGATTGCTATATATCAGTGTAGCTACTGATCGGCAAGGCGGCTCCTGAGTGCTATATATCAGTGTAGCTACTGAACTTGAAGGCGGCTCCTGAGTGTATAAATAATGGCAAGCTGTTATATATATATATATATATATATATATATATATATATATATCATACTATATATATATATATATATATATATATATATATATATATATATATATATATATATATATATATATATATATATATATGTAAGTGAATGATTATAATATAGACTGCTACAAGTCGGCTCTACAGTGAGTTATGCAGAACTAGCATTTTCTTGCTGCCCGGTCAAAGCCCAATTTGGCCAACAGTCGATACTAATGATCACTCGTGAATTCTTGCCGGCTTGTTCGGAGGTTGAAGGTTCGCCATCTGCGGCTCTCTCATTATGTGCGCCATACACGGCATGACGGCTACCTGACCAGGAGTGGCGCTTGCCTCGGGCGAACCCGGAGTATTGTCCTGAGAAAAACCACCAACCGGCTGATCAGGCCACCGTCGGCAAGCGCAAAACAAACAGAACGGCAGATTGCGTGCTATTATCCGAGGAAACGAGTCGACTTCTACCAACATTTGGTCCGTTCTCCTGCCGGTGTATGGCATCAAGACAGGTCGAATCCTGAACACAAAAGAAATTAATTGCACACGCAGGACGACAAGCTCAGTGGTGTAGAGAATATGGGGATATTAGATATGAGGGTTATTTGAGTTAAATTTGTCAATGATTAAAAGTGCGTCAACAACTTTAAGTATGACTAGTGTATCGCGTATCATTTATTAGTCACGGACAGGCAATGCCTAATTTCAGGTGTATTCATATATACTTAAGCCTACGTTGGCACATAGATGATTAAGATGACGTCAATGACAATTCAAAATAAGTCTGTAAAGCATATGCGATATGAGAGATTACTCTCAAAGTCACAGTACCTGGCAGTGGGTCATGAACGCATTTACAGTGCAACTGGTGCGCAAAAATTACCGACTGCAGCAGTGTTCATCCTGCCGAATGATACATGCAGAACTGTGCCTGGGCATTCCTGCTGCTTCTGGATGGCATGCTAACAGACGAACATTGTAAAACAGACGAACAGACGTACACGTACACTGTAATACAGACACGTAAAACACGTACACTGTAAAACAGACACGTAAAACACGTACACTGTAAAACAGACACGTAAAACACGTACACTGTAAAACAGACACGTAAAACACGTACACTGTAAAACAGACACGTAAAACACGTACACTGTAAAACAGACACGTAAAACACGTACACTGTAAAACAGACACGTAAAACACGTACACTGTAAAACAGACGAACAAACAAACACTGTGAAACAGACGAACAGACGAACACTCTAAAAGAGACGAACAGGCGAACACTGTAAAAGGTGAGATGAAGCGATAAACCCTTGAATTATTTTTGTGCAAATAACATGACGCTGTATCTGTCTCGCATGTAGAGACTGGAGATTAAAAAGTCCTAGGAGGTGATCATACTGTGTCTGATGGTGCTTTGCAAATTTGATACCATACAATTTTACCCTACCTCTTTCATTTTCTCTCCTAAAACATTATTACGCCAAAAAAGATAAAGGATAAGGGAGGACGACAGGAAACGCGATACAAGAAATGAAAGGAACAGAATGCAATAAACAGATCAGCATGCCTAGCTCACTGATATTATTTGCAGACGTTCATATTTGTATATAAATTTATTGCCGAACGTGTTTATTCCAATGTGGTTTTACTGACGGATGCCTCTTCAATTCTATGGAAATGAGAGCACCTTATTTTATTTCCAGCTTTTGGTTCAGTGTAGAGTAACCAGAACATCCTATAATTTGTGGCATAAAAAGGTACTTCGAATTGTTGTCTAACTCTACGTCCTCTTTATTGGGGTAGTCGGGGCATACATTAAAGGAGGTACTGGTATAGATTGGTTAAGAAAAACTAGCAAGGTGGAAAGACATCGTGGATCAGCTATGTCCTGATGATAATAATTTTGTGCGATACAAGCAATTTACTGTAGGACATAAATATGGATTTGGATCAATAATCTTTACCACGTGTTTCTGCAACTTAATAATCCGATCAACCCTGGTGTGCTAATTACTTTCCCAGACTACAGCACAGTAATTTAGTCGTGATAAAATTAGTTTATTATATGGCAGGAGCAATTCGCTGGTATTGCCGATGATTGGAGAGTTGTACCCTTTATTTTACGTGAAGGAAAAATGAAGTTCTCTTTCTAAGTTATTTACATGAGGTTGCATGTGGAAACATTTCACTTGAATTTCCGGTCGACCGTCCAACATGCTACTGAGGAAATGTCGCAGTGTAATGTGCGGACATCGTCTTCATTTCGATGTTTTAAAAAATTGTCAGGTTATCAGTAAACATTAGACAAATCGTTTTCCTACAGATGGCAGGTCCTTCCCAGAGAGAGAGAGAAGAGAAAGTGAGAGAGAGAGAGAGAGAGAGAGATGAGAGACTGAGAGACTGAGAGACTGAGAGACTGAGAGACTGAGAGACTGAGAGACTGAGAGACTGAGAGACGACGGGGACGGAGACTGAGAGACTGAGAGACTGAGAGACTGAGAGACTGAGAGACTGAGAGACTGAGAGACTGAGAGACTGAGAGACTGAGAGACTGAGAGACTGAGAGACTGAGAGACTGAGAGACTGAGAGACTGAGAGACTGAGAGACTGAGAGACGGGACTGAGAGACTGGAGAGACTGAGAGACTGAGAGACTGAGAGACTGAGAGACTGAGAGACTGAGAGACTGAGAGAGACTGAGAGACTGAGAGACTGAGAGACTGAGAGAGAGACTGAGAGACTGAGAGACTGAGAGACTGAGAGACTGAGAGACGAGAGACTGAGAGACTGAGAGACTGAGAGACTGAGAGACTGAGAGACTGAGAGACTGAGAGACTGAGAGACTGAGAGACTGAGAGACTGAGAGACTGAGAGACTGAGAGACTGAGAGACTGAGAGACTGAGAGACTGAGAGAGAGACTGAGAGACTGAGAGACTGAGAGGAGACTGGAGACTGAGAGACTGAGAGACTGAGAGACTGAGAGACTGAGAGACTGAGAGACTGAGAGAGAGACTGAGAGACTGAAGAGAGAGAGACTGAGAGACTGAGAGACTGAGAGACTGAGAGACTGAGACTGAGAGACTGAGACTGAGAGACTGAGAGACTGAGAGACTGAGAGACTGAGACTGAGAGACTGAGAGACTGAGAGACGAGGACCGAGACGGAGACGAGAGACGAGAGACGGAGACGGAGACGGAGACGGAGACGGAGACGCAGACGGAGACGGAGACAGAGCATTGAGCACCTTCCCATTGAGCACCTCCGGAGACAGACCTTCCCATTGAGCACCACTCTCTGTGTTCGTCTCCCCAGTATACAACCTCGGCAAGCTCATGGTTAGATTACCAACACCTTACATACCCTCTAGCCTATGGCGGAGAACACAATAGTTTGCACCTTGAAATCATGAAGTCATAAAGTCATAAAGTGATAAGGCTTAATAAGAGCTACGGGGGCCATCTGGGCCAAGCCTATCTAGAAAAGATACCAGCAAAGTACATGCTCACACCCCAATCAATCCATTATCATAACCACTAGTGGTCCACTAGTGGTTATGATCTTATATCTTATATCTTCTCTTTCCTCTCGATGCACTCAATTCGTCACCCTCAGGCCTCGGTGACGCGCGAACACGGCCGTCAATTCGAGATCCTCAAGATCAAGAAATGAGGGAGATTCACGTACAACTTTGAACACGTGTTTTTACGTCGTCTGCTAACAGGCGCGTAATTCACATCAAGTGCAGACAACTCCCAATGTGGAGTATACGTTAGCGTCGAGGTCATGTGAGTGAAAGCGCTGTGCTGGCTTTGAAAAGCTTAGCTGATGCATCTTGCCGCGGTGGTCAGTTGATTGCGTGTCGTGTTATGTTGATCAGTTGATTACGTGTCGTTTTACGTTGATCAGTTGATTACGTGTTGTGTTACGTTGACCAGTTGATTACGCGTCGTGTTACGTTGACCAGTTGATTACGTGTTGTGTTACGTCGATCAGTGATTACGTGTCGTGTTACGTTGATCAGTTGATTACTTATCGCACTACGTTGATCAGTTGATTACGTGCCGTGTTACGTTGACCAGTTGATTACGTATCGTGTTACGTCGATCAGTGATTACGTGTCGTGTTATGTTGATCAGTTGATTACGTGTCGTGTTATGCTGATCAGATTACGTGTCGTTTTAGTATTTGGTTCGGAAGCATTGACATCAAATGTGAAAGCAGCCAGACACGGCCGATTCCAGCTTGTACCTATGTGCACGTGGCACGTGCTTAGTAAAACTATTGAGCTGACACGCTTGGGCTATCAGCAAAGGTATGCATGTTTTGTGAAGCATGGATCCGGAGTCGCCGAGTCATCGGCGCCCAAACTGGGGCAGTTTTCGACACGTTAGCGTTTTGCTCATTTCCTATGTTAAGTCTACGGGTCTAAAAGTCGTTCTGGACCTCTTCTGTCGCGCACTACGTCCGCATGGTCGGTCATACGCCGCGGCCGACAGGACACAGGGCGTCCTGGAACAATTGCCTATGTCGTGGGGAAAATTCCAACCCTTAGTCCCAAGCCCACAGCTGGGCTGGGAGGTGCGTCGGTTTGATTGTGATTGTGCGTTAAAATATACTACCTAATTGCGATGACGTAGCAGCTGATGCCCTTCTGATTGGCTTATCGGCAAACGAAGCGCACTATAGCGCTCCATCATTGGCTGATTGGATCTCGCCTGACCGCGTATGCGCATAATCACGCTCCGGACAATAGACGAGGGTGTGACTCGAAATGACCTACGGTTTGAGATGTATGTATGTATGCATGTATGTATGTATGCATGCATGTATGTGAACCTGTATGATATGCATGCACCGGCCCTTTACGCCACGTTCTTTGTTTGCCGATCTCATCCTTCCTCTGTTGCTTAATGATATAACCGGATGCCACATAAGCCAGATTAACGTAACCCTTTCATTAACGTAATACATATATAGCGGATAGCATTCTGCCTCTGCTAAAGACAAAATATTATTGGGACGTGGTGTGGCGGCTGTATTTCGGGCAGTCGGAACCCACAAGTAGTTGTACCTATTTTAGAAAGCTGAAAATTGTGATCACATGACGGCGGTAGATTAGATCTAGAATTGGATAAATTGGATCATTCAGCCACCACTGACGCGAACAACCCTAGTAGAACTCATTCATCTTTCTGCGTTTTCTTCGTATTGCTGCCACCCAGTACGACACGGTATGCGGTATGCGACAGTACGCGGTGTGCGATGGTATTCACTGTGCGATGGCACGAGGTACGCGATGCTATGTGGTGTGCGATGGTACGCGGTATGCGGTGTGCGGCACGGTATGCGCTGTGTTGTGGTATGTGCTGTGCCATGGTACGCGCAATGCTGTAGTATGTGGTGTGCTATTGTATGCGCTGTGCCATGGTATACGCTGTGCAATCCGTCGTCTGACACTGTGCGTCCATCTTCCCTACAACTAATCCTAGTTCGTCACAAAGATCAATCCTAGTACATGCGCTTCACGCCCATGCGCTGCACACATGTTTCCCAGGCGCCATCAGTTCCGCGGTAACAGCAAGGTGAATCCTCGGCCAGAGGTATGGATTAATATCAAAACATGCGCTGCAGACAGTGTAGACACAGCGCCATGCCGCAGACTCGACTGAAGTTGCCTTCCTAAATCCGTGCACATCGATGCGTTTTCACCTACATACGTGGCTGCACTAACTCACAAGTGTACTGCGCGCCCACAAGTGTGGCACCGGCCCATCCGGGCAATTGTCGGAACATCGGTGGAGCTAATTCCCGACGGCGCGAGCGACACTGCGGTGTCTGGGCGGGGTATGCCCCGCGGCTATCGCCAGGCGTGGCGGGAAACCCCATCGCCCGGCGGCGCCAGACACGTGGACGGCGTGTGGCGCGGGCGGCCGACGTTTCCAGCTGGCGATGTCGCCGGCGCGCTGACGTCTGGCTCCCGTGAGAACTGGCACTCGCGCCCGGCGGCCGGCTCGTGCCAGGTGCGCTACCTGCCGGCGCTATGGACACCGCGCCACCGTGTTGGCTCGAGGCGCGCCACCTGCCGACGCTATGGACACCGCCACCGTGTTGGCACGCGCCACCTACCTATGACACCCCCCGTGTTGCTCAGGCGCCACCTGCCGACGCTGTGGACACCACGCCGCCGTGTTGGCTCAAGATGCGCTACCTGCCGACGCTATGGACACCGCGCCACCGTGTTGGCTCGTGGCGCGCCACCTGCCGACGCTGTGGACACCGCGCCACCGTGTTGGCTCGTGGCGCGCCACCTGCCGACGTTGTGGACACCGCGGCGCCGTGTTGGTTCGCTTCTGTGTTAGCTGACGGCTGATTGTGATCAATACCCCCACCCCAACCCCTAGCACCCAGACAGGTGACCGTGGGAAACCAATCGCCTCGGCAGGGGATGGGGCTGCTCCGGGTGGTGCGTCGGGAATAAACCTGCCGGACGTTGTCGGTGCTTGCTGTAGTGAGTAAACACGACGGCGATAAATGGCTTCTGGAATTGCTGTCTGTATAGCGACGTCTTCAACACATGGGAACAATATGCATCACGTTTGGAGATTGAGGGTCGTAATAGGGAAGAAGATAAAACGAGATTGTATGATTACCAAGTGGCGATGTATGGCCATTCATGCTGGACAACCTGCTTGGGGCAGCCGCATTTGGCCATTTGAACGGCGGAAGTTGACAATGTTGGCTCGAGAGGTGAAACACTTGCTTTGCTATTTTAAAATCGCAGTGTTAAAATCGTGGGCTGTTTTTAGATCAGTCATCTTGTATCCGTAATACAAAAGTGAATCAAAACCATGGTTGGAGAAATTGGCTGTCTCTGGGCTTTGCTATCCAGAACCTTATCCTGTTCAGATTATTTTATCCTCATTTTTCTCATTTGAAGGTTCAATAATGCTGCTTGGTAATGAAGAACTGCTCCGTGACGAAGTGTTGAACGTTCACTGTGAAGTTCAAACTGAGATTCTGATGTCACGGGGTTAAAAAAACATCCTCTTCATATGTCATCACTCAACATTTTTCCTCTCCACATCCAGGATTTCAAAGCACAAATCCAACTATAATCACAACTGAGTCAGACAGCTCTAAATATTACTTTTGACATGCTTTCAAACGATAGTCACACAGTCACACACCGATTACCCGATAGTCACACAGTCACATTCCGTGATATTCTTCGGTGATGTTCCTCCGCGATGCTTTCCGTGATGTTCTCCTGTACTGCTTTCACGTGATGTTGTTCCGTAATGTTTTCCCGTGATGTTCTTCTGTGATGTTCTCTCGTGATGTTGTAGTCATTGTGATGTTGTTTTAATGAACTGGAATACACACAGTCCCTCCACTTATCATGGTAGAACTAGTAATGGCGAGAACTTACTTTGTATGATTAGTTAAAACTAGAAGTTAGATACAACTAAAGTGTTTCCTAGGTTATTGGATTTAATAATTTTGGTATGAATTTTATGTAACATTTTCGCAGCCCTGTGCACCATCAATGTACGAATAAATAGGTTTTGATGTTCAATTCTGGACTTGCTCCGATCCTGGAGATAATGCTGTCACACATACACACGGGTTTACTTTTGACATGCTTTCATGCTCTTGGGCGGGCTCTTGCTCCGATCCTGGAGATAATGCTGTCACACATACACACGGGTTTACAACTCTTGGGCGGGCTCTTGCTCCGATCCTGGAGATAATGCTGTCACACATACACACGGGTTTACAATTCCTTGATCACCTCGGGCTGTGCACACGATCTGAAACAGCCGAGGCGGACACATCCGAGCAACATCTTGAGTTTATCACCTCAAGCTGTGTACACGATTGAAACAGCCGAGGCGGACACATCCGAGCAACATCTTGTCACCTTTCCCGGCGCAGGGGCGGGGAAGGGTGTGTGATTGCTTAAGGTTTTCCAAACGAGAGTGCGAGCACATGAAACAATACCAACGTGTTGTGCCCGACAAAAGGTCACGTGACAAAATATGGCGTGACAAAATGTGACGTGACAACATATGACGTCACAGAATGTGACTTGACAAATGTGACGTGACGATATGTGACAAACTTCGTGGTTGATGGACAATTTGGATATTTCAGGTAACTGGTAAATGGTCCAAGTGACCTTGAACGTCAATTTGTTGTCGCAAAAGCGGGGACTTTTACGCTTAGCCGTGTCTGTGTGGGCTCATGTTATCGCAGGATTGTTGCAGGATGGAAGAACACTGGCCATTTATTACATTACCGCTCGTATGTTCTGGGCCAGATGAGGGCTCAACTGTTAGCGTCGTGTTGGGAACTTCCGAAACACTATCCAAAACACTATGTTCTTGCAATTATGGAGAAACATGAATGTCAGGCAACGTTTTGGCATGCAAACTAACCCAACAGCTCATGAGCCGAATCGTGCCATCTAGAACCTAATGGACACGACTGACTTTTTGGAAAGTTAATGACCTTTGTAGACGGGTCAGTTGTCCATCACCCTGCTGCATATCACGTTGGACACTTTGGGGCAATAAGTGAGAATAATGGCCGATAAATCGCATTTTGGCGCAACATTCTCCTACGTATGACGCTATGCCGAAGTCAGTGACTTGCCATGACATTGTCCGATTGTTTGCACCATGAGGTCGGCAGAGGAGACCCGACCAGTCATACCGGGCGGTGGCACACTGACCTGCCCTTTCCCGTGGTATCGAATAAAAAAGTTGGGCGGTTTCGTCAACCCCCTGCACGAGGGACGATTAATAGTCGCGGCAGGCAGCTGGTGCTTGCCACACACAGTTCCGGGAGTTCCGGGAGGGGCGGCTTGCCCCCGCCGATAGAGCAAACCAACAGCACTGGTAACGCGAAGCACAAACTGACACGACTCTGCACCCGTAACCCGGCTGGCTACGGTGCGTCGCAATTACCACAATGCAGCGATTACTGTCACCATCTATTGGTATTGGTCCCACTGTTATTGGCCCACATGTCTATGGCCACGAAGGGCGGTCTTCATCCCTTCGTACGCGAAAAACAATACGCAACATAGTAAATTAAAATAATATATGCGGTCGTACATACAATCGGGCATACATACTCGTATACAATTTATCATAGAGAATACATATGCGGCAATGCATGCAATAATGTGATTATAAAGAATATCACACAAATACATGAGACAACATAAGTTATGATCTACATGGGAAACCTGAGAGTATATTGGATTAGGCTCTCAAGACTGTTGCCGATGGCTGGCGGTAAGGCTCAGCGGATGCGCGTGTATGCAGTCGTTTCGATGATCCTGTTATGCAGGTGGTATCGATAACAGGCTCTGCCGCCTGTGCAGCGAGATGCCAGTCACTCCCTCCCAGCTGTGCGATATGGACGCGGTCACACTTCTGGGTGTCCTTTTACTACTTTAGAAAAAAATGAACATGCCAAATTATTAATACACCACATCGAGCCAAAGTACGAGTACTGATGTTACAGAAGGTGAAGGTACTGATACTGCAAAATGTCAAGCCTCTCATAATACAGAAGGTATTCAACTGTACCAGCGGTGTTATATCCACCCCAACTTGACTGTGTCAAACACTGTACTGACCATGTGTCAATTGCTGTACTGACTACGCTTCAAACACTGCACTGACAATGTGCCAATCACTGTACTGACTATCTATTGAACACTGTACTGCGTTTGAACTTATTGTCACCACTCCACTCCACTGGATCATGCTGAAATGCAGGCAAATTTGACTACCTTCCGCAACGATCCAGGATAATTCCTTTTCATATGTGCTGGTACTGTTCGCACTTCCACAAACATGAATACGATTAAAACCCTTGAATGCGTTACCACGAATGGGAGTCGCCAAGCCGTCGGTGAATTATCACGGCACATATGGCAAGGCAAGCAGGTTTTAAAAGAGGCAAGCAGGTTTTAAAAGAGGCAAGCAGGTTTTAAAAGAGGCAAGCAGGTTTTAAAAGATGCAAGCAGGTTTTAAAAAAAGCAACTGGCATGCACTAGCGGATCTAGGGGTGGGGGCAACTGGGGGCACTGGGCCATCAAGAACGCTCCAGTGCACCCCTCCCACCAACAAGGGTTTGTCAATTGATGGCACCTCTCAGAGTAGAAAATGCCCCTTCCAGAGAGACGGCGGCCCTCCAGAACAAAAGTCCCCCACACCGATCAAAGTCCCTGGATCCGCCCCTGCTGGCATGTCAACGCATCGATCAGTAGTAGCACTCTTAATGTGCGGTTTCCATGTCGTTGACAGATGCTGACGGGTTCATTTGTATGCACATCGGTTGTTCCACATGGACAGAATGCGACAGACATTAGTGCATGACCCGACCTGCGCGTGCTGCGGCAGTTGTTCCACACTACGGCACGCATTGGTGTATGATCCGACCTGCGTGTGCTGTGGCAGACCGGCTGAGCTGGCAGCCAGCTCTGTATAGTGGCTCGGTCTTGTTCGGATTTATCGCCATTCATGGCTCGGAGACCGTATAGCCCGTGTAGCGCCCGTGATAGGACGTTTACGAGCACTTGGTGCAGTTGGCCGGCAAGAGGTCTGATCACGCACATTGCGCGTAATCAGCGCAGGTGCGACAGCGATACAAATTCGCTGTTGTGATATATGATATCATCATCTCGGGACGGCCGGACTAAAACCGAAGCTATTCATCTTGTCTGGTTCAATGGAGCATGTGGTCCTCGTCCGGTCAATGGTACGGTGGTGTGTAATGTCGCATGCACCAGTTCCCTGTACTGTAATTTCAGTTTACTGTATTTGCATCAGATGAAATGTATCTTTTCGTATTGACGAGTACGTTGATGTCTTAGTTGCATCACCAAAGCTAATAATTCAGCGAGACAACCTTGTCTCGTTGGTGTGGCGTGGTATGTTAATGCCATGAGTGCACGGTGGTCTGGGTGATTTATGTCCTCAAGAGAGAGCGCTTCTCAGAGGCAGAGATTGCGAACATAATCGCCCTGACTTACTGACGCCGCGACTCCCTGACTGACGCCGCGACTCCATGACTTACTGACGCCGCGACTCCCTGACTGATGACGCGACTCCCTGACTTACTGACGCCGCGACTCCCTGACGGACTGACGCCGCGACTCCCTGACTGCCTGACGCAGCGAATCCATGATTGTCGAACGCCATGACTCCCTGACTGACAAACGCCGCGACTCCCTGACTGTCTGACGCCGCGACTCCCTGACTGACGCCGCGACTCCATGACTTACTGACGCCGCGACTCACTGACTGACGCCGCTCTGACTTACTGACGCCGCGACTCACTGACTGACGCCGCGACTCACTGACTGACGCCGCGACTCCATGACTTACTGACGCCGCGACTCCCTGACTGATGACGCGACTCCCTGACTTACTGACGCCGCGACTCCCTGACTGACGCCGCGACTCCATGACTTACTGACGCCGCGACTCACTGACTGACGCCGCGACTCCCTGACTGTTTGACGCCGCGACTCCCTGACGGACTGACGCCACGACCCCTGACTGACGCCGCGACTCCATGACTGTTTGACGCCGCGACTCCCTGACTGACGCCACGACTCCCTGACTGACGCCGCGACTCCCTGACTGACGCCGCGACTCCCTGACTGCCTGACGCCGCGACTCCCTGACTTGCTGACGCCGCGACTCCTGACTGACTGACGCCGCGACTCCCTGACTGCCTGACGCCGCGACAACTGATGCGACCGACTCCTGACTGACAAACGCCGCGACTCCCTGACTGCCTGACGCAGCGAATCCATGATTGTCGAACGCCATGACTCCCTGACTGACAAACGCCGCTACTCCCTGACTGTCTGACGATGCAACTCCCTGACTGCCTGACGCCGCGACTCCTTGACTGTCTGGCACTGCGACTCCCTGACTGTCTGACGCCGCGACTCCCTGACTGTCTGACTCAGCGACTCCCTGACTGCTGACGCCGCGACTCCCTGACTGCTGACGCCGACTGCTACGCCGCGACTCTGACTGTCTGACGCAGCGACTCTCTGACTGTCTGACGCTGCGACTCTGACTGACGCCGCGACTCTCTGACTGTCTGACACCCGACTCCTGACTGACGCCGCGACTCCTGACGGACTGACGCCGACTCCATGACGCCTACGATGCGACTCCCTGACTGCCTGACGTCGCGAATCCATGACTGTGAACGCCATGACTCCCTGACTGACAAACGCCGCTACTCCCTGACTGTCTGACGATGCAACTCCCTGACTGCCTGACGCCGCGACTCCTTGACTGTCTGGCACTGCGACTCCCTCACTGACTCACACCACGACTCCCTGACTGACTGACACCACGCCGGTCATGATTGTAAAATGCGTATAGAGTTGATGTCCACGTGTGTCCGTCCGTCGTGTCTACATGTGTCCGTCGTGTGTCCGTCGTGTCCACGTTCGTGTCTACATGTGTCCGTCGTGTCCACGTATGTCCGTCGTATCCACGTTTGTATGTCGTGTTGGTGTCCACGTGCGTCCGTCGTGTTCACGTGTATACGTAGTGTCACACGGCACTTGGGCTGTTTGGAGGCCGTGCACATGTAGAGCGAGGGAAAAGAAAGTAATCACCTTCGCGGCAGCACAGAATGAGCCACAAACGTCATTTCCACTGATCGAGTGAAGCACGTGACAACAAATGAATGCGACATTCATTGCACAATGATCTTTTTGCTCTGGATCAACGTTGAACGAAGCAGATGGAACTAATGTTTCGAACAAAAATGCAAAGCAAGTCGGTAAAAAAACAACTGCTTCCCAACTTTTGATACGTTGGCAGATTCCTATCTATCAAAATACGTGAGTTTGTGATCATTGAAAATTTTGGTCACTTGGTCATTGGTCATTGGTCATTGATCATTTGTCTCCCAGACTGTGTCTTCAAAATTGTGATTGGCTGCGATTTATGCTATTGCGAATGCAACATTGGCTGGTCTTCTCGAAGTTGCAAAAATGCAACAAGCCATGAAATACGACATATGTTACGCGTCATAGAATACGATGTAATGTTGCAATGACGCAATGCTGTAATACCGTCATGTTGCAATGACATCACGCTATAATGACGTCATGTAATGACGTTACGTCACACTGATATAATGACGCAAATGACGTAGCCAGACTGTGTCCAGCGGTATCGGCTGCTCGAATCAATCCAGAGGATGGGCATGCACTGTATTGTGGCAGGCGGCAAAGTCATTGCTGGTGCTACATAGGGTCCCATGGGATGCCACATTCAATTCTAAGAGCAGTGTGTGTGTGTGCATGGAGGGGGTGGGGTATTTGTGGCCCTTTCAGAACGATGCAAATCAACACCTGCGTTTGTGCTGAACGAACAAACGTGCACATACGCGATGCATGCACGTGATAATACGCGATGTGAACACGCGGTGATTTTGCCGGCTGTTGCTCCAGAGAAGCACATCATCTGACTGGCTTACACCACCATGGGCGGATCCAGAGGCATGTCTGGGGGAGGGGAGCAATGCAAAATATCCGAGTTCGAAAACTCATCAGATTTCAGGAGATGACATTCGTTGGATGTGTTCAAGAACATATTCATCCAATATAACGCTCTTAGATTATCAGGAAGCTGCCATTTTAGTGTAAAATTTAGGCGACATCCACCCCTGGGAATGGGGGGGGGGACTTTTGAACCCCTGAATGCACCCTCTACTCAGGAACAGTTTGGAATACCAGTCTCGCACGAAATAAAATGGTCCAACTTAATACAGCCTAGAGTGGAGTTCAGTACTGGATGAAAGCGCGGACATGTATGTGCATAGCCGTATTAACATAGATGGGATGGGGGCAGAGGTCGCAGCTCTCTCTACCGCTTTAGCGATAGGCTCTCTGTTAGCCTGTGGAACAAAGTTGCGCTCCAGATCAACATTCCCAGCGTTCCCCCACCTGCTTTTGTACGCCCCAACTATCCAAAGCGGAAGGCCATGAGAGGGCTGCTTCGATGCCCGAGTGTGTCGAGTGTCAGGCTGTTGACTGTTGAGTGTTCCAGTGTAGACATACATCCTTCTTCACAGACACAGACAGACAGCCCCACAGCCTTCTCCAAACACAGACAGACAGCCCTCTCCACAGACACAGCCTTCTCCACAGGCACAGACAGACAGCCTTCTCCACAGGCACAGAGAGAGACAGCCTTCTCCACAGGCACAGAGACAGCCTTCTCCACAGGCACAGACAGACAGCCTTCTCCACAGACACAGACAGACAGCCCTCTCCACAGACACAGCCTTCTCCACAGACACAGACAGACAGCCTTCTCCACAGGCACAGACAGACAGCCTTCTCCACAGACACAGACAGACAGCCTTCTCCACAGACACAGCCTTCTCCACAGGCACAGACAGACAGCCTTCCCTACAGACACAGACAGACAGCCTTCTCCACAGACAAGCCTTCTCCACAGGCACAGACAGACAGCCTTCTCCACAGGCACAGTCAGACAGCCTTCCCTACAGACACAGACAGACAGCCCTCTCCACAGACACAGCCTTCTCCACAGGCACAGACAGACAGCCTTCTCCACAGGCACAGACAGACAGCCTTCTCCACAGACACAGACAGACAGCCTTCTCCACAGGCACAGACAGACAGCCTTCTCCACAGACACAGCCTTCTCCACAGGCACAGACAGACAGCCTTCCACAGACACAGACAGACAGCCTTCTCCACAGACACAGCCACCTTCTCCACAGGCACAGACAGACAGCCTTCTCCACAGACACAGCCTTCTCCACAGGCACAGACAGACAGCCTTCTCCACAGCACAGACAGACAGCCTTCTCCACAGGCACAGTCAGACAGCCTTCCCTACAGACAGACAGCCTTCTCCACAGACACAGCCTTCTCCACAGGCACAGACAGACAGCCTTCTCCACAGACACAGACAGACAGCCTTCTCCACAGGCACAGACAGACAGCCTTCTCCACAGACACAGACAGACAGCCTTCTCCACAGACACAGACAGACAGCCTTCTCCACAGACACAGCCTTCTCCACAGACACAGACAGACAGCCTTCTCCACAGCACAGACAGACAGCCTTCTCCACAGACACAGCCTTCTCCACAGGCACAGACAGACAGCCTTCTCCACAGGCACAGTCAGACAGCCTCCCGCAAGACAGCCTTCCCACAGACACAGCCTTCTCCACAGGCAAGACAGCCTTCTCCACAGGCACAGGCGGACAGCCTTCTCCACAGGCACAGACAGACAGCCTTCTCCACAGGCACAGACGGACAGCCTTCTCCACAGACACAGCGGACAGCCTTCTCCACAGACAGACAGCCTTCTCCACAGACACAGACATACAGCCTTCTCCGCAGATACAGACACAGACAGCCTTCTCCACAGACACAGCCTTCTCCACAGACACAGACAGACAGCCTTCTCCACAGGCACAGAGAGACAGACAGCCTTCTCCACAGACACAGACGGACAGCCTTCTCCACAGACACAGACAGACAGCCTTCTCCACAGGCACAGACAGACAGCCTTCTCCACAGACACAGACAGACAGCCTTCTCCACAGGCACATACACAGACAGCCTTCTCTACAAGCACAGACAGACAGTAAGTCTAAGTCTCCTTCATAAGCATTATGGCTGTGTGGTGCCTCCCGGCCAAGCCGCACACCTTCATCTCACCCCATCGATTACCAACACCACCACCCACTAATCAGCTTGCAGCATTGCATGCTGCCTCCGCAGCGCGCCGGGCTGTTATTGAAGGGTACGTGAAATCAACTCCATATATGATACAGTGTTTAGCACTAGCGCACATATTTGGCGAACATAAAATCACGTCGCCCGCTTTCGCTACTAAATCATACCGCGCTACCGAGATGACTCGAATGTCACGGGTAGTTGATGGCTTCAGCACGCTTGCATTGCTTTAATCAGCGTGCGGTTTGGAGCGAGACGGGGCGCCTCCAGGTGGTCCGAGTGTGTAACCAGGCTCCGGCGCTGTGCAACATACCACAGACGGCCACACGTGACTCGTGCCTGACACCCCCTGACACCCCCCTGCACCGGTGCGACACGCCGCATCGCTTACTCGGCGATCAGTGTTGAATTGAATCGGCCGTCACGAGCCACCAATCAAATCGTTATCCAGTAGTTTATGTCGGCGCCGAGCCGCGGTGCGGCCCTTACCCACACCTGTAACGGCAGGCGGCCACCGGCCGAATACTGCCCGTCGCTGGCTCGCCGCTTGGCGGCGTGCTGCCATATCGCATATCGCATATCGTATATCGTATATCGTATATCACGTGCCGGCCGGCCGCTCGCTGTGACCTCAGCCGGCGGAGTCGGGACCGGCATCGGCACCCCAGGCGGAGATCTGCACCGGCCCAGATAACACGTAATTACCGGCATTTGTTTATGATTGATTTAGCGTGCCGTCATATTTGTCTGCGGGCAATACGGCTGCTCGTTTATTAAATGCTTTCATCTGGCACGGCGGGTCAAGGCACTTATGAGATTTGTTCTCCTTATACGGCGCGGTCGAGGTATTTGAGTGCAGGTGATGGTAATCATGTACGTGCATTGACATTATTTATGTGTTTGCCTAATGGTTGGCCATTACTGCCTGCCCTCTGGCAGATCTAAACACCTGGGAGACGTGGCAGACCTGAATACATGGGAGGCCTGAGCGATCGAAAGCTTCCGAGCGCATCGCGTACGTAAAGATGAGCAGACAGCCTTGCAGTGCTTTTCATTTTAGGGTTGAGGCTGCAATGAGTTTTGCTTCCAGCAATGGATTGGGAGTATGCCAGATTAAGTAGAGTATCCAACTTGATGCCTTGCATTGATCTAGCCCAGTACGTGGAAGGAATTGAGTGTCAGTATCAATGCATGTATGGAAATGGGGGCATTGCTTGGTCAGAGTGAGTGTTAATTTCAATGCATGTGTGGGAGTGCGGGAATTACTTGGTCAGAAGTGCCTACAAAAATGGTTTATACATGTGTGGGGCCTCGGCTACGAGTCTTGGCCCTGGTCGTCGGCATCTCGCGCAAAATCTCGACCTGGTCGCCGGCGTCCCGACTGTCTATATCTCGACCTGGTCACCGGCGTCCCGACTGTCTATATCTCGACCTGGTCGCCGGCGTCCCGACTGTCTATATCCCGACCTGGTCGCCGGCGTCCCGACTTTATCGACCTGGTCGCCGGCGTCCCGACTGTCTATATCTCGACCTGGTCGCCGGCGTCCCGACTGTCTATATCTCGACCTGGTCGCCGGCGTCCCGACTGTCTATATCTCGACCTGGTCGCCGGCGTCCCGACTGTCTATATCTCGACCTGGTCGCCGGCGTCCCGACTGTCTATATCTCGACCTGGTCGCCGGCGTCCCGACTGTCTATATCTCGACCTGGTCGCCGGCGGACTGTTATATCTCGACCTGGTCCGGCGTTCGACTGTCTATATCTCGACCTGGTCGCCGGCGTCCCGACTGTCTATATCTCGACGCTGGCGCATTCAGGGTGAGATGTCCGAGAAAGATTTACTTAAGTCAAGGGTTCGTCTGTAGCAATTACTTATAGTCATCGTGAGCCGCCACGGTACCTCACGTCGAGAGAGAGAGAGAGAGAGAGAGAGAGAGAGAGAGAGAGAGAGAGAGAGAGAGAGAGAGAGAGAGAGAGAGAGAGAGAGAGAGAGAGAGAGAGAGAGAGAGAGAGAGAGAGAGAGAGAGAGGGGGGGGGAGAGAAAGAGAGATGAAGATAGAGATAGAGACGGAGACAGATACAGAGATAGAGAAAGAGATAGAGAGAGAGAAAGAGGGACAGAGACAGAGATAGAGATAGAGATAGAGATAGAGATAGAGATGGATATAGAGATAGAGATAGGTATGAGGCTGATGTGCGCTGGCGTTCCTGCAGGGTACATATGCATGAGGCACGTAGGGAACACTTCCATAGCGGTGACCAGGAGACAATTCTGAACTGCATGAAATGCACTTCGGTGTAGAGAATCTAAGGCGAGTGCGGGGGCCTCCCGCCCCCGAGAGATCTCATCATTGCGTACAGACAGATCACTTGGCGTCACACTCGACCCGATATCATGTCCGGTCGGTCAGGCGTGCAGTCGTAGGTCATACTCAGATATATCTCAAAATATTTATCAGCAAGCACCTGATAAAGTAGGGACGACTGATCAGGATGTGTGCGCCAAAGTACATCAAATGTTGCACGACCTTGTAACCCGAGACGTGCTCTGATGACAAGTTCAAACTGAAACCAAATTAATAAAGTTTTGGCGTAATTTTTACATATTGGCATTTCACGTTAAATTCTTACCATATTTAAAGAATCTTCCCGAAAATATAGTTTTAAGAACACCGGAACACATGCGATGAAGTACAGCAACATCCATATGCATCCCAAAGTTTCAGCTGAAATCGTATCAGGCGTCTTTCAGACCACTAAAATTGTACCCTAGATATGAGTATTATGGCCGTGAGATGTACCATAAATATCCGTATTATGGCGTTACCTAAATACGCGTATTATGGTCGCGAGATACCCTACATATGCATATTATGGCCGTGAGAGGTACCCTAGGTATGCGTATTATGACCGCGAGAGGTACCCTAGATATGCGTATTATGGCCGCGAGACGTACCCTAGATATTTGCATAGCGTATTATGACCGCAGAGGTACCCTAGTATGCGTATTATGGCCGCGAGAGGTACCCTAGATATGCGTATTATGGCCGCGAGACGTACCCTAGATATGCGTATTATGACCGCGAGACGTACCCTAGATATGCGTATTATGACCGCGAGAGGTACCCTAGATATGCGTATTATGGCCGCGAGAGGTACCCTAGATATGCGTATTATGGCCGCGAGACGTACCCTGATATGCGTATTATGGCCCCAAGCTACCCTAGATATGCGTATTATGACCGCAAGACGTACCCTATATACGTATTATGGCCGCGAGACGTACCCTATATGTGCGTATTATGGCCGCGAGATGTACCCTATATATGCGTATTATGGCAGCGAGACGTACCCTAGATATGCGTATTATGACCGCGAGACGTACCCTAGATATGCGTATTATGACCGCGAGACGGACCCTAGATATGCGTACTGCGGTCGGGGGACGTAGCTCATGGCGGCTCCGTGACGGACAGTGAAGGAGGGGAGGAAAGTACGCACATAAGTCACTGTATGGGCTTACGGAAGGGGTATGCGATGGCGTTGATCGCTCTTCTCTATCTCATCCACAACACAAGTCAGTGGGTGTAAAATTAACCCTCGTCCCTTTACGCTGCATGGGGGTCTCAATTCTTGCCTCGCCGCACCAGGTAAGTTACGGCCTTCTGGACAGTTTTTTCCTCGAATTTTATTGAGATAGTTTCCAGACAAATAATCGGTGCAACCCACATAGTTGGAACCTGTACACTGATTAATTATCTACCATTTTCGCAAGCATTCTTCATAGGTCACCTCAGATCGCGAAATTATGACGTCATAAGTACCTGAAGGTCTTTTCGTAAACCTGGACGACCCTGTCCACATTTGGGTCTCTTCGTTTTTGTTCGAATTTCAAGAAATGCACCTTGGTGGCTTACTGCAGCCCAATAAAAGAGGCCGGCCCTTCTGAGGCATGAGTAGGTGACCTGACCTGATCTGACCTGACCTGAAATGAAATGGGCGTCGCGATAGCTCAGTAGATAGGACTTTGGACTTTTGATCATATGCTTGTGGGTTCGAATCCTACAACAGGCGGGATTGCCGAGTCCAGCCGCGACGAATCGGCGTGGGAGGTTGGCGACACTGTGTGACACAGCGGATGTATGCGTCGTAAAAGAACCCATGGCTCTTCTGACGTGAAATTGGCCGACTGAATTCGGAGAGGTGCCGTCTTGTGTTAGAGAGGAGCAGTCTAAAGCAGGAGAGGGACTGCATGAACCCGGACAGTGGTCGTATGAAGTCAGAGAGAAGCCATTTATAGTTGAAGGTCGGTCCACTTAATTCAAAGGAACCGCATTAAGTCGGTGAGTTGCTGTCTGAAGTCCAGGATGGGCGATCTATAATACAGGCGACGTGTTCCTAAGTCATGTGATTACGGACCATAATCGAATATCGACGCGACCGTGATGGACGTAGCGTATCCAACGGAAGAGACTGCAAATTTGAAGAAAAATATATGAGAATTTAAGTTTGCATCAAAATTTACCCATTGTGACACACAGACATAAAGACATAAAGACATAAAATGTTAGTGCAACTATGAGCCACAAGGGCCCTTCTTGGTTGCACTCTACACACTGAACCAGTTACCCACCAAATCTGTCAATCAGCCCTCCCTGTAATACTGAAAAGCAAGCCCTCTATTCTTATAATGATTGTCTATGCTGTTTGTATAGATGTTCAATGTGCTGCTACTGAAAATGTTTTCTGGCAGCTGGTTCCAGTGTTCTACTACCCTGTTGGTGAAGAAAGTCTGCCTTAACCTTGTTCTGCTGTGGTTAACTTTAATTTTGAATTTATGACTTCTAATTGCATCATTTCTGTTCAATTCAAACATTTCCCCAACATATCCCCTCTCCAGACCAGGGGCAAATTTATAGACCTCGATGAGATCTCCTCTCAGCCTTCTATATCTAAGTGAAAACATATTCAATCTCTTCAATCTTTTCTCATATGCCAGGTTACTTATACCATTAATCATTTTTGTAGCCCTCTTTTGTATTCTCTCTAAAAGCCAACAATCTTTTTCATAGCTAGGAGACCAAGCTTGGATGCAGTATTCCAAATGTGGCCTGACATATGCACAGTAAAGCTTCCTGACGACTTCATCACATTTGTATGATACATTCCTATTTATTGCCCCGAGCATTCTCAGTGCCTTCTTCCTGGCTTTCTTTGTCTGTTCTGATGCCCCCAATTTTGTGTTTAGAATAACACCTAAATCCTTCTCCTGTTCAGTCACTGAAAGCACTTGGCCACCCATCAAGTATGGAGCCTTCATATGCTGCTTACCTACATGCATGATTTTGCACTTATAAAAATTTAATTTAATTTGCCATTCTTCGTACCACTTCACAAGTTCGTCAAAGTCTTTTTGCAGCGAGATATGCTCATTTTGACCTGTTATTGCCCTAAAGACGTTCAAATCATCCGGAAATTTCAAAACTTTACTGCTTTGGCCACTTTCAATGTTATTTACAAATATAATGAACAGTAGTGGCCCCAGTACTGACCCCTGGGGGACTCCACTAAGAACATTTTGCCAGATGACTGTACCATTTAGCATCACTCTTTGCTGTCTATCTGAAAGCCACAACTCTATCCATTTTAAGATGCTACCTGCAATACCATGGACTGTATCATTTACCGTTTATGGGGTACCTTGTAAAAGGTCTTAATAAAGTCAAGATATGCTACATCAACCTGATTTCCCTGATCAAATTGTTCTGTAGCGAAGTTAAAAAATTCCAAGAGATGTGTGAGACACGACCGTTCTTTCCTAAACCCATGTTGAGTATCTTGAATCAATCTGTTTCCTTCCAGATAACTAACTATTCTATCCTTGATAATTGATTCGAGTACCTTGCAGACTAGGGATGTGAGACTTACTGGCCTATAGTTTTCAACTTTCCCTCTTTCTCCTTTCTTGAAAATAGGAACTACATTTGCCATTTTCCAATCGGTTGGAATTTCAGTTTGTGAAACTGATCTACAAAATATTATACTAAGTGGAAATGCCAGTTCCTTTTCAGCTTCCCGCAATACCCTAGCATAAATATCATCAGGTCTTGCTGCCTTGTTTGGCTTTATTTTCCTGATATGATTGTAAACAACATCACTATCAATGAAATCAACATCATTTATCAGATCACACGTTACTGAACTATGGTGTACGGTCGGCAGATTGGTCATATCTTCCAATGTAAACACTGATTTAAACTGCTTGCTGAGCTCCTCAACCATCTCACTATCCTCACCCAATGTACTCCCATTTACTTCCAGTGGACCAAGTGTGCTAGAAACTTTACTCAGCTTGTAGAAACTAAAGAACTTTGTACTGTCCCCATTACAGTTCCTAGCTAAATCAAGTTCTTTTGCTTGCTTTGCTGCTTTGGTGTTTTGCTTCACAGTGTCTCGAGCTTTTCGATACGCCTTTAGATTAACGATATTTGAAGCTTCTTTAAACACTCTAAATGCAGTTCTCTTAATTGCTTTTATCAAGTCTGGTGTAAGCCATGCTGGCTTTCCTATCCTTCTTTTGCGTCTTTGCTTTTGGGGGACATGTCTAATCTGAATTTCCTTCAAGTAAGATTTGAACTTTTCCCACATTTCACAGGCATTTAAATTGGAGAATTCTTCTTCCCATCTGATGGCACTTAAAGCCGCTCTCATGCAGTCAAAGTCTGCTCTGTTGAAATTTGGAACCTTTACCAAATTATCCTTCAAACTTTCCCCTGCATGTGCCTTGAATCTAACTATGTTATTGTCACTTCTTCCCAGAGTTTTTCCTACAGTCAAGTCTTAACCAAGTCACTTAAATCAGAGAATACGAGGTCCATGAGCCATGCCTGGTAGGTTCCGATACAAACTGGTGTAAGAACAGGTCTTCTTCATGTCATTTCCTAAACATTTTGCATGATGGGGAGCCAACACCAACATTTTCATATCCTTTTAGATTAAAGTCACCAAGGAATAAGGCACTTCCTCTGAAAGTTTCTACTGATTTCCTCACAAATCACCTTATCAAGCTCCAGTTGCTGAGAATGTGTCAGGGTTTCTGATCGGTAGAAAGCTCCTATCCTCAGAGTATTGCTGTTGCCTTTTCTCACAGTGACATCAAGCCAAATGGACTCCACAGACACATTTTTATCCCCGCCTGCTACTTTTTGAGAACTGAATAAGCTATTCACATAGAGCATTACAACGCTTTCTTTCATTTCTGGACCCCTATTGCACGAAAACATTTTGTATGCCTGGATCTCATAGTCCTGCAAGTTATCCCCAAAATACCCTTCACTGACCCATGCCTTCGTAATGCAAAGAAAATCTGATTCCTCCTCAGCAACATAACACTTGGACTCATCAAATTTGGATAGGTATGTAAATCCGAGGTAAATCCCTAGGAGGTAAATCCGAGGAATTTTAGTCCCCCACCGCTCTTGAAGAAATTCAGGCTACATCTACGGATCAGTCCCTTGGCCCCATCAATCGCCTTCACAGAACGACATGCTGGTCTAAAGTAGGGAATAGCGTTTTATATCGAAGATGATGACTCATATAATGGTATCGGTATGTTAGTTATGCTGATGCAATTTTGACGCAAGCTGTGTCGAATTAAGGCGATGGCGATGGTAGCTAACACGACGATGGCGATAGTGCGGTGACGATGGTAGCTAACACGACGATGACGATAGTGCGGTGACGATGGTAGCTAACACGACGATGGCGATAGTGCGGTGACGATGGTAGCTAACACGACGATGGCGATAGTGCGGTGACGATGACCGTGACGACGATGGCGATAGTGCGGTGACGATGACCGTGACGACGATGGCGATAGTGCGGTGACGATGACCGTGACGACGATGGCGATAGTGCGGTGACGATGACCGTGACGAGCCCGGCTTACATCTTCCGCGGTGGTCATCGTGACTATGATGACCCCGGCTTCCCGGCAGCTGCCGCGGGTCTGGTGCTGCTGACGCTGATGACTGCCGCGGGTCTTGTGCTGATGTTGCTGGTGCTGCTGACGCTGATGATGACTGCTGCGGATCTGGTGCTGATGTTGCTGGTGCTGCTGACGCTGATGACTGCCGCGGGTCTAGTGCTTATGTTGCTGATGCTACTGATGCTGGTGATGACTGCTCAACAGTAGCAGTTCACTGCTTCTGTCGTGCTCAATGAGCACGACAGTAGCAGTGAACACGACAGCAGCAGTGAGCACGACAACAGCAGTGAGCACGACAACAGCAGTGAGCACGACAGCAGCAGTGAACACGACAGCAGCAGTGAGCACGACAGCAGCAGTGAGCACGACAGCAGTGAACACAGCAGCAGTGCGCACGACAGCAACAGTGAATACGACAGCAGTGAACACAGCAGCAGTGCGCACGACAGCAACAGTGAATACGACAGCAGTGAACACAGCAGCAGTGAGCACGACAGCAGTGAACACAGCAGCAGTGCGCACGACAGCAACAGTGAATACGACAGCAGTGAACACAGCAGCAGTGCGCACAACAGCAGCAGTGAATGCGACAGCAGCAGTGCGCACGACAGCAGCAGTGAATACGACAGCAGTGAACACAGCAGCAGTGCGCACGACAGCAGCAGTGAATGCGACAGCAGCAGTGCGCACGACAACAGCAGTGAGCACGACAGCAGCAGTGAACACGACAGCAGTGAACACAGCAGCAGTGCGCACGACAGCAGCAGTGAATGCGACAGCAGCAGTGCGCACGACAGCAGCAGTGAGCACGACAGCAGCAGTGAACACGACAGCAGTGAACACAGCAACAGTGCGCACGACAGCAGCAGTGCGCACGACAGCAGCAGTGCGCTCGACAGCAGCGGTGAACACGACAGCAGCAGTGCGCACGACAGCAGCAGTGAACACGACAGCAGCAGTGCGCACGACAGCAGCAGTGAACACGACAGCAGCAGTGAACACGACAGCAGCAGTGCGCACGACAGCCGCAGTGAGCACGACAGCAGCGGTGAACACGACAGCAGCAGTGAATACGACAGCAGCAGTGAACACGACAGCAGCAGTGCGCACGACAGCAGCAGTGAATACGACAGCAGCAGTGGGCACGACAGCAGCAGTGCGCACGACAGCAGCAGTGCGCACGACAGCAGCAGTGAGCACGACAGCAGCAGTGCGTACGACAGCAGCAGTGAGCACGACAGCAGCAGTGAGCACGACAGCAGCAGTGCGCACGACAGCAGCAGTGAGTACGACAGCAGCAGTGAACACGACAGCAGCAGTGAATACGACAGCAGCAGTGAGCACGACAGCAGCAGTGAATACGACAGCAGCAGTGAATACGACAGCAGCAGTGAGCACGACAGCAGCGGTGAACACGACAGCAGCAGTGCGCACGTCAGCAGCAGTGCGCACGACAGCAGCAGTGCGCACGACAGCAGCAGCATTGGTGCGGCGGAACTGGGCGGCTCAAGTTCCAATTGGAACGCTGCCCTATGGCAGCTGCTCGACCTTTCAATGGAACATATGCTGGCGGGCACGTATTTCCCAATGGGAGCCGAGCGGAACGTCCGAGTCGCGTCCGCCGATGGCTACCCCAGCCTGATGCGGCCGTCTCGTATGGCCTGCGATTGAGTATCCGTGTTGGACGAGGTTTTCGTGCTAGCCGGTGCATCGGCGCGACGTTCGAAGGCAATCGACTGGAAGGTAATCGATCGGGTAGGCTGAGTCCCGTCCGTCACTGCCTCAGCGTCAGCCACTGCCACCTCGCCTGTGCAGACCTCCCCCCCCCACCAGCTTCTGCTGACGTGCTGCACGCCAGGGGTGGGGCACTAGGGGCATGTGCTCCCCCATGGACGGAGGGTGTGGTGGAGATCCTCTAGTTCAGAAGGACGCCCCTTCAGGTGGGCTCGTGTGCACTCCCCCTCAGATCAGCGGATCGTTCACCCAAAGACACTCTCAAGTGGATATACTCCACATCATGTGCAAGTGCACTCCCTCCTTGCTCAGCGTTTTTCTCAAACGAAGGTGGTCCTCCCAGGACTTTCACAGCAGCGCCCCTGCAGATGACGGGTGCCCCTCACTCAACCAAGAAAACTCCGGATCCGCCCTGGCACGCGGCAAACCTCCGTATAACTTGGATGGGACCAGCGGGCACCTGGACACCTGGGCACCTGGTAGACAGGAAACCTCCGTATAACTTGGATGGGACTAGTGGGCACAAGGACACCTGGTAGACGGGAAACCTCCGTATAACTTGGATGGGACTAGTGGGCACAAGGACACCTGGTAGACGGGAAACCTCCGTATAACTTGGATGGGACTAGTGGGCACAAGGACACCTGGTAGACAGGAAACCTCCGTATAACTTGGATGGGACCAACGGGCACCTGGCGGCCTACTGTTAATAGAAGCCTGGCTCCGACAAGCTGAATATAACCGCAGCCGATGTCCTAACCGGCTCCGGCTAGCGCCCCCCCCCCCCAATCGTGCGGAACAGCAGAATAGCGTGACTGAGTCGCTCCAGCATCGACATAACAAAACGCAACAGCACAACGGCCTACAAGGGGGTGCCTCGGCCAGACTTTTCCACGCGATGTGCCGACATTTCGGGCCAAGGAACAATTACAGACCCGTACGAATTATGGGTCAGGACAACTTGCGGGCCAGGAAAAATCACGGGCCAGGACGAATTACGGGCCAGGACAAATTACTGGCCAGGATCAATTACGGGTCATGGCCAATCACTGGCCAGTACCAGTTACGGGCCAGGACTACTTACGGGTCAGAACCAATGAGACAGCTGGCGTATCTGTCCCGCCCAGCAGTGCATGAGCGATTCGCTGGCGTCGATCCGCCGCCGCCGGGCCCCGTCCTGTCGCCCCGCTGACACGTCAGCTGATTTTGCTGCAACGTTTGGAACTGTGCGCTCCTCACAGTCGTCGAGGCCCGACCTTTTGCATTTCGATGACGGAAGTCAAATTTGCCCGCATTGAAGCCTCGATGTGTCTGCTGTGAAGTAGACATAGGCTGTGTTCAACAGCAGTTCCCAGAATCGCAGCGTGCCACTTTTTTTCCAAGTGATATTTACCTCTTTATTTTCTTTCTCTCATTGTATACACACACACACACACACACACACACACACACACACACACACACACACACATGTATATATATATATATATATATATATATATATATATATATATATACACATATATGTACACACACACACACATATACATATATATATATATATGTATATATATATATATATATATATATATATATATATATATATATATATATATATATGTACATATATATGGGTGCGCGTGCAAGTATGCATGTATGCAGGCCGGACCGGGACGCACTGTACACTGTCACATCCAACAGAGGGCTGCCACGTCTCAAACACGCCGACACTCGAGGACGTGCGAGTGGACACACACACACCAAACACCGGAGCAACACATGTCGCCCAGTTCCCCCAGTAGTCAGTGCCTGTCCCCCTGAGCTGCGAACTGCGAGTGGTACGCGAGACACACAGCCGACCCCGGGACAACACGTGTCGCCCAGCCCCCCCGTCGGCAGCGCCTGTTCGCCGGCCTGCTCGCCGCCGGCGCCGGATTTACAACGGCTGTCGTGATGTGTTATCGCCGCGGGCGATTTAGAGCGGGGGCGCGCGCGCGGCAATCATCGATATGGCGGCGCACAACCGACGCTCGCTGCCGGCTCACAGGATTTATGGTCACGCGTCGTGCCGGGCACCGCACGGCGGGGATGGGCGGGGATGGGCGGGCAAATGTGGGGGAGATCCACAACAGGGTGGGGATCGGTGGAGATAGGTGGGGAAATGTGGAAGGAGACGGGGAGACTTACCACAGGGTGGGGATGGGTAGGCAAATGTGGGAGGGGACGGGGTGACCTTCAACAGGGTGGGGATGGCTGGGGAAATGTTGGAGGGGACGGGGTGACCTTCAACAGAATGGGGATGGGTGGAAAATGTGGGAGGGGACGGAGTGACCTTCAAAAGAGCGGGGATGGGTGGGCAAATGTTGGAGGGGACGGGGTGACCTTCAACAGAGTGGGGATGGGTGGGCAAATGTGGGAGGGGACGGAGTGACCTTCAACAGAGTGGGGATGGGTGGGCAAATGTGGGAGGGGACGGAGTGACCTTCAAAAGAGCGGGGATGGGTGGGCAAATGTGGGAGGGGACGGGGTGGCCTTCAACAGGGTGGGGATGGGTGGGCAAATGTTGGAGAGGACGGAGTGACATTCAATAGAGTGGAGATGGAGAAGTGTGGGAGGAGGGGACACCTATCACAGGGATGGGGTCGGGATGAATGCGAAAGTGTGCGGTGGGACGGCGAGATTCAGCAGAGGTGAGGAGCAGGTGGGATGGGAGAGATACGGAGGTGGGCGCCCGACTGAGGTAAGCAATGTGGAAGTCATTGCTGACTCAGAGCTCACGTTCACCAGTCGCATGAACTGGCGGACATTCGTCTGAAAGACAAGGCAGGTACTTGAACTTGCCATTGGAACCAATACCCATGTGCCCGAGCACGATTCGGATTTAAGCATTTGTTGGTTGCACTTCGTGCGCATATTGGCTCCGATGTCGAATATGGCAGCATTGTCTGGCTGGCAGATGCGACGTCTCATCTTCACTGTCTGGAACGCCTGCAGCGAAGCTGCTCATATGGCCGGCCTGGCACCCGGGCACAATGTCACAGCATCCGAGCTGCAGCCACCACGACCGCATTTACGTACCTGTAGACCGTCTCGCCTTTGTCAACATGATCTAACGTGGTGTTCAGAGGCCTCCTCTGTGGCCCTGCCTTGATGACATCACTTGGCATATCCGCTCCATGTCGAAGATTGAGGCCTCTCATCCTCTAGTGCGTCTTTCAGCACGTGTAAACAGCATCAAACGTCGCCCTGTTCTTCTAATTCGGCTCTGGGTAGCTCAATCCTGCCATTGGTGTGAGCCATTCCTGCTAGTGCTGTGGTGCCATGACTGGTGTTGGTGTGGTGCCATTCCTGGTAGTGTTGTGGTGCCATGACTGGTGGTGGTGTGGTGCAATTCCTGGTAGTGTTGTGGTGCCATGACTGGTGGTGGTGTGGTATCATTCCTGGCAGTGGTGTGGCGCCATTCCTGGTAGTGCTGTGGTGCCATTCCTGGTAGTGTTGTGGTACTACGACTGGTGGTGGTGTAGTGTCATTCCTGGCAGTGTTGTGGTGCCATGACTGATGGTGGCGTGGTGCCATTCCTGTTAGTGGCGTGGTGGCACCGCGCCAAACATCGACTGTTCCTGCGCGCCCTCTTCAGAGTTTAAGTCCGCTGTGGCCAATACTCTGCCAAGACTGATGTCCCCAGCGGGCATTCCCAGTTGCCAAGGAGCGGCGCCCTGGAGCAGTCTATGTACGCCGGTGTGTGCCCTGGGGCGGGCGGCGGGGTCATGGGTCCACCAGCCAACCGTGTGTACACTAGCGTATGGCACCCATCGGCCTATCGGCTGAGCATCGCCTGTTGAAATTCAAAACATTTATACCGAGGCGTACCATTTGCTGTTGTTTTATTTATGTGACCCCACCTGCTATTGGGCACACTGGCACTTCTGGCGATGATCTACAATAAGTGCATGCATAAAATGAACAGCTACATGTCTTGCCAATAACCTGGCGGAGATTGACGATACATTCCGGACGCGGCCGGCCACGAGGCAGGCGACTCTGCTTGGACCCTGTTACTCTCAACATTAGACGCAACATCGGTCGGACCGGAGCCGCTCCGACAGTGTCCAAATTGACGGGCTCAACAACGGCGCGCGCCAAAATCCGGCGGATCCGCGGCTAGTTCCGCCGCCACCGGCCGCCAAGTTTGCCAACTTATCCGGAAACTTTCTCTCGGCAGCCGCGTGGAAATGTGCTGAATAATGCAGGGCCGGGAGTTGACGCGCGAGTTATCCGCGCGGCGTCGAGGCGGACGACCGCCGCGTCACTCGGGCCCCCAGGGCCGCCGACGGCGCCGGTCACGACGGAAACTGCCGCACTTCACACCACCGGGACAGCGTGTCCTAAAGGGTGCTGAAGCGGTCTGGACACAGGGGACGGGCTGTGAGACTCCCACGGCCGCAGGAGCAGGAGTGGGACACGTGCTACCGGCGGCGGAGAACATGTCGACTCACCCCGACTTACCCAACTTCCCAAACTCCCACCCAAACTTCTCCAACTCCCCCAACTGCCCCACCTGCTCCAACTCCCATCCGAACTGCCAAAAATGTCTCCAACTTACCAACTTCCACAACGTCCCCAACGTCCCCAACTTCCCCAACTGCCAAATTTCCCCAACTCAAACTTCTCCAACACCCACCAAACTGCTCAGCTCCCACCCAACTTTCAAAATTCCCACCCTATCTCTCCCAACTCCCACCCCAGCCAACTCCAAATGCACCCCTGTTTGGTACCGGGAGCGTTCTACGGCACATCGACCGATGGAAACGTAAATGTCATAATTTGACACAAACACGTGCACAGATATATATGTCCTAATGCTGTGATTTGAGCTGTGCCAGTTTCAGCTTAATTAGATCAACAGTTACGGAGTTATTGCCTCCGGCATTTTCGCGAGATTGCAGCCCGTGGCTATGTTTAGTGAGCTGCATCCCCGAGAAAATAATGCATGTTTCGGAAAAAAACCATTTCTGTTGTGTGATCCAACCAACGAATTTATTTGCTGGCTTTGATTTTTAATGTTTCGAAATTTTACTTCGCGGCATCGTAACCTTAAGACCTGACTTTGTCAAGATGGCAATGCAACTTGTATGGGTTTTATCTTGGAATCAAGCTGTCAGAAGTCGTCTTGATATGTGCAAATACTCGAAGGTAGGTATTTCCTATAAGTGTGTTTTTTCTTGGTGGGTGGTTATCAAACGGCTCCTCCAGTAGAGACGCAAGCCAATTTCGTGAAGTCGCCGTCCTGTCACCCGACCTAACCAAGGAGACAGAAGTGGGGTATGTGCACAAATTGGCTCACCTGTGACAATTGCATATCAATGACTTTATCTCAGCTAACTCGAGTACATCCGATGAGCACTGGTCCCTCTAAAGGTACCTATATATGCTGCTTGGCTTTCTTGCCTTTGATAAAGTAACGCGAAAGTAAGTCCAGTTTGTGAGCCGTTGTAAGCAGCTGGCCAGTAGCCACGGGTCGCGGCGGGAGACCGGAGGACCGCCAATTTGCTTGTGTTACGCTTGTGAGGGGGAGGGGAGGGGGCAGGTGGTGGGCGGCAGCTCATTCGTGTGCGAGCAAGGCAAACATGACATCGTCCGAAATAGTTTGGTGTACACACGCATACTGAAAATACCAATTTCGGAACCGAACATCGATTTTTTTCCCAAGCCCGGAGTTGGAGAATCCACGACACTTAGAGAAAATGTGTTCGAATCCTTCACGACTGGGAAGTGTTGTGGTGCTATCTTAATACTGTGCTACCCTTTATCTTTCCAGAGCTGAATGTACGCTCCCTGTTGGCGGTACCTGAGGGCTGATCTGATATGCAATCCGAATATCATGCATTATCTTGTATGCATATCCAATTACCACCAAGATACTATTTTGCATTTCGAACAACGTCATTATAGTTTCTTTGGTCACTGCTCACTCCCACGGTATCTAAGCCCTGAAATTAGTGTTGAAGTCCCTTGTGGGAACATCTTTATTCACATATCACATTGGATAAAAAGGAATCGAACGCTTGAACACAACACTCCAGAGCCTAAATAATGCTCATAAAGCCTAAAGAATGATCAATAATGTTTTTATCTGACTTGTGTACTCTTTAAACTGGGTTTCTGTTTATTACTGCCAGCAATCTTAAAGGTTTTTCCTTGACTCTCTGTAATGTTTCGCGAAGTTCATATCCGTGGTTACCTGCTACAATTTGCAAAGTTTTTCATTTAAAATTACTTGATGTAGCACATCCAATTCTGTACTGGCGCTGTTTCCTGTTAAGTCCAGAATGAAGCACGTTGGGTTGGCAGAAATTGAGTTTTATCCTCTTGGTATGCTTTATTGCGCTCACCACCGGCCGGGATTCGATTAAAATCCGCCTTCAGTAGAACTGCCGATGATTGGGTTGGGGATTCCTAGAAGGCGAACGGAACTGAGAGTTGCCGTCTCCGAATGATTTTGCGTTGTGCGCTGGGGAGCCAACTGCGCAGTGTCCGGCCTGGGAGGATGTGGCATGTGATCCCCGAGTGACCTTGCGTCGTGCGCTGGGGAGCCAACTGCGCAGTGTCCGGCCTGGGAGGATGTGGCATGTGATCCCCGAGTGACCTTGCGTCGTGCGCTGGGGAGGGAACTGCGCAGTGTCCGGCCTGGGAGGATGTGGCATGTGATCCCCGAGTGACCTTGCGTCGTGCGCTGGGGAGGGAACTGCGCAGTGTCGGGTCTGTGAGGAGGTGGCATTTGATCCCCGAGTGACCTTGCGTCGTGCGCTGGGGAGGGAACTGCGCAGTGTCGGGTCTGGGAGGAGGTGGCATGTGATGCCCGAGTGACCTTGCGTCGTGCGCTGGGGGGGAACTGCGCGGTCGGGTCTGTGAGGAGGTGGCATTTGATGCCCGAGTGACCTTGCGTCGTGCGCTGGGGAGGGAACTGCGCAGTGTCGGGTCTGTGAGGAGGTGGCATTTGATCCCCGAGTGACCTTGCGTCGTGCGCTGGGGAGGGAGCCGCGCAGTGTGCAGCTGAGATGAAGGGGTAAGCCCTCACGCCAGCGCCTCCCATCGCTCAGCCGCTGCCAACAACTACCGTGAATAGAACGAACCTGGACCCTGCTGACGAGAGCGTGCCAGTGATGCTGAAGGTCGTCTGAAGGTCATGCATACTGCTGGAGGTCGTCTGAAGGCTGTCTGGTCTTGAGCGATTCGGTTGGACCATCCAAAGCAGGCCAAACCTGGGACCGGCCTGAGATTTCCCCCACCTTTAACGTGCTGACTGACGGAAAGATATTGCTTGCCACTCACCATGCCACTGAAACCACTCCGACTATCGCTATACTCTCTAGCGCATAATCTCCAACTTCCGCTCGCCTTCTAGAAAACCCCAACTGAATGGCAGATGTCCTTGAGCTATGATACGTTTAAGGTTATGCATCTGGGTCTGCAGGTGAGATCTTCAGATATACATTGGGAAGTAGGGAACTGGATGTTATTGGAGAGGAAAGAGACTTAGGTGTGTTGGTTTCAAAAGACCTTAAAGCAGAAAGACGGTGTATCTCCGCTAAGAGCAGGGCACTCAGAATGCTGGGGATCATTCATAGGAGTGTGAGATATAAGAGTAAGGAAGTTATGAAAAAACTGCTTAGCATTTGTGTGACCCCACCTGGAATACCTTGTACTAGCATCGAGCCCCTACCTAGAAAAGATATAAATGTATCAGAAAGAGTGCAACGAAAAGGCACTAGACTCATCAATGGAATAGGTAACTTAGAATATGGAGAAAGACTTATGGCATTAGATATGTACTCAGTTGAGTATAGGAGATTATGGGGGACATGATTGAAATGCACAAAATTGTTAAAGGGGTAGACCAGGTCAATTTGAATGATACTCTTCTGTTTAGAGTATCACATAAGTGTCATCAATTCAGGCTAGACAAGTTGATGTATAGGACAGCTAAGTGACAACAAGTCTTCAGTGAAGGGGTTGTTGATCAATGGAGTAGGCTGCCTACTGATGTTGTGGGAGTTCCTCATTGAATATATTTAAAGGTAGGATGGACACATTTTTTAGACAGGAAAATCGTGTTTTTTAGTTCTAATTAGTGATGGATGTGTGAGATTTATGCTAAGTAAATGTGCCCAGCACAGACCCCTTTAAGCAGGCATGGATGCAGTTTGAAGATTGTTGGTAAGGGATTCAATCCACATGTGCTAAGAGGGATCAGGTGATAGCTGGGGGTAGCTAGGCATTGATAGGTGTGTGGAATGTTGGTGGATGGTTTCTTTAAGGTTTGGTGTTGGTTGGGTGGGTCTTTTTACCAGGGTTAGTGTATCTTCCACCTACAGACTTAACCTGGAAGGGCCCTTGTGGCTCCTATTAAGTCTAAAACATTATGATTTTACTCCATGACAGACGATAGCCTGATATCAAGCGCTGGCTCAGAAGTTGTGTGACCACCAGTGGATGTGGAAGCACTGCGAGTCAGGCAAGAATACTAGTTAGACTTAATACCCACATTACTAGGGGGACTGGTCGAGACGATCCTACTAGAGCAATTTTTTTCTTCGGATCTGAGCGACAAATCGATGTGACGATTTCACAATGCAACGATTTGTTATGCAATTTTACGATGCAGCTTTATCCAGCTGAGTTTGCATCAAGTTAACACATGCTTCGGACATGTCAGGTGCAGGGCGTAAATGACCACTGAGCAGTGATTTTAGGGCTGATGTGCAGATCGGCATTTTTATGCACCCGGGTGAGGTGAACAGATCGGCCATGTTTTGTGGTACCCGGGCTGATGTTGATCAGCATCGGTCATGTTTTGTGGTACCCCGGGCTGATGTTGATCAGCATCGGCCATGTTTTGTGTACCCGGGCTGATGTTAATAGCATCGGTCATTTTGTTTGGTACCCGGGCTGATGTTAATCAGCATCGGCCATGTTTTGTGGTACCCGGGCTGATGTTAATCAGCATCGGCCATGTTTTGTCGTACCCGGGCTGATGTTAATCAGCATCGGTCATGTTTTGTGGTACCCGGGCTGATGTTGATCAGCATCGGCCATGTTTTTTGATGTTGATCAGATGGCCTTGGTACCCGGGCTGATGTTAATCAGCATCGGTCATGTTTTGTGGTACCCGGGCTGATGTTGATCAGCATCGGCCATGTTTTGTGGTACCCGGGCTGATGTTGATCAGCATCGGCCATGTTTTGTGGTACCCGGGCTGATGTTAATCAGCATCGGTCATGTTTTGTCGTACCCGGGCTGATGTTGATCAGCATCGGTCATGTTTAGTGGTATCCGGGCTGACGTTCATGTTTTGCGCCTTGGAAGACTAGTTTAGAAGTGCACGACCACAGGCAATCGATCGTTAGGTTCAGAAATACATTGGTTCATATTTCACGCATAGTTGGCCTGACCTCAATGTGGCCTTGACCTTGGATTGCATCAATTTTCCAGATGTTGGTGAATGTTGTTCCAATGGTCTTGGAACACACTTCATGGGCAGCATGCGTATGATGGTGCTCTTTATACACATAAAATGAACTCGGTGTACCACTTACGTAATAGTGGACGGTGTTTCACCTGACAAAGAAGAAGAATGTTCACTGGGCCTTCAACCCACTCCCACACCATTCACAAGTGTTTGATTATTCTGTATATGCTCTCATTTATACATTTAAATGTTCGAATTCTCGAATTCATTACCGGAATTCACGTGTCAACATCGCAACTTTGATCATGGCTTTCTCATGTCTGATAAAGGACGACACTTAAACTTAAGCTTCCAAAACCTTAAATTTCCGCCAGGGCTTGAACCCACAATCTTTCGTTTGGAAGCAAGAGACCTTGTTTGGCCTGCCACCTGCCGACAAGGATGTGCATGCATGTTCCGTGACATCTGGACACCTGACATGCTTTTAATTTGTTTAGGTTCCTTCGCAGTTCGAAAGTTCACATTATCTCTGCTGCTGCTACTGAAATGAAAAATATCGGTCCATTTCATCTAATATGGCGAGTTGCCAATGTACCAACGCCTGTGAAACGTTCTTTTTTCCGAGGTGTGAATTGTACAGTCTCTCTAATGCTGTTTCGGACTTTTTTCTCTACCACGCTTAGTTCTAAAGCTCAGGGACAGGGAATCGGCTCTACCCCTTTCCTTATGGACACTGACGGATATATGGAGGGGAAGCACATTGGCCATGTCCTCCCACCCCCACTAAGAGACTGATTTTGACCAAATTTGGAACTAAAATGGAATTCTCTCGAAATATAAAATCATCTAATAACAAAAATATTGTCCAACGTAGACTGAATTAATGTTAACTGTTCAATTCCTAAGGCGAGGTAGGATTTATTTTTAATTGCCCGTCCCCCAGCCGGTCCTGGATTCGCCTCTGCTCGTCAGCAGGTTAGCCTCAGCATTCCGTTAGTATGGTGATTTGAATACGTCGCCAGGCACGAGTATCAGACTATCGCGGTCGTATTTTCACGTCAGACCTCTGAATGCCGGCCAATATGCGGCGCCAATGGAGTTTATTGGATACTGGCTGGAAATAGACGTCAAGCCCTTGCCACCGTTATTGGGGTATTAGGCATAGCTATTAGGCTGGCTCCAATGTAGATGCATTTCACTGTTGGATGATCTGGTTGTAGAATACATTGTGTCGCCCCAATTTATTGCGTAATCATTACACCTATAATTCTCGCAGTACAAAAGCACAAAATCAATTTTTTTCTGATCAGAAGTTCAGGGCTGCGACACAAAATGATTTTAGAACCTCCGCAATCGGATGACCTTTCCGGGTCGGAGGAGCACCCAATCAGAGGCCTCTGGTGTCTTACCTCCTCCGAGCTCTGATCAGAGCATCCCAGCTGTTCAGCAAAGCCGTCGGTCAGAGCTACTGCGCACAGCGCTTCGATGACCAACACTGCGGTGTCAGCAGGCGGATTCAGTGCGGTCTCGGTGTGGGCTCGATGTAACCCCCTGATGGCCGGGGTCTGGGGAGGACCGGTCGGCGGAGGCGTCTCCCACTCGCGGGAGAGTTGCGCTGGTGGACACTTCCGGGACACTCGTGGGACACCCCCGGGATACTCCCGGGACACTCCTGGGACACTCGCGGGACAATGCCGGGACACTCCTGGAGCGCTCCCGAGACACATCCGAAACACTCCCACCCCGAACTGGACACTTTGAACCGAACACCCCGGACTCCCGACACTTTGGACACTCCCGGGACACTCCCGGGACACTTCCCGCGACATTTCCGGAACACTCCTGGAACACTCCCTGGATATCCCTTCTCTCTGGTCTGGAGAAGGGATCTTGGGGAAATGCTTGAATTTAACAGAAATGATGCAATTAGATGTCATCAATTCAAAATTAAAGTTAACCACAGCAGGACAAGGTTAAGACAGCCTTTCTTCATCGACGGGGTAGTAGAACACTGGAACCAGCTACCAGAAACCATTGTCAGTAGCAGCACATTGAACATCTTTAAAAAAAACAGCATGGACAATCATGCTGTTTTTGATTGTCATCAAGACTTGCTTTTCAATATTCCAGGGAGGGCTGATGAACGGATTTGGTGGGCAACTGTTTGGGTGTACAGAGTGCAACCAAGAAGGGTCATTGGGGCTCATAGGTGCACTAATATTTTATGTCTTTTGTCTTTTTCAACACTCACTAGACACTCCCGGGACACCCACGGGACACTCCCGAGACACACCTGGTGCACTCACGGCTGATGGCCACCCACGAGTAGCTACTGGCAGCCCGGAGTGCAACTGAAAAGTCAGCACTCACTGGAGAAGTAAGCATACATGAGACGTGTACACCACCCACGGGTTCAGCCAGCACCATCGGCCAGCACCCACGGCCCTCAGTACAGCCAGCACCCACGGCCAGCACCCACGGCCCTCAGTACAGCCAGCACCCACGGCCAGCACCCACGGCCAGCACCCACGACAGCCAGCACCCACGGCCCTCAGTACAGCCAGCACCCACGGCCAGCACCCACGGCCCTCAGTACAGCCAGCACCCACGGCCAGCACCCACGGCCCTCAGTACAGCCAGCACCCACAGCCAGCACCCACGGCCCTCAGTACAGCCAGCACCCACGGCCAGCACCCACGGCCCTCAGTACAGCCAGCACCCACGGCCCTCAGTACAGCCAGCACCCACGGCCCTCAGTACAGCCAGCACCCACGGCCAGCACCCACGGCCCTCAGTACAGCCAGCACCCACCAGCAGACTGCCACGGCCCTCAGTACAGCCAGCACCCACGGCCAGCACCCACGGCCCTCAGTACAGCCAGCACCCACGGCCCTCAGTACAGCCAGCACCCACGGCCGTCAGTACAACCAGCACCCACGGCCCTCAGTACAGCCAGCACCCACGGCCCTCAGTACAGCCAGCACCCACGGCCGTCAGTACAACCAGCACCCACGGCCAGCACCCACGGCCCTCAGTACAGCCAGCACCCTCGGCCAGCACCCACGGCCCTCAGTACAGCCAGCACCCTCGGCCAGCACCCACGGCCCTCAGTACAGCCAGCACCCTCGGCCAGCACCCACGGCCCTCAATACAGCCAGCACCCACGGCGAGCACACACGGCCCTCAGTACAGCCAGCACCCTCCAGCAGACTGCCACCGGTTCAGAAGGAGGCGCCACGAGACTGGTCGGCCCCCCTGTCCAGCTGACGATGTGCTGTTCCCGTCTGGATCCTTCGGCCACCAACACGACTGGTGTAGGCCGAATCTGTTCAGACGTGCGTAATGGGCTCCCACTAGTAATGGGCTCACACTGGCTGAGCTCGGGCCAAATCAGCTAACCCCCTTCCTTGATGAAGGCACGCACCTACCCAGTGAAGGCACTGAGGGGTGGGGATGGCCGAGTGGCTAAAGTATTGAGCTCTGGGTATACTAATGGTCCCGGGTTCAACACTCGCACCTCGCGAGACATTTCCCAATCCCGCGGTCCACCGGCGAAACAGCGTTGGCGGCGCCATTAGCTGTGATCGTGCATAAAATGCATCGAGAACATCCAAATAAACAACAGCAACCAGTGAAGGTACTGCGTGTTGAATGTGTGTGCACGGTGACCAGCTCAGGCGAATATCCAGCATCGTGAGCCAGTTCGGCAGGTGGGCAGGTTTCGGCCGCTCGCGCTCCCAGTCGCCGTTGATGAGCAGACTGGCACGCGGCCACTGCGGAACGCGGCCGATTCGACGACCATGCATTCCGCGCGTGTGTGGCCGCATGCCACGCCAGTTTGGCAGCATTGCTTGGCAGTTTGGCAGCATTGCTTGGCAGTTTGGCAGCATTGTTTACACAGTTGGAGCGGTCGCAACTCAGCGACGCTGACGTCACGGCTCTCTCGACTGGCGGGAGGTCGCTGGGATCTGAGGAACTGAGGGGGAGGGGGGACGTAGGTCACGTGCCACATTTGAAGTCGTATGTGTACGTTAGTGACGTGGGGTAGTAATAAATTGCTATACTGAAGTGGGTCAGGGACAGTCATTAGCGCGAGCTAGTGTTAACACCTCTACCCTGACTGCACATACTATTACTATTATTAGTTTTGTTAGCATATATTTGTTTACGTACCTTTAGCTCGAATCGTTGTCGGAGATGATTTACAGAATAACAGCGATGCTCAGCGGAGGCTTGCTGCACTTATCCTGAGCCCACCTCCCACTCCGGAAATTCCCGCTATGGAAATTCCCTGCCTGTAGCCGCCAAGTCAACTTCCAGCGCCAAGATGGTTCAATGGGGAACAAGAACACAACAAGCTCGGACAATGGCGCTCAAGACAGAAAAATGGCACTCCTCATTTTGGTTATTTTGGCAGTATAATTGCAACGCGACATCGTATATAAATAGCACAAGCAACTAAGCACGCATAATACATTTCCATAACACCACAATGTGCGAAATGTTGCTTACATTAAGCGTCCCATGTTGCATTTTATGTATATTCCCCATCCTCGAAAATCGGGTGGTGTTGGCACGATCGGCGCCCTGAACGGACAAACCGAGCGATGCAGATTTCCTGATACGGCGTCATGGCACTCAAGAGGGACATCATGAGATGTTGCATGAAAATGGCACGTTGGCTCTCTGAATGGACGGTAGTATATCGTCCTGGGGGATGTTTGTTGTTCAATCTCGCAAACTCATGCCAACTCTCTGCGCTGAACTCATGCCAGGTACATCGCCTAGTGTTTCAACTCTGAAAATCTACCTGTTCCTTTGGCGGCGGGCGGTCGGGGACGGGCCGGAGGCCGCCAGCATCGCCGCCAGCGTCGCCGCCAGCGTCCGGCTGTCTATGGTGAAAAGTTTCAGAATGCAATGCGCAAAGTAACAATATATGCAATATATCACTGTAAATGGCAAGCGAATTGACGTCTGAAGGCAAACTAGCTTTCATACATGTAATTCGCACCATATTTTATGAAGAGTCTCATAAATTGTAACTATATTTTTCGCGCACACACTAATGAACATCCGGGCGCGCTTGTCGCATACGCATGCTTCAGAGTTCTTGAATGGCATCAGGAGCCTACCTGTTTTCTTTCTTTACTGGGGGTCCCCCTGATGTCCGCATTAACATTGCGTCTGGCGCCTAACGGAGCCATGGCTGCTTGCATTACAGTCTCCAATAGTCCCATATGACGTTTTTGTTGACACCTGATCCAAAATGCAGCTCAGCTGGCCAAGAGTCATACTAAGACTGTCATGACTCTCATAATCTCTATAATCAGTTGGCAGGTAGACATTGAGCAGTGAGAGGCAACCAACATTTGCGATTGTGTCAATCTGGACTATTCTCTCACTTATTGCTTTAATTTTAACACAAGCTTGGTGACACCTTTTCCACAGTATAACAACTCTCCGAAATGGTCTCCCAACCAACAGAGAGCTAGATGAGTCAAAAACAGAGACCCCAAACGAAAAAAATATTTGTGAATGTTATTCAACATGGGTAGCTCAAATTTAGACAACCATGTCTCCTGCAGAAATATCGTGTCATATGAATCACATAAAGAGCGACCTTCAGAAAGGGAGCTTTTCAGTGAATGACAGTTGAAAGTACATATTTTTTTAGCATGATGGGTGTGTAGCTGATGAGGTGAAACTAGTATCAAACGTGACACCTTACATCATCCACACTGGCACTGCGAAGCATTGTCAGTGCAATGTCCTTGCTAGGACCCCTGGCCATGTAAACAACTTTGATAGTGACATGTGTTGCCCATTTCTCAGGCACAAGAATTTGTACAAAATCACCAGATGGAACTGATACCTTGAAGCCTTTGTACCCATACTTGGCCAGACAGTGGGGTATCTCTACTGCACTGACTCCACCTGGCTTGCCTAATATCCACTCCACATAAGAGACCACATCCTCGGTGGAGGTACTTGGGTCAAGCCTACCCAAAAAGAGGTCACGATTACGCTGGGGTGCTGGAACTCCTTTCAATCGAGTTGAAAAGGAGGACCCTTGCAGACCACTTTTCCTTTTCCTGGAACCATGTCCTCTTTTGACCACTGTGAAGCCATCACCATCTTGCATAGGCCCATTTTGCTGCCCCACTATTGGCAGCTGCTGCTGCTGGCTCTGTGGCTGCTGATGCTATTCCTTCCTTTGCTGCTGATGGGACTGCTGAGGATGTTCATCCTGATGTTGAGACTGCTGCTGTGGCTGATGTTGTTGGAGCTGTGGCTGCTGCACTTGCTGCATTTGAGGCTGCTGGATGGGCAAACGGCCAGCTACTTCCCGCCATGTTGGAGGAGCGCGACGTAGTTATAATCCGGAAGCTAACGTCGTCTGGTGTCCCACCTACGCTGACGTGCTCCATCAAGCGTCGTGCGGATGTGTCGTCCAGGAGCACTCGGTGCGCAGCCACAGGGATGTTGGAGCTCCCGCGAGTTCGCTCCGAACTCGCTAAGCGGAGCTACCCATTCAGAGCCGTAGCCGCGTGGAACGGCCGTTTGGAGGCGCGTTCGATCACGGGGTGATCGAACGATCACGAGGTGATCAAGCGTGATTTATGTTTAGATGATTTTTAATTGACTCTTGTTTATTGACATGAGAAATAGGATTATGTATGTAGTTTTACAGAAATGTATTGACGAGAGGGCTGAAAAGCTATATTATTGTGGAGACCTTCACAAATCTAACTATGACTATGATTTCATACCATGAAGGTTGTGAGGAATTCTGTGCATCGTTATGCGGTATGGACTTTGGTGGCGTTTCTTGTAGTGACTAGACCACCTTCTTCAGGGCTTTTAACTCCTGTTGCAGTAGACTAAACTGGCCCAGGAGTACTGTCAGGTCAACATGTTCTGGGGAGACATGTATGCTTCCCAAGTTAATGGCATAGAACTCTGGGAGAGTTGCCCCATCATTGTCCAGAGTTTGGAGGGCCTTTAAGATGTCTTCACAGTCAGCACGCTCCTTGGAGTTGGTGGCAGAGTTCTTCCTTTTGATGTTTCTCAAATCTCTTCTCACTCCCATTTTGCTGATCACAGTTTCCCATAACAGGTCTTTGGCACTTTGTATTTGTTCTGAGGTGTAAAAGTCCACACATGTTTTGGTAAGGACTTCATATGGCACGGTCTACATCTTGTGCACAATAAAGCACAAAAGTTCATTATGCACCAGCCCTGGAGGCACATCTGGCGCGTTGGGCCTCGTTGTAGCGGACACTAGAAACGGCCACAGCTACATAGATAGGACGAGTCCACACTATTTATAGGCAAATCCAGATATTTGACACTACTTTTGTCTGATTCTCACCCATACCAAGGTCAGTCCCGACCTGCTTCAGCTTAAATGATGTTTCGAAGCGGCCGCGATCACACACGTGCGCCACCACGTGCGCCACCAGTGCTCCTCTATGATGGTTTATGTTCCCTGACGTTTTCTGTGGTGGGTGAGCGATACCTGTTAGCGTACTCTGTGCTTTCCTTGTTTGCCAGCGCAAACTTTCCTTTCTTGATTGCCTAATGTCGGATGCCACATAAGCCGGTTTGGCGTTGTCCTTTATTTAACGTATCTCTCCTCTACATGATGACACTCTGCCTCTGCTAAGGGAAAACAAATCACAATGGCGTAGTAGCCTGGTTAGCGCACACATGTGACGTCCTAAGTAATGCATACGTGTAGAATGCGGCTTATCTTAACCCTGATAAGGCAGTGTACGTTCTTCACGATACACACAATGGATCTTTTAAAGGCATTTACAAACAAGAGCACTTCCTTTTAATTACTTTCCTTGTCTGATAGCTTTTCCGGTGTAAATCCCAGCATGGATCAGCGTGCTGGTAAGCATGCGAATTCAGAGGAAACAGCTAGTCTGCATATATAGTAACAATTAGGAAAATATCCGGAAGCGTCGTCGGGTTTTCCATGGCGCTTAAGCCGGATAATGCCAACATCGCACCACATTGGCGCCATATGCGGCATGGATCAATGGCTGCGACTGTAAGACATAAATATATTTCAAGATATAAAACACAAGATTTCGAGCGAATTAATTAACGAAGGTGTACACTGAGAACCTCAGTGTGATCCCCTGCGTTTGACGGAGCGTTTTCTATCGTACAGACATGCTGACCTTACACTGGTTTATTACAACAGGTAGCAATGCCGCCATTGCTGGACTAAGCGGGAACTCGAAATGTAAAAATATCCCAAACAGGCTCCGTAATCAGCGTATACTGTTAAAAGCTCCATATTTCAATCATGGTAATTTGCTTAGTCCATTCCGAGGAGCTTTTACCACTTAGTCGTGCAAATTTCGAAGGTCCCTTCTGCAAGTACATTCTGCCCGCAAGGCCTGGCAGACTTCCTTCAACTCCAATAGACGTTGAGCTGAAGCCGAGAATACAAAAATGCAAGCTCGTTCTCTGTCATATAATGCCGTCTCCTTACTAAAAATGCGTGGTAGCCTGACATTTAATATGCAAATGGCACTGATATTGCAAAGAAGCATCGTCTAATGCCATGTATATTATGGGTAGTGCGGACCAAATTGATTATTATCTTTCATGCTGGCATAAAGGAATTGTGAACTTGTAAAACTCGAATGTCCGCTCATAACGCCAAAATGCGTCAAAGGTATATATTGATGGGCTGTGATGTTCGAACCTACGGAACATATAACAACACGTAATGTTTAATGGCTTAGCATGGTTTTCCAAATGAATTTCGTCTTCAATGCTCTCACTGATCCACACCATGGCTACTGTAAGATTTCCGTCTCCGGGCGGCGCCAAAATGGGTGCCAATTCCGGGTGGACTGCGCCCTGCGCCAAACAGTCCAGTTTAGCGCCAATCCGTCCGCTTCGAGCGCCATCGCCGCGCCCGCTCTGGAGATTCCAGTTTCGCAGCACAGTTTTAACCAAGAGTTTGACGTGGTCTCGCAGTGGAGAACCGCTGTCCGGCGGCTGGCCAGCTGCCAAATGGCCATCCCAGCCGGAGGCAGCAATAGAGAGCGAGCGCATGAAACGACTGAAGCCCGTTATGCCCGTCATGGCAAGACGGAGGAGAGACATTTGCGGACCATCCACTGAACTGACTGGACGATTATCACTGGTCTGCGTGATTTATAAGGTCAAGGGTGTCTCAGCTGTTTTTAGGTCAGTTTTTCATGCTGATTCCGAAAATGGCATCCGTTTTGCTCGATTAGCTCGATTTTTTAAAACATATTTTATTTCACTCATATGAACCAAATCATTGCTCTGACTGGTTTACTAGTGAATCCGACAAAAGCATAAATAAAGGTTTAAACTCCAAACAGATGGACCATAAGTGAATTCAGAGTGCATCCCAACAGTACACACTACTGCGGAATAAATGGCCTTTTCAGGGACCTCCGACTGTGTTGAGCAGATGCGACATTCCTCTTCAGGCACCAACAACAGTCCGCCAGAAAGTTCACATCCCACCGACCTTGGTAGCGTTCTTCCATCACCCGTATGTCTTTGTGGAAGCGTTCTCCCTACTCTTCACTGTAATCTCCACAGTTATCTGGGAAATAATCTAGATGGGACCTAAGGAAGTGCATTTTTACCGACATTCGAGCACCAAGTTGCTTAAAACTGTTCATCAACTCATCGACGACCTTCACGTATTCCGCACTTCTGTGATTACCCAGGAAGTTGGTGATGATTGACTTCAAGACCAGCCATGCAGAGAGCTCAGACTGTTCCAAACATTCTTCGAATCGAGTATCCTTCATGAGCTCCCTTATCTGAGGACCGTCGAATACACCAGCCTTCAGCTTCTCTCTGCTCACATGAGGAAATTTATGTCCCAAAAATGCAAATCCTCGTCCTTCTTTATCCAGTGCTTTCACAAAATTGTTCATCAAACCAAGTTTGATATGGAGTGGTGCATGTATGATTTTGCTGTGGTTCAACCAGGGGGCGTTACTGCACGTTGTGGGAGCCAGGTTCAAGTGCATGCCTGGATGGCCAGTCGCGTTGTACATAGAGCTGTTTGTCAGCCCGACTGTCCCAGAGGCATATAAATCATGGCTATTTCGTGTAACCGCCCTGCAGCCCAAGGACGAGACCTACTACCTTGAGGTCACCACAGATCAGCCAACCATGTTCTTTGTAGTTCAAAGCAGACAACAATAGTTCCATGCTGTTATGCGTTTCCCTCAGTTGCACAGACAACAGGAATCGACGCGAACTTATTGCCGTTGTTCAGAAGAACTGCCTTCAGGCTCCTACTCGAGGAGGCCATTCTGCCGGGTTGTACTCTGTACCCATTGCTTCTAGATGGCCTGCGATGTTGTTGCAGTAGACTAGAAAATGTTCTTCGTCGAAGGTAAAGTATTCTCTGAATTCTTTTTCGCGATTTCAATACCAAAAGAATGTCGTTTCAGGCGCCAGCAATCGTTTCTCGCGGAGCCGTGAACCCAGCAGCTGAGCAGATTCCTTGGACAAGTTCAGGTCCCTCGTTAGGTCATTAAGCTCAGCTTGGTTCAACGGTACCGGTCGATCGTTCTCGGTCGGTTCATATGCACCAGACGCGTCTGCGTCCATTTCATCCCCACTAGAGTCGGAAGATGACTCGATGTCGACATCGGGTTCAGGGATGGGGACATCCGGACCATGAGGGACTGGCTTGATAGCTGATGGCACATCCGGATATTTTACATGCTTCTGTTTCTTTCCATTTACTCCTTTCAGATCTGCCATACAAAAATAGCAGTCGGTGGTATGATCCTTTCCCTCTCGCCACACCATGGGAATGCTGAATGGCATGGATTTCCGGGTCTTGTTCTTCCAGGCTCGTAGGCCTTCCATACATGACTTGCAGCAGATATGAGAGGCAAACGGCTTGTCCTGATCACCAAGTTTCACTCCAAAATATGCGTGCTAACTCTTTTACAAAGTCGGTTATGCTTACCTGGCGATCTGGTAGGGTGACCTTTTCACATATGTAACAGAACCTGTCTGGATGATTTTGACACTGCCGACTCATGACTTCAGATTGCACATGGAAATACACAAAAACGACATTAGACATGATGCATCCAGCAGGGGAGAGTGGTGAGAATTGGGAGAAAAATCGGACCACAGCTTTGGCACGGCGTTGCACCAGTGTCATTGCAGCGAGTGACATATTCCTGATTTCAAAGTAACCCCCAGACATTTGTGCGCCGCAGACTGAAATTTGAAAATGAAAAGTAATGAATCTACTCTGTTATTCAAGACAAATGAAAAGTACAATTTTAGTGAGAATTTGGATGACGAGTGAGGGAGTATTGGGACTGGTGACAGGGAGAAATGGGACTCAAAAGGAGATTAGGGACGTGAATTAAAATAGGTAAAGGTTAGTCTGTGATTATTTCGTCGGTTCACTCAAAATTGTGTCATACGAAGCACTTCTTTATTTCAAGTTGTGGTGCATAAAATCATTATGGATAAAAATTTTGAGTATTGTCCCTACTTCTTGCTAAACTAGTCCATTGGTCCATTGGTCCATTCGACGGATGCTAAAAACATTTACTAAAATAAAATGCTTTATTGCGATATGACGGTTTAATTACAGGCTCAGTTGACAGTAGTTTCATTGGGGTAGTTTACTAAAATTTACTTACATTTACCCAAATCAAATGCCTTGTTGCAATATGACGGGTTAATTACATGTAAACTACATGTAACATTACAATGGGACAGGCTGGGAGAATTGGGACGCTTGTCTCAATTCTCCCACCATCACCATTTTCCATCAATCAGGTCCGTATGTCGAACACACACGAGCAAATAGCAAAAACACTTGTCAAATGTTGCAAAATTCCATATGTTAGTAATATATTCGTAATTGAATAAAATATTTGATGATACCATCCCAAGAAACGAGTTATTGACGCCCCAAAATAAGAACCTTTTCAACTCACTGTTCACACAGACACGTTGCGCGTCGAAAAGGAAGACGGCGGTGCTTGCCAACGCTGCCGCCTGTTAATAAGAAAATATTACATAATAAAAAGCAGCGTTGGACTCGTACTTTAAAAGATAATACTTTGTCCCTTTTCTCCCGCGTCCCAATTCTCACTTCTCTCCGCTACTGATATATCATACTGCAGTATGCATACTGATACATCAGCGTGTGAGTTGTTATCTTTGACGTAGTGTGAAAACTTGAGCTAATCAAGAAAAATGGATAGGATTTTCGGATTCAGCACACGGAACTTGTATTAGAACAGCTGAGAAACTTCCGACCTTTTGAAAACGTTTTGAAGCGCATGCCAGTGTTAGGAGTTAGTTCACTGCAGATGTATACATGTATATATATATATATATATATATATATATATATATATATATATATATATATATATATAAATATTATCGACATGGTACATGCACCATGCAAAGTATTTAAAGTATTTAATATATTTTAGCTAATTATTGCTATTATTCAGATCATTAGTATAGCTATGCGATTGATACACCTGTTGGTATATATGATGTATTGTCCCGGGTGAAATGTGAGACAAGGTGTTCGAAGTTAAACAACAGGCTCGGCTAATTCATGGCCAACATGCTCGTGCCAACAAAAAGCTCTGCTGACGAAATGCGCTCCCCCTCATGTGCATGCCTGTGTATACCTGTTACGTCAACTGCACTGGAAGTGTGATAAAATATCCGCTGGGGTCGTACGGTGCCACCTTCACACCATTGTGCTGTAATTGGAGCTACGACTCAGTGGTCTCAATTTTGAATGCAATATTTACTGATCCGAGCTGTGTGAAACAGGCCAAGGTGATTATTGACATGACACTATTTTGGAGACAGGACACAATACTGGACAGTAACACAGGATGTTTCTGCTCACAGAGTTACCTACAGCTGTTGGTTTCTAGGTCAATGTCTGCAACTTTACCTTCTCATCATGCCAGTTCCTGTTGTATCGATAGATGATCATAGCATGTCTATATCGGTGGACGATAAATGTGGGGCCGCCATTTTCCCACCTGTTATCCGCAAAATAAATACAGCAGCAACTCTCTTTCCCTCTCTCTCTCTCCATCCCTCTCTTTCCTCTCTCGCTTTCCTCCCTATTTCTCTCTCCCTCTCTCTCTCTCTCTCTCTCTCTCTCTCCCTCTCCCTTTCCCTGTCCCTGTCCCTCTCCCTGTCCCTCTCCCTCTCCTTCTCCCTCTCCCTCTCCCTCTCCCTCCCTATCCCTCTCCCTCTCCCTCTCCCTCTCCATGTCCCTCTCCCTCTCCCTCACCCTCTCCCCTCCCTCTCCCTCTCCCTCTCCCTCTCCTCTCCCTCTCCCTCTCCCTCTCCCTCTCCCTCTCCTTCTCCATCTCTCTCTCTTCTCTCCTCTCTCTCTCTCTCTCTCTCTCTCTCTCTCTCTCTCTCTCTCTCTGTCTCTCTCTCTCTGTCTCTGTCTCTGTCTCTATCTCTATCTCTATCTCTATCTCTATCTCTATCTCTATCTCTATTTCTATCTCTATCTCTATCTCTATCTCTATCTCTATCTCTATCTCTATCTCTATCTCATCTCTATCTCATCTCTATCTCTATCTCATCTCATCTCCATCTCATCTCATCTCCATCTCCATCTCCATCTCCATCTCATCTCCATCTCCATTCATCTCCATCTCCATCTCCATCTCCATCTCATCTCATCTCCATCTCATCCTATCCATCTATCTCTCTCCATCTCTATCTCTATCTCTATCTCTATCTCTATCTCTATCTCTATCTCTTCTCTCTCATCTCCATCTCCATCTCTCTCTCTCTCTCCATCTCATCTCTCTCTCTCTTCTATTCTCTCCTCTCCTCTCATCTCTCTCTCTCTCTCTCTCTCTCTCTCTCTCTCTCTCTCTCTCTCTCTCTCTCTCTCGCACGAATACGTGTTCCACCGCGCGATGAACGGGTGAATATATTTTCTCTGGTAGCGGAAATGTGAGCTTGTCATTTGTTCAAAGCGGCTTGTGAGACTATAGTTCTATTCATACAAGTTAATTACTTGGAAAGCACCGCCATAGTGATGACGAAGAGCTGAATAGGACCTGTCAGGGGCGGATTCAAGGGGCATAGGGCACTGGGGACATGTGTTCCCCAGTGCTCCATGTGGCGATCCTCGGGCTGGGAAATGCGCCCCTCTGGGGAGACTTGTGTGTACCCCTCTAATTATCCAGCCAGAGGCTCCGCTTGCAAGGAAAGACGCTCCTCCAGGAAGGCCCAAGGTCACCACCCCCATGGCTATTTCAGCAAGAGGCGCCCTTCCGAGGTGAAAAGTGCCCCTCCGGGAAGGCTCGAGTGCACCCCTCCAATTTTTTTCTCGGCCAGAGGCTCCCCTCGGAATGCAAATTGGTTCCCCTCCGGGCATGTGTCATGGAACGTCCCGGATTTGCCCCTGATATCTGTATCACCTACTTAGCACACACGAAGCTAATATTTGTGATCATTTGTTGAACATGTGAAGGCTGAACTGGGCCAAAATCCTCCATAAAGTACTGCTGGCAGCCGTCGGTATTAGTCACGTGAGACGGGGTACAATTTTGCAGGGTAAATGAAGAAACTGCTGAACGATTGCATGTCACGGACGTATTTTCTTACACAGGTGTTGCTTTTTTCGTTTTAACATACATTCCATTGCAATTTTAGATTATATGGGTTGCTTGTTTCTATGATCGAATTAAATGGAGCCCATCTCATTTGAAGTGCGAATATATTGTTTCGTTGTAGTCATTCTATACAGGTGAAGCTCTTGTAACAAGCTTGATGGGATGGAGGCACATTAAGATACGATGAGCTGTAACCATTTCAGTAGCCGTATTCATGATGGGGTGCGTATGTTTCATTGCATGAACCGCATTTTTATATTTGCCTCTCGCCACAAGCTTTCCAATGTATATCTGCGTTGCAGTCTCGGCCTGGGCATATCTGGTTTGATGCTCCTTTGACTCATGTTGTTATTCCTGTGTAGGTCATCCAATGAAATGTCTAACACGAATCGTGTTTAATCGTGCTCCAAATGGTACGGCAGAGATGTATTGCAAATGGTTTTCCGCGATATGGGGGTATGGCTGTGCATGGAGCGTGATACTATGGGTGGCAAGGTGCCGATGTCCAGCAGTCACTCAGCTTTTGCTCAGTCCGAGCCATTCGGTTCTGACTCGAATCCTTGTCGCCAGCTAGCACAAGCAGCAGTACGCATCGAAATCGCCGCCGAAAACTCGTGCACGAAAACATGGAGAAATGACTAATAGGAGACCAAAGCATGTTGTATCCAACCTTCCTGTATGATGCACTTCAGTGTGCATGCATATGTTGCGGGGTAGACGCTGGTCACCAGGAGGACCGTATAAGACAGCTAGGATAAAGGCGGAAGTGGGGACCCGCTCCAGCTGCAACATCACATATCATTCCGCTATGTCAGAACTAGGGGTGTCAGTCCGATCCAACTGCCGCGGCGACGCTGCTGTCTGCTAGCTGAAAAGTTGTTAGATATGCTGCCTGCAGGAAGTTTGTTCTTAATGCTGTGAGGTGTTCCGAGCTCATAATTCGCAGATCACTTTCACATGCCCATTGCCTAGTCATTTTCTGGGCGGGACTAGGATGTATAGAGGATGTATTTGTTGATGACCGTTCACCATTCCTAAATTTGCACACAATTTGTGATACTTCAAGCCGAACGCTTGTATCTGTAACCACAAGCATTGCAGGTTATTTTTGTTAGTTTAAGTTCAAGTATTACCGGATCGTTTTTGCTTGTATTATTTCGTGAGGGAACATTTCTGTATATTTTAGAGAAATGTGAGTTTATTGGAATAGCGTGTTCAATATCGAAGCGACAAGTGCCCTCCCAAAGAGATACAAAACTACGCTCCTGTTTATATACCCTTGTGCCTTTATGGCTGCGTGCATAGATAGTCTCATTGTTCCACTTCAGTGTGCATGGGAAGTACTCAAAATGTTGATTGGTTTCAATGCATCGTTTTAAGTGATAATCTTTGCATTCGGCATGTCAAATTCATGGTATTCCACATAACAACTAACAGCACGTTCCATATACACATACATATACAACTAACGTCGGCAATATACAACCGACGGCAAAGACGATTGTTATTCGTTGGATTCCAGCTACGTGGACGTGAAAAGAAACGATGTCACTGATGCCGCGACAAAGTGTGACACACGGGCTCCGTGCACACGTTCCCTCCCCCCACCTCCAACCCCGCCAGGAACTCACACTCATCCTACCAAACCCCGCCAGGGACTCACACTCATCCCACCAAACCCCGCCAGGGACTCGCACGTTCCCTCCCCCAACCCCGCCAGGGACTCTCACATGTCCCCCAAACCTCGCCAGGGACTCTCACATGTCCCCCCAACCCCGCCAGGGACTCACACTCACCCCACCAAACCCCGCAAGGGACTCTCACACGTCGGGAACTTTTCTCAGAAGTGGAAGGCTTTCGAGGAAGTGACAGGTCAGCTGAGACCGTTTATCAAACGAAACGCTGAAAACTATCGAGCGCTGTATTGGTGAGTGTGCTTCAGCTTCACGCCACACCTCCGCAGAGAGGTGTTTCCGTATGGCCTGCGTTCGGACACACAGCGCCATCTCCCGAGAGGCACTGGCACGCCACGGTGCCCTGGGTGTCCCGCGCCAACGTCAGTGCCACACATATATGGTGAGCTACACAGCTACACACATCAGTCTCATGTCCCCGGCTTACCCACGAACGGTCACGCCACTTTTGACGCGACGCCATCTCGCTTCGGAAGGTGTTATGGGACGGGTCGACCGTTGTTCACTCGGGACAACTTTTCCGATTCCTCCCGGAGCTTAATCTTTGCATGATTTACACTCCCCAGTCCCACCAACTGCTGACGCATATGTGATGGGAGCAGAATCGTTCCAAGGCATGTCATCACAGGAAGTAATCGACGTCGTCCAGGCAACTCGTCTAAAGTGCTGGGAACTTGTTCCTATGTTTTAATGTTAACGTCATTGGTGCTATGTGATCTATGCAGCCGATGGATGCTGATGTTATCGATGTATACCTATGCAGTCGATGAATGACGGTGCTATGGGCGCTATATGTCATATGCAGCTGATACATGGTGATGCTATAGACGCTTTGTGACCTATGTAGCCGATGAATGATGATATTATGACATATGCAGCTGATGCCCCCTTGCGCCGACACTGTAATACCGAACTAACTCGCTGATCCAACTCATTCTGCTTCGCGTCATGCTGCCTATTTTTGAGATTGGGTGTTCTATTTTATTGCGGCAATTTATACTTGAAGGTCACTGCAGCAAATAGCACGTGGTTATATTTGGATTCATTTCAATACTGGCTGAGGCCAAAATATCGGGAAGCCCGCCAGCGCTGCTAACACTTTCCTCAGGGCCATGTGAAGTGCTCAATAAAACTGCCGCGTGATATACCGAGGGATCAGAACTAGCAGTTATAGCGAGCCAATCTGCCGTGCAACTTTCATCTCGAACCGTAATATCCCCGATGAATCACAACCGCCAAGTAGCGCGGCCGTTATTTTGCCATCTATTCATTGCCGAACGGGCTCCGAGCTGGTCGGCCGAATCAGCCAATCAGCGTGAGTCTGAGGGCATCGGTGACACGTGATTGGTGGTTTTCTCGTGTCGTCATTTGCAGCCAACCGCGCGAGCGGATGGAAAAAAATGATGTGGCACTTCCCCGGTGTCTGTGGAGGAATGCGCAGAATCTACGCGACATAGCCTGAGCCCAAAACTGACCTGACTTTTCACATAGTTGCCCTGGGCGATTTGTTTTCAGTCTTCCACTGAAAATAATCTGGTGCGGCCTATTTTAGATGATGATGCTCCGCCGTCTACTAAAGCACCCACCACCACTCCCACCTCCAGCACATCCCTCTTCGTCCCGACGAGGGATGGGCCGGCACTACTTCCTCCCCGCCACACCTCCAGTGGCGGAGTGAACCCCGGTCACAGCACCGCCACTTGCCACACAAGCTCGCAATTCGTCAGCAGCGTGGGGAGCCTCCCCTCCCTCTTCCTGACCAGCCGCGTGGTGAACCTCCCTCCCTCTTCCTGACCAGCCGCGTGGTGAACCTCCCTCCCTCTTCCTGACCAGCCGCGTGGTGAACCTCCCTCCCTCTTCCTGACCAGCCGCGTGGTGAACCTCCCTCTCTCTTTCTGTCCAGCCGCGTGGGGAGCCTCCCCTCCCTCTTCCTGACCAGCCGCGTGGTGAGCATCCCTCCCTCTGCTTCGTCTCCCACATGGTGATCCTCGCCTCCCTCTCTCTCACAAGCCATTGGTGATCCTGCCTCCCTCTCTCTTTCTGCAGCCGCGTGGTGAAATCTCCCTTTTCTGACCAGCGCGTGGTGAGCATCCCTCCTTGCTTCGTCTCGCATGGTGATCTCGCCTCCTCTCTACAAGCCATTTGGTGTACCTTGCCTCCTCTCACCGGTCTCACTAGTCTCATCAGTCACGTGGTGACCTCCTCTCTGTGTCCCCAATGGTGACCCCCCTCCCCTCTCACAAGCCATTTGGTGACCTTGCCTCCCTCTCACCGGTCTCACTAGTCTCATCAGTCACGTGGTGAGCCTCCCTCTCTGCTTCGTCTCCCACATGGTGATCCTCGCCTCCCTCTCTCTCACAAGCCATTTGGTGTACCTTGCCTCCCTCTCACCGGTCTCACTAGTCTCATCAGTCACGTGGTGAGCCTTCCTCCCTCTGCTTCGTCTCCCACATGGTGATCCTCTCCTCCCTCTGCCTCGCCAACAGCGTAGTGAGCCTCGCCCCCATCTGCCTCGCCTCCCTCGCCTCCCTCTGTGTCGTCCCCCGAGGCGCATCACGGTATCGGCGGTGACTATGCGCGGTTGCAGCGGAACGGCAGCGTCTTGCTGTTCTGTGATGCGCGGCGCGAGACGGCGCTGTGCCCAGTCGCGTGCACACGTGGCCGTGCCTGATGCCTGTCCCGGCCACGGCACCGGCCGCTCCTGTGACCAGCTTCACAGCACACTCCACGGCGCGAGACGGCGCTGTGTCCAGTCGCGTGCACACGTGGCCGTGCCTGATGCCTGCCCCGGCCACGGCACCGGCCGCTGCTGTGGCCAGCTTCACAGCACACTCCACGGCGCGAGACGGCGCTGTGTCCAGTCGCGTGCACACGTGGCCGTGCCTGATGCCTGTCCCGGCCACGGCACCGGCCGCTCCTGTGACCAGCTTCACAGCACACTCCACGGCGCGAGACGGCGCTGTGTCCAGTCGCGTGCACACGTGGCCGTGCCTGATGCCTGTCCCGGCCACGGCACCGGCCGCTGCTGTGACCAGCTTCACAGCACACTCCACGGCGCGAGACGGCGCTGTGTCCAGTCGCGTGCACACGTGGCCGTGCCTGATGCCTGTCCCGGCCACGGCACCGGCCGCTCCTGTGACCAGCTCTACAGCACGCTCCACGGCGCGAGACGGCGCTGTGTCCAGTCGCGTGCACACGTGGCCGTGCCTGATGCCTGCCCCGGCCACGGCACCGGCCGCTCCTGTGACCAGCTCTACAGCACGCTCCACGGCGTGACGTGTGGACAATGAACCGCATGTTGCAGCGTCCACGTCAACTCGCCTGTGAATCAGTTCACATGGTTTTAAGTCATTTTAAGCTGAATCCATGATCGCCTGGCGCATGCTCATCACGTCCGTTCAGACTTCGCACAACGGAACAAAGGTGAGCTTGAACACACCTCCCGGCCCTCGTCAGGCTACAGGGGCGGATCAAGAAGCCTGGCTCGGGGGAGGGGAGAATCATCAAAATTCCCGGTTTCGAAAAGCTCGAAAACATTAAAAAACGAAAAACTCAGATCTGAACAGTTAACATTCATCGGGTCTACTTCAGGAAACATTTACCCCGTAAATATTCTTAGATTTCAAGAAAATAACATTTTAGTGTAAAATATCTGGTGTGGGGCGGGGGCCTGACTCCTTTGACATCGCTGAGACGCCTCTTGGCTGGGTACATAGTAAATGCATCTTAAATTGTATGCAAACAGTTATGAAAAAGGTATATGGCATCATCTAGGGTCCGATCAGCACGACATCTACAAATCTCCCCAGATGAATAAACAACACCCCTTCACCCGCTTTACAATTAGGCTTGGCGGATGCGATCGTAACCGCAAAGTATTTTTTTTCAGGATTTTAATGATAACACAAAACCAAAATAGGTAGTGGCATTCCACCGACAAACGTTGAGGCAAGTACTCCTATTGCATTTCGTCAGTCATATGACAATCCAACCCACCATGCAGACTACACTATGCCCACATAGAGCTTTGAAACCTACTATGTAGCCCACCATGCAGCCCACTATGCAGCCCACTATATAGCCTACTGTATTTCCCACTACTTAGTCTACTACATAGCCCACTATGTAGCCCACTATATAGCCCATCATATGGCCTACTGTGTAGCCCACTATGTAGCACACCATATAGCCCACCATATAACCCACCATATAGCCCACCATATAGACACCATACAGCTGACCATATAACCCACCATATAGCCTACTATGTAGCCCACTACATATCCCACCACGTAGCCCACTATGCAGCCCACCATACAGCCCACAATATAGCACACTATGTAGCCAACCACACAGCCCACCATGCAGCCCACAATATAGCCCATCATATAGCCCACTATATAGCCCACAATATATCCCACCATATAGACCACTGTGTAGCCCCCATATAGCCCACTATGTAGCCCACAGTGGTGTACTGTGCATCTCTGACACAAAGCCGCCGTGCTGTTGTACTTCCTCCCGCTAGAGGACGGACTCGTACTCGGTCATCGGGCTTCCGCCAGATCGCACGTTTGATCATCTGTGCAGCTGGAGCCTACGTGTGGGGATGCCCAGTAGCAAGCGTGGATCCGTAGATTTGTGTTAGCATGGTGAAACGCTGTAATGTGTGTGATGAGGATTCCTCACACTGCTTTTGAGAATTCTTCTCAGAAACACGAACAGCTGCCAGGGGAAATACCGGACCACACTTCATCATTTATTCATTAGGTCGCCAAAAGTAAAAAACAGAACAAAACAAAAAATAACCACAAATTCAGGGCAAGATCAGACGGACACACGATTAACGTAGTCCTCTAACATAAAACATTAGAAAAAGCATATAGGGGCAACGACAAATAGCGACGATAAAAAGTTAACTTACGGGAACATCATATTATTGGACTGGAGCAAAAGCGTGTGAATGATGAGAAGTGCTTTTAGAAGACAAATGAAAACTTCAAATTGTCAACAAGAATACAAGTGGCGAGAATATTGAAGATTTAATATTGGTGAGAGTGGTCGGCCGCTGGATAAGCGCCTGAAGGAACACCGGAACGCTCTCTCCAAGGCCCAACCAGAAAGGCCTGCAGTCGCTGAACACACTGTAGATATTCGGCACGATATCCACTGGACCGACGTGGAGATTCTGGGACGTGAAACGCAGCTTAAAAGAAAAAAGCTGCTAGAGTCTTATCGTATTAGAAAGTCGCGACCAGAGCTGAATCTGGATAGCGGCATATAATGGTCGACAATCTGGGGAGTGGCCGTTATTGACGAGCAGTAGTCTTGGGGGAAAGGTGGGGGAGAATTAGGGGAAGCGTCATTTGTGATGTTTATTATAGTCTCTTTACCGTTTGTTTTACTATATGGAAGTTTTAATTGTGATGTTTCACAGTGGCAGCCGTTATTTTTTTTTACTACGCCGAAGCGCCGCTTTCCTCACTGCTCGTATCCCACAATTGAAATTTTGTAGAAAAACCTTGATTGTCTTCTCTTTGAATGTACCATCTGGTGACGGAGCCGCTAGGAGCTCCGAAAGCTGATGAATTGATAAAAAGGTTACCCCAGATATATCATTATCATTCTGAATATGCCTCTGAAAGATTTAAGAATACAGGTGTAAGCGAGGTATCCATGGGTAAATGTAGGCAAACAAAATGACATTTGCAAATGTTGTGTATCTGAAGTATAACATGACTGACAAAAGAATGCAATGCAAATGCCAGTACCATGATGGAGATATGCAACTTAACGTAAATGCGGTATACAAATGAAATACAAAACCAAGACACAGTCGCTCAAACATTAGTTAATTGGGCACGTGAGAGGTACTCAATGCATTTGTATACACGAAGCTTTTGTCTAACATTGACTGTTCGCCTTGATATAGAATGCAAAGAGCCATGTCTGAGCCTCATTGACGTATCTGCAGTATGCAGGTGAATCGCTGAGCCTGACAGATGTAAAATGGTCGGAACTGCAAGCTGCAGACGGATCGCTACACGTGACATTTGTGCGAATACTTTGCACGAAAACACTCACTACTTTAGGAAACCTGCAAGACCCATCCAAATGCACAGTCGTGCTCTCAGCTGCGACAAGTACATTATATCCAGAAGATCGTGAGGAACGGTAGTGTTGAGTAGCAAGAATGACGTGTGTTCTGTTGGGTTGACACAATTTTGTTTGTTACACAGTTGTCTTTAATACGTCCCACATCAAACGAAGGATGTAGTTTAGGTCGTAAAGCTCGGCCATCTAGCATGTGCCAAATAGAGCTTCTCCTGGTGATATATGCAGGGGCGGATCCAGAAAGTGCCATGGTGGTACTTGTAGGCGCGTGATCTCGATGCCCATGCTGGTTAATTGCAGACTCGCAACTCGCATCTCTGCTTTATTGGCTGCACGGTTTTGATGAGGTTTCTGGAAAACGTGTCACATTAAACACCACCGACCACAATCAATCAGCCACCGAACAAAGATAACAAGTATACCGCGTCATTGGTGTTACTTTTATCTGCTGTGAAGGCTGGCCGAGAATACATACAGAGGTGCCGCCACATCGATCCTTCACCAGTGGCTCCATTGAAAACTAAGACACGCTCAAACTGCCCTTGTCGTCAACTAATATGTTCACACTAGACTTGAACATCGGGTGCCGCGGTAACAATCTGGGCTGTCTTCGGAGGGGTGACGGGCCTTCGGCTGAAAATCCGATGGGCGGGGAGGGGCGCTCTTGAACAACACCTTTCCCTTTGCCTTTCTACTCAAGCGGCACCTTTTCCTTTCCAGGAGCGCCTATTCCCCCCCCCCCCGTCGAGGGGCGTCGAGGGCTGACAGATGAGTTGAACGTGTTTGTGGAGTGCACTCAAGCCTTCCCAGTGGGAGCCTTTTCCCGGCCGGGGGGTAGGTGCTGGGGAGGGGATGGATAGGAGGGGATGGGGAGGAGGGGAGGGGACACCTTCTATGGTAGAACACATGCCCTCAATGCCCCATGCATCCGCCCCTGACTCCTGAATGTAGGCCTAGATGGGTGCAGGCTGTTGCGGTTGTGACCGGGACGCAGCATCGGCTGATGTATGAGAAGGGGCGGAGAGTCACTGCTTGAGTCGACCCTTTCCATGCAAGGTTCATGTCTAAGGCTGTCAGGGAGGCTCCTATGACCCGTCTGTCAATACGTCCTGCTGAGAAAATCGCCACGGCGTTGCATTTTGGTGCTGCATGGTACCGGACGCCGCGATTTTGACTTTGCCAAGAACTCTGCTAACGCATCGCACTTTCGAGATGAAGAGACTGGCGTTGATTTCCACGCCAGCGCGGACGATCTCTCCGATCTATTCGACCCAGAGCAGAGTTGGTCCCAGGCGGCGGAGCGGGGCATGGGCAGGTCACGTCTGAATGGTGCGGTAAAGCCGGGCGTGGAAACACACTGTATTGTAGAGAGAGATGAAATACTCACAGTTACTGTTGTCTTTTGAGGGGATAGATGAGAAAGAATAAGTGTTCGGAATTATGTTGTTGTATAATCCCTTGCCAATGAATCGGCTTTAAATCTGGTGTATAATCCCATGCCAATGTGCTGGCTTTATATTTGGGGCCTTCTCTTGAGCCTTGGAGCCTTCTCCACAAATGACATCCAGAAACGGAAGGTGGCGTTATATGACACCATGTATGATCTGGCACATCTGCTTGATCTGGCACCTTGTGTGCATGAGCTAGCACATCTCGTGCATGATCTGACACATCTCGTGCATGATCTGACACATCTCATGCATGATCTGGAACATATCGATCTGGCACATCTCGCTCCTGGCGGGATGCCAACAGAAGGAGGGGAGGCGGTGGGAGTGACGTTGAAAATTAACCCGTCCCGTCTCGGGGGGCGGGTCATCCGCCCCCCTCAGGTTTTTCGCGGATAGCGGACGAATGGCGCGCGGCAGCTCGCCCAAATTTGGCATACCTTTTCCCCACATCAATTTGGCATGCTGATACGAAATTTTGAAGTCAGGTCGTCTAGGGTCAACGAGTTAGTCAAGGTCAAGTGAGATCACCTCCAAAAACGTTCAACCAGTCGTCACGCTTTAACGGATACAGATATTCAGCGTTTGCTTATCTTTAGGGATGCAACAAAATGTACTAGTGGAATTTTTCATTTTCTTTTCGTTTTTGACTACATATAAATTTTGCGTATTTGCAAAATTGCAGTTCAAATAGAGGATTTTAGCTAAAGTAATCATTTTTTATCAGGGCAAGTTCACTTCCAACAACGTTTCTCGGTCTGCTCTACCCACTGGAAAAAGAAAATTAAAGAAAAACTAGAAAACTCAAAAGTTTGAAATTGCAAAAAAAACAAAAAAAATATTTTGGGGGCCAAACAAATTATAGCCGTGGTCGATTTCGCTGTCCTTTTGTCAATCCAAATAATTCTTTTCCTTCATATATCCCAAAAATGAACTCCCCAGAGTCAAAAACGTAATGTAAGTCGTGAAAAGTCGTGAAAATCTAGCCCCCCTGGTGACGTAACTTCTGGGGGAAATTGTCTTGGAGGGTGGATCCGGACCCTACTCATCGAGCACTTTCCGATGACACCTCTTTCGTTTTCGTACGAGGCTTAGTTTAGATTTTAGAGGGGGGTCTTCAACCGCCCCCCCCCCCCCTGAGACGGGGTATTAGGATTTGACCGGAAAGACGGCGCGGGTTAATGCCAGCGTTCTGCGCCTATGATCCGATTGTTGTCTCAGCTTGGTTGCTAAACGTCTCCTGTCACGTGAATGTCTCCGTAGTGTCCCGGAATGTCTCCTGAATGGCTCCTGAATCGCTCCTGAACATCTCATTGGTATGCCTATCCCGACCGGTCCCATCCCGCAGCGTGATATCTCCCCTCGTCACGCCTGTCCCGGCCGGTACGGTCCAATATCCCATCTCCCAGCGTGTTATCTCCCCTCGTCACGCCTGTCCCGGCCGGTACGGTCCAATATCCCATCTCCCAGCGTGATATCTCCCCTCGTCACGCCTGTCCCGGCCGGTACGGTCCAATATCCCATCTCCCAGCGTGTTATCTCCCCTCGTCACGCCTGTCCCGGCCGGTACGGTCCAATATCCCATCTCCCAGCGTGATATCTCCCCTCGTCACGCCTGTCCCGACTGGTATGGTCCGCTATCCCATCCCGCAGCGTGATATCTCCCCTCGTCACGCCTGTCCCGGCCGGTACGGTCCAATATCCCATCTCCCAGCGTGATATCTCCCCTCGTCGCCCCGCCCTCCTCTGATATCTCCCTCGTCACGCCTGTCCCGGCCGGTACGGTCCAATATCCCATCTCCCAGCGTGATATCTCCCCTCGTCACGCCTGTCCCGGCCGGTACGGTCCAATATCCCATCTCCCAGCGTGATATCTCCCCTCGTCACGCCTGTCCCGGCCGGTACGGTCCAATATCCCATCTCCCAGCGTGATATCTTCCCCCGTGACGTCTGTCTCTGCAGGTGACCGCCGCCGCCTGCTGACAAATTGTTCACTTCGCTGCAGCATGTGAGCCTTCGGAAGCCAATTAACTGTGAAAAAGAAAGCCAATGCAACAACAGTAGGCCAACCCGAGGCTCGGAAGGCTTCCTGCAAGCGTCTGTCTGGACTCTACAGCACGCCAGACTAAAGTCAATTGCTGTGTTGGAGACGACAACATAAAGGAATAGGAAATATTGCCGTCGGCATGGCACAACAATGCTACATTCCGATTCCAGGCTTAGATCGGAAACAAATTTATTTGTACGGATTAAATATTAATGTGACTGCTTACATGTGCTCACTTGCCTTTCATCACATGCTGACAGAAAAAGCGACAATTGGTCGCTGACTGGTGAAGGACTAATTAACCCGTCCCGTCTCGGGGGCGGGTCATCCGCCCCCTCAGGTTTTTCGCGGATAGCGGACGAATGGCGCGCGGCAGCGCGCCCAAATTTGGCATACCTTTTCCCCACATCAATTTGGCATGCTGATACGAAATTTTGAAGTCAGGTCGTCTAGGGTCAACGAGTTAGTCAAGGTCAAGTGAGATCACCTCCAAAAACGTTCAACCAGTCGTCACGCTTTAACGGATACAGATATTCAGCGTTTGCTTATCTTTAGGGATGCAACAAAATGTACTAGTGGAATTTTTCATTTTCTTTTCGTTTTTGACTACATATAAATTTTGCGTATTTGCAAAATTGCAGTTCAAATAGAGGATTTTAGCTAAAGTAATCATTTTTTATCAGGGCAAGTTCACTTCCAACAACGTTTCTCGGTCTGCTCTACCCACTGGAAAAAGAAAATTAAAGAAAAACTAGAAAACTCAAAAGTTTGAAATTGCAAAAAAAACAAAAAAAATATTTTGGGGGCCAAACAAATTATAGCCGTGGTCGATTTCGCTGTCCTTTTGTCAATCCAAATAATTATTTTTCTTCATATATCCCAAAAATGAACTCCCCAGAGTCAAAAACATAATGTAAGTCGTGAAAAGTCGTGAAAATCTAGCCCCCCTGGTGACGTAACTTCTGGGGGAAATTGTCTTGGAGGGTGGATCCGGACCCTACTCGTCGAGCACTTTCCGATGACACCTCTTTCGTTTTCGTACGAGGCTTAGTTTAGATTTTAGAGGGGGGTCTTCAACCGCCCCCGAGACGGGGTATGAGGATTTGACCGGGGAGACGGCGCGGGTTAATGCCAGCGTTCTGCGCCTATGATCCGATTGTTGTCTCAGCTTGGTTGCTAAACGTCTCCTGTCACGTGAATGTCTCCGTAGTGTCCCGCAATGTCTCCTGAATGACCCCTGAATCGCTCCTGAACATCTCATTGGTATGCCTATCCCGACTGGCATGGTCCGCTGTCCCATCCCCCAGCGTGATATCTCCCCTCGTCACGCCTGTCCCGGCCGGTACGGTCCAATATCCCATCTCCCAGCGTGATATCTCCCCTCGTCACGCCTGTCCCGGCCGGTACGGTCCAATATCCCATCTCCCAGCGTGATATCTCCCCTCGTCACGCCTGTCCCGGCCGGTACGGTCCAATATCCCATCTCCCAGCGTGATATCTCCCCTCGTCACGCCTGTCCCGGCCGGTACGGTCCAATATCCCATCCCGCAGCGTGATATCTCCCCTCGTCACGCCTGTCCCGGCCGGTACGGTCCAATATCCCATCTCCCAGCGTGATATCTCCCCTCGTCACGCCTGTCCCGGCCGGTACGGTCCAATATCCCATCTCCCATCCGTCCCGGCCGTACGGTCCAATTGTGATATCTCCCATCTCCCGTCACGCCTGTCCCGGCCGGTACGGTCCAATATCCCATCTCCCAGCGTGATATCTCCCCTCGTCACGCCTGTCCCGGCCGGTACGGTCCAATATCCCATCTCCCAGCGTGATATCTCCCCCGTGACGTCTGTCTCTGCAGGTGACCGCCGCCGCCTGCTGACAAATTGTTCACTTCGCTGCAGCATGTGAGCCTTCGGAAGCCAATTAACTGTGAAAAAGAAAGCCAATGCAACAACAGTAGGCCAACCCGAGGCTCGGAAGGCTTCCTGCAAGCGTCTGTCTGAGCTCTACAGCATGGCAGGACTAAGTCAATTGCTGTGTTGCAGACGACAACATAAAGGAATAGGAAATATTGCCGTCGGCATGGCACAACAATGCTACCGTCCCATCCAGGCTTAGATCGGAAACAAATTTATTTGTACGGATTAAATATTAATGTGACTGCTTACATGTGCTCACTTGCCTTTCATCACATGATGACAGAAAAAGCGACAATTGGTCGCTGACTGGTGAAGGACTAAACCCATGACTAGGAGGTCATGACCTCCACAGCTAGTTTGCTTGAGCATTCCCTGACTCACACCTAAGCTCCTTCAATCTCATGCAATGTCACTACACATCTCCCGATCATTTCTTTCAACTGAAACTCGTCTAAATCTCATCCAAATATCGTGGAATCAAAATGCATACCTTGACTCTTGCAAGAGCATATCAGAAACATAAAGCAAGCATGCAACAACAGTAAGCATGTAGAATATTGAATATTGAAGCTGCAATTCAAATCAGACATTTTGGCCTACACTTGCTCTCCCCCCCCCCCTCAACAGGTTTGTTGATCACTCGCGAAGTACTCAACTACATTCATTTGTTTTCTATCCGTATTGCAACATGCATTTGTTCTCGCAAGGAAGCGTATGTTCAGTGTGTATGTTCAGTCGTGTCTGCAATATCCACCACCAAGAGATGTCAGATTTACCCTGGCAATCAGCAGCCTGGAAAGGCTAAAACCATGTGTCGAGCACACACAGAACACAGCCCAGAAGCGTCTGCCGCTGCGCGAACAATTAATCAAGGAAAATCCTGGGAGAAATGTGAGTCTCTCATCTGTTGATTCCAGGGACATCGCGAAACTGCATCATTATTCCATACAAACAGCTATAATTGTTTCTAGCGCAGGCAGGGGCACAGGAATACAACGAATAATTTGGAACAATTTCCACCCCAAACGTGGACGATTGAAAGAAAGTTATGAAGAAATGGCCTAAAATGAGCCGGGTGCAGGGGTGTTGTTTTGTGTACTTTTGAATGGGTAAGTGTTCCCTCAATGTTGGATACCCCCAATAATTGCATCTTTTAAAAAGGGACCCTATTGAGATGGCCGCCCCCAGGCCATCGTCTGCACATTGCCTTCGTGTGCTTTGCCTCCCCCTTCCAATATTTTTTATTTAAGCAACACCCATGGCCTGGTGCCTCCATTTAAAGTGACTGTCCCTTAAGTGAGCTGAAAACGGGCTCGATTCAGCAAAAATATGCATGCCACGCAGAAGGCAGCCACTCCCTCGTCATACCGCGTGTTGAATTCAAATTCGGTCCGACATCTGCAACAGGCGTTTCAAATTCAGACGTGTCACTGGAAATACTGACTTAGAATGGAGCCGTATGTTCGGATTAATGTCTTAGAATAGCGCTGTAAGTTCGGTCTACTGACTTATAATGGAGCTTTAAGTTCGGATTACTGACTTAACCCGTCCCGTCTGGGGGGAGGGGGGTCTTCAACCGCCTCCCCTCAGGATTTTCGCGGATAGTGGACGAGCGGCGCGCGGCAGCGCGCCCAAATTTGGCATACCCTTTCCCACATCAATTTGGCATGCTGATTAAAAATTTTGAAGTCAGGTCATCTAGGGTCAACGAGTTAGTCAAAGTCAGGTGAGGTCCCTCCAAAAAAGTTCAACCAGTCGTCACGCCTTAACGGCTACAGATATTTTAATGAACTTTCAGCGTTTGCTTATCTTTAGGGATGCAACAAAACGTACGAGTGGAAATTTTCTTCTTTTTTCGTTTTTGACTACATATAAATTTTGCGTATTTGCCAAATTGGAGATCAAATATAGGATTCTGGCTAAAGTAAGCATTTTTATTAGGGCAAGTTGACTTCCAACAACGTTTCTCGGTCTCCTCTACCAATTGGAAAAGGAAAATGAAATAAAACTTGAGAACTTAAAATTTTGATATTTATCAAAATAACTTCTTTTTTTTGGGGGGGGGGGCGGGGGAAATATTGCCCTAGTCGATTTTGCTGTCCTTTTCCCATTCTACATAATTTCTTTTTCTCATATTCCCCAAAATGAACTCACCAGAGCCAAAAACAATGTAAGTCGTGAAAATTATAGCCCCCTGGTGACGGCACTTACGGGGGAAGTTGTTTTAGGGGGTGGACCCAGACTCTACTCGTCGAGCGCTTTCCGATGACACCTCATTCGTTTTCATACGATGCTTAGTTTGGATTTTAGAGGGGGTTACTAACCGCCCCCCCCCGAGACGGGGTGTGAGGATCTGACCGGAAATACGTCGCGGGTTAAAATAGAGGTGTATTCTCGGAATACGGACTTTGAATGGAACTGCAAGTTCAGATTACTGATTTAGAATGGAGCCGAACGTTCGGAATGCGGACTTAGAATGGAGCTTAAGTTCTTACTACGGACTTAGAATGGAGCTGTAAGCTCGAACTAGTACTTATAATGGAGTTGGAAGTTGTGATATTCCCTGCGGCGTACTGCGGTCAGACCTATCCAGAACAACCGTAGGTCCCGAGACAAACTCATCTCCACCCACCCCTGCGGCAGGTGCTCGTGTGGTTTTTCCCTTCCCTTCCCCTTTGGGAGATATTTCTGTCCATAGTGTAGGCAGCCCCTGCCGAGGGGGCGGGGGGTAGCTGGGTGATCCTGACCCCAGAGTATATGTGATGCATGTGGCCATCCATCGGGTGCCAGCAGCTCCTGCTGTGGGTGTTTGGGTGGTCCCACAGCCCTCAGGTGTTCCCCTCCACTGAGCACCAACAGCTTCTGCAGCAGGTGGCCCTGCATGGAATATATATCGGTTTTTCTCTGGAGTGAGCCGCCACGGCTAGCGCAATTATCAGCTGACTCACGTCCAGCCTGTCGGCCATTTGCGCACGTGAGCAGACCACGGAAGGCGCCTCCACCCCGGAGATGATTTGTGTCGTCCGTCGTCGCATGACGTCGATATTAAATGACCATTCTTGGTTGTGATGCTCCTATCAGCGGCATCTCGCCCGACCAGGGCTGTGATTCGGACCGGAGGATCGGCGGTGTCTGGCAGGGAGGATTCGCACAGTCGATGCCTCGTCAGTGCATCCAGACTTCCTGCCGGACAGAGTGGGGATGGGAGGGGACAGAGGCGTAGCTGTGGAGTACGATCAGTGCACATGGAGCTGTCTGTTCCATCTGATCATCCAAGTGCACCGAAATGAGCCTTGTGATAGCTCGTGTCCATTAATTCTTGCTCACTTCACGGTGTTCGATTGCATACGGCTCACGTTCCGTTGTATGCGTCGAACGGAGGTTCGACTGCATACGTCTCCGGTTCATTGCATAAGTTCCGTTCCATTGCGTACGTTTTCGTTCGATTGCATACACCTCCGTTCGATTGAACACGTCTCCGTTTCATTGCATGTGCCTCAGTTGTATGCTGTTATCTTCATCTGTTTACCCCCATGCTAGCATGGCTGCTGTCCCTTCAACACGCGTCTGCATTTTTGGAACCTCAGCACGGATGACATCGTTGATTCTGGCTCGTTTGCTCTTCTTTTTTTCTTCTGTTACTGTCGCCTCGTGCTAACAGCGCCGCGCGCCTTTGATTGGCGTCTCCATGTTTGCTCTCTGCTCTGCTGGTTGATTGCCTTTGCCCCTCGGCTAGACATAATCAGCTGGTGACAAATGCACGGCCGTTGCGGCTCGGCCCAGAGAGTAGAGAATACTTAACTGGGTGCTCTTTCGAGATGTGTCAAATTACTTGGCGCAAAGCCGTAGCAAGTAGAAGGCGTACGACCGACCGGTAGGATTTTATGACGTCACTACCGCTCTACCCGGCTTTTGGCCGGATAGTTCTACCTTATATATATGGCCTTGAACTACCTGTCAACTCATCACTCAACATGCATACTAACATGCACGGCTTGTAAGAAAAATCCTGCCGTGCATCACGTGCCATTTTGATGTGGGCCTCCACTCAGGGAAAGCTGGTGCGTCAGCATGAGCGGCGAGCCCGTCCGCTGCTCGTCACCGATGTCGACCACATCGGATCTGAAGCCAGGGCCTGGCTGACTGGCTGGTCCGAGCAACTTTCAGCGGCGACTTAGTCGGCAGAAAGGTCTGGCGCAACACTAGCTGCAATCACGCGAGCTTAGTCTCTGCAGGGGGGGGAGGACTGTGAAAATCGTTGTAGTATAACTTTCAATTGGCATTAATTAAACCTGACCAACTTATTAAAATGTGTGTGGTGCTGCTGCCGTGCTTGAAGACACATTGAGGTGGGAATATGGAGGTGGAGATATGGAGGTGGGAATATGGAGGTGGGATATTGATGTGGATATATGAGGATGGAAATATGGTGGTAGAGATTCTGAGGTGGAGATATGAAGGTGGGGATATGGAGGTGGAGATACGGAGGAGGAGATATGGATATGTGTACCAAACCCGCAGTGAATGTCCTTTGTGAAACGAGGCACACATGCCGAATGCTTTGGAATCATTCCGAAGCAAACTTGGGTCGGGTCAACGTGTCTCAGAACGGCAGGTTTTGATATTTTCACCTCAAATCTTGACCTCAAGTTGCTCTGAACATCTCCGAACTTTGCTCTGACGACCACAGTGTAGAGTGGCCGTCTGGCTGTACACTCAGACATGCTGCTGCTATTCTGCTACTCTGAAGGTCTCGTGTCGTCAGTTGTCTAGGCTGACCAGTGGTGTGGGGAGGGGGCGGGGGTGGGCGCCATACTTCGCATAATAAGCCGAGTCCTAGGAACTAAGCAGACTATACTGAAGAACTATCATAACTATTTCCTTCCACTTAGCGTGTTGAAACCGTTGAATACGCAGACTACAACTGAATAACCACATCATTTCACTTGGGTCTGTTCCGGCGACCTCATCCAGAATAGGTTGAGGGTCCATTTACTCTACCGGCCGTTCCGGCGCCGCATCCGGAATAGGTTTACCCTCATCGAACCTACACCGGATGAGCAAAATCTAATCCGGCCGGTTGGCGGTTGAGGAAGAACGAACTCGGAATACGACAAACGGGCCGCAACAGTGGCGTTCAGAATGAAATAGTTTTAAAACTTGACTTAGGCCATGAGCACAGTCATTAAGCTGTATCAGTCGTACTTTCTTTATTTTATAACTATTTTTCGGGAAGAAATCCATTAGACATGGGATATGTGATGGATATGAGCAGTCACCCATGTTTTATATCACCAACTACACAACTTTGTCTCAAGTGCAAGTCGAGAGCATTCAATGTCCAAGTGGAAACTGGAGATGGGAGTTTTAAATTTGATGGGTAGATTGTAGGCTCAGACATGCATGTCAATTTGCATGCCTTTGAGGGGGCATACTTACCGGTATGCATCCATGCTTTTTCTTTGCATGTATGTATCAGTGGCTGATGGAGGAGCTCCGAGTGCCCCCAGATGGGAAGATGGTTTCTCTCTTACACACGGGCTTTGGATATTTATGAAAAGTAGAGGGGCATGTGAAGGAAATGGCCAATAAAAATTGATTGGAGGGCACACTCCATGGGGCCCAATGCTAGCAGTTAAAATTATTGTGGAGCGAAAACCAACATTAGTTGGCATTTGCCCACTCAAAAATGTATGAAACAACACCCGTGCTCAAACCGGCAACCCGTCAAGTAGACTGTACTACTCGAATGCTCCTCGCTAAGCGGTCTTTCGTCCCAAGGAGCCGCCTCAGAGTAAAAGACGCTCATTCAGTATGATCCAGTGCAGTCCCCTTTCCTCGCTTAATGAATAGTGTACTGAACGAGAGTGTCGATGAACTACCGCAACACCGCATTTCCGAGGAAATGGTTACTCTCCAGACAGGTAGCTGCCTTCCCAGCATTTGAAAATGTCTGGATCTCCGCCCCTGAAATAAATGCTTTTGGAGCTACAGAAGCAGCACAAGCCATCATCAGCCACTGTGCGCCAGCTTCCCGGTCGGAGTCAGAATCAGAAAACAGCTTGCATCGTGTTCTATTCATTCTCCAATAGCTGCTGCACAATGGGATTCGTCGGGCTTTCACAACAGCAAGCAAGTATATCAATTAATAAAAAAATATCGGCACTGCTATGTGCAAGATTGGAGCAAGCGACCGAGAATGCCACCGATCTGCACATATGCGCCAAATAACACTACAACCATATGCTCGCCAACAGCTGATTAAAGGACAAAACTCTACCGGTCGTTCCGGCGCCTCGACCTGGAAGAGCTTTTCTGGCCGAAGCTCAACCTATTCCGGATGAGGTCGCCGGAACAGACCCTTAGTATACTGTAACTATTGAATTCGGCGACAGTCAATGGAAAGTGGATAAGTGGAAGAACTGCTAAAGACGGGCCGCGACGTGGTCTTGGACAGCAGACGGAGCCCACTGCCAGCGCTCCCCGCAGCGTAGCGTAGCGTCGCGACGGAGCGGTGTCGACCAGAGGTGCAGACGACGGCCCCGAACAGGCGCACGCGTGTCGGCGGGGGAGGGGGTAGGGGGGGGTCTGTCGGCCGAGGGGCTGGTCGAGAGGAAGCAGCCGACACAGCACAGCCGGCACAGCACAACACAGCCAACACAGCCGAGACAGTACAGCCGACACAGCACAGCCAGCACAGCACAGCCGACACAACACAGCCGACACAACACAGCCAACACAGCACAGCCGACACAGCAGCGCCGACACAGCACAGCCGACACAGCACAGCCGATACAACACAGCCGGCACAACACAGCCGACACAGCACAGCCGACACAGCACAGCCGACACAGCACAGCCGACACATCACAGCCGACACAGCACAGCCGACACAGCACAGCCGACACAGCACAGCCGACACAGCACAGCCGACACAGCACAGCCGACACAGCACAGCCGACACAACACAGCCGACACAGCCGATACAGCACAGCCGACACAGCACAGCCGACACAGCCGACACAGCACAGCCGACACAGCACAGCCGACACAGCACAGCCGACACAGCACAGCCGACACAGCACAGCCGACACAGCACAGCCGACACAGCACAGCCGACACAACACAGCCGACACAGCAGCGTCGATACAGCACAGCCGACACAGCACAGCCGACACAGAACAGCCGACACAGCCGACACAGCACAGCCGACACAGCACAGCCGACACACACAGCCGACACAGCACAGCCGACACAGCACAGCCGATACAGCACAGCCGACACATCACAGCCGACACAGCACAGCCGACACAACACAGCCGACACAGCACAGCCGACACATCACAGCCGACACAGCACAGCCGACACAACACAGCCGACACATCACAGCCGACACAGCACAGCCGACACAGGCGACACAACACAGCCGACACAGCACAGCCGACACAGCACAGCCGACACAGCACAGCCGACACAGCACAGCCGACACATCACAGCCGACACAACACAGCCGACACAGCACAGCCGACACAACACAGCCGACACATCACAGCCGACACATCACAGCCGACACAGCACAGCCGACACAGCACAGCCGACACAGCACAGCCGACACAGCAGCGCCGAAACATCACAGCCGACACATCACAGCCGACACATCACAGCCGAAACAACACAGCCGACACAGCAGCGCCGATACAGCACAGCCGACACAGAACAGCCAACACAACACAGCCGACACAGCCGACACAGCACAGCCGACACACCACAGCCGACACAGCCGACACAGCACAGCTGACACAGCACAGCCGACACAGCACAGCCGACACAGCATAGCCGATGCAACACAGCCGACACAACACAGCCGACACAGCACAGCCGACACAGCACAGCCAATACAGCACAGCCGACACAGAACAGCCGACACAGCACAGCCGACACAGCAAAGCCGACACAGCACAGCCGACACAGTAGAGCCGACACAACAAAGCCGACACAGCACAGCCGACACAGCCGACACAGCACAGCTGACACACCACAGCCGACACAACACAGCCGACACAACACAGCCGACACAACACAGCCGACACAACACAGCCGACACAACACAGCCGACACAGCACAGCCGGCACATCACAGCCGACACATCACAGCCGACACATCACAGCCGACACATCACATCCGACACATCACATCCGACACATCACAGCCGACACATCACAGCCAACACAGCACAGCCGATACAGCACAGCCGATACAGCACAGCCGACACAGTACAGCCGACACAACAAACCCGACACAACACAGGCGACACAGCACAGCCTACACAGCACATCCGACACATCACATCCGACACATCACAGCCGACACATCACAGCCAACACAGCACAGCCGACACAGCACAGCCGACACATCACATCCGACACATCACAGCCGACACATCACAGCCTACACAGCACAGCCGACACAGCACAGCCGACACATCACAGCCGACACATCACAGCCAACACAGCACAGCCGACACAGCACAGCCGACACAGTACAGCCGACACAACAAAGCCGACACATCACAGCCGACATATCACAGCCGACACAGCACAGCCGACACAGTACAGCCGACACAACAAAGCCGACACATCACAGCCGACACATCACAGCCGACACAGCACAGCCGACACAACAAAGCCGACACAGCAGAGCCGACACAGCACAGCCGACACATCACAGCCGACACATCACAGCCGACACATCACAGCCGACACAGCACAGCCGATACAACACAGCCGAGACAACACAGCCGACACAACACAGCCGACACATCACAGCCGACACAGCACAGCCTACACATCACAGCCGGCACAGCACAGTCGACACAGTACAGCCGACACAACAAAGCCGACACATCACAGCCGACACATCACAGCCGACACAGCACAGCCGACACAACAAAGCCGACACAGCACAGCCGACACAGCCGACACATCACAGCCGACACATCACAGCCGACACATCACAGCCGACACAGCACAGCCGATACAACACAGCCGAGACAACACAGCCGACACAACACAGCCGACACATCACAGCCGACACAGCACAGCCTACACAGCACATCCGACACATCACAGCCGACACAGTACAGCCGACACAACAAAGCCGACACATCACAGCCGACACATCACAGCCGACACAGCACAGCCAACACAGTACAGCCGACACAACAAAGCCGACACATCACAGCCGACACATCACAGCCAACACAGTACAGCCGACACAACAAAGCCGACACATCACAGCCGACACATCACAGCCAACACAGCACAGCCGACACAACAAAGCCGACACAGCACAGCCGACACAGCACAGCCGACACATCACAGCCGACACATCACAGCCGACACATCACAGCCGACACAGAACAGCCGACACAGTACAGCCGACACAGCACAGCCGACACAGCACAGCCGACACAGCACAGTCGACACAACACAGCCGACACAGCACAGCCGACACATCACAGCCGACACAGCACAGCCGACACAGTATAGGCGACACAGCACAGCCGACACAACAAAGCCGACACAGCACAGCCGACACAGCCGACACATCACAGCCGACACATCACAGCCGACACATCACAGCCGACACAGCACAACCGATACAACACAGCCGAGACAACACAGCCGACACAACACAGCCGACACATCACAGCCGACACAGCACAGCCTACACAGCACATCCGACACATCACAGCCGACACAGTACAGCCGACACAACAAAGCCGACACATCACAGCCGACACATCACAGCCGACACAGCACAGCCAACACAGTACAGCCGACACAACAAAGCCGACACATCACAGCCGACACATCACAGCCAACACAGACACAGCCGACACAACAAAGCCGACACAGCACAGCCGACACAGCACAGCCGACACATCACAGCCGACACATCACAGCCGACACATCACAGCCGACACAGAACAGCCGACACAGTACAGCCGACACAGCACAGCCGACACAGCACAGCCGACACAGCACAGTCGACACAACACAGCCGACACAGCACAGCCGACACATCACAGCCGACACAGCACAGCCGACACAGTATATGCGACACAGCACAGCCGACACAGCACAGCCGACACAGCACAGCCGATGCAACACAGCCGACACAACACAGCCGACACAGCACAGTCGACACAACACAGCCGACACAGCACAGCCGACACATCACAGCCGACACAGCACAGCCGACACAACACAGCCAACACAGCACAGCCGGCACAGCAGCGCCGACACAACACAGCCGACACATCACAGCCGACACAGTACAGCCGACACAACACAGCCGACACAACACAGCCGACACAGCACAGCCGACACAGCAAAGCCGACACAGCACAGCCGACACAGTACAGCCGACACAGCACAGCCGACACAGCAGCGTCGATACAGTACAGCCGACACAGAACAGCCAACACAGCACAGCCGACACAGCACAGCCGACACAGCACAGCCGACACAACACAGCCAACACAGCACAGCCGACACAGAGCGCCGACACAACACAGCCGGCACATCACAGCCGACACATCACAGCCGACACATCACAGCCGACACAGCACAGCCGACACAGCAGCGCCGACACAACACAGCCGACACATCACAGCCGACACAGCACAGCCGACACAGCACAGCCGATACAACACAGCCGACACAGCACAGCCGATACAGCACAGCCGACACATCACAGCCGAAACAACACAGCCGACACAGCAGCGCCGATATAGCACAGCCGACACAGAACAGCCAACACAACACAGCCGACACAGCCGACACAGCACAGCCGACACACCACAGCCGACACAGCCGACACAGCACAGCTGACACAGCACAGCCGACACAGCACAGCCGACACAGTATATCCGACACAGCACAGCCGACACAGCACAGCCGACACAGTACAGCCGACACAGCACAGCCGACACAGCAGCGTCGATACAGCACAGCCGACACAGAACAGCCAACACAGCACAGCCGACACAGCACAGCCGACACAGCACAGCCGACACAACACAGCCAACACAGCACAGCCGACACAGCAGCGCCGACACAACACAGCCGGCACATCACAGCCGACACATCACAGCCGACACATCACAGCCGACACAGCACAGCCGACACAGCAGCGCCGACACAACACAGCCGACACATCACAGCCGACACAGCACAGCCGACACAGCACAGCCGATACAACACAGCCGACACAGCACAGCCGATACAGCACAGCCGACACATCACAGCCGAAACAACACAGCCGACACAGCAGCGCCGATATAGCACAGCCGACACAGAACACCCAACACAACACAGCCGACACAGCCGACACAGCACAGCCGACACACCACAGCCGACACAGCCGACACAGCACAGCTGACACAGCACAGCCGACACAGCACAGCCGACACAGTATATCCGACACAGCACAGCCGACACAGCACAGCCGACACAGCACAGCCGATACAACACAGCCGACACAACACAGCCGACACAGCACAGCCGACACAGCACAGCCAATACAGCACAGCCGACACAGAACAGCCGACACAGCACAGCCGACACAGCACAGCCGACACAAAGCCGACACAGACAACACAGCCGACACAGTAGAGCCGACACAACAAAGCCGACACAGCACAGCCAACACAGCACAGTCGACATAGCGCAGCCGACACAGCAGCGTCGATACAGCACATCCGGATACAGCACAGCCGACACAGTACAGCCGACACAACAAAGCCGACACAACACAGGCGACACAGCACAGCCTACACAGCACATCCGACACATCACATCCGACACATCACAGCCGACACATCACAGCCAACACAGCACAGCCGACACAGGACAGCCGACACATCACATCCGACACATCACAGCCGACACATCACAGCCGACACATCACAGCCGACACAGCACAGCCAATGCAGCACAGCCGACACAGAACAGCCGACACAGCACAGCCGACACAGCAAAGCCGACACAGCACAGCCGACACAGTAGAGCCGACACAACAAAGCCGACACAGCACAGCCGACACAGCACAGTCGACATAGCGCAGCCGACACAGCAGCGTCGATACAGCACAGCCGATACAGCACAGCCGACACAGCACAGCCGATACAACACAGTCGACACAGCACAGCCGATACAGCACAGCCGACACATCACAGCCGAAACAACACAGCCGATACAGCAGCGCCGATACAGCACAGCCGACACAGAACAGCCAACACAACACAGCCGACACAGCCGACACAGCACAGCCGACACACCACAGCCGACACAGCCGACACAGCACAGCTGACACAGCACAGCCGACACAGCACAGCCGACACAGTATATCCGACACAGCACAGCCGACACAGCACAGCCGACACAGCACAGTCGACACAACACAGCCGACACAGCACAGCCGACACATCACAGCCGACACATCACAGCCGACACAGTACAGCCGACACAGCACAGCCGACACAGCACAGTCGACACAGCACAGTCGACACAACACAGCCGACACAGCACAGCCGACACAGCACAGCCGACACATCACAGCCGACACAGCACAGCCGACACAACACAGCCAACACAGCACAGCCGATACAGTACAGCCGACACAGTACAGCCTACACATCACATCCGACACATCACAGCCGACACAGCACAGCCGACACAACACAGCCGACACATCACATCCGACACATCACATCCGACACAGCACAGCCGACACATCACAGCCAACACAGCACAGCCGATACAGCACAGCCGATACAGCACAGCCGACACAGTACAGCCGACACAACAAAGCCGACACAACACAGGCGACACAGCACAGCCTACACAGCACATCCGACACATCACATCCGACACATCACAGCCGACACAGTACAGCCGACACAACAAAGCCGACACATCACAGCCGACACATCACAGCCGACACAGCACAGCCGACACAGTACAGCCGACACAACAAAGCCGACACATCACAGCCGACACATCACAGCCGACACAGCACAGCCGACACAACAAAGCCGACACAGCACAGCCGACACAGCACAGCCGACACATCACAGCCGACACATCACAGCCGACACATCACAGCCGACACAGCACAGCCGATACAACACAGCCGAGACAACACAGCCGACACAACACAGCCGACACATCACAGCCGACACAGCACAGCCTACACAGCACATCCGACACATCACAGCCGACACAGTACAGCCGACACAACAAAGCCGACACATCACAGCCGACACATCACAGCCGACACAGCACAGCCGACACAGCACAGCCGACACAACAAAGCCGACACAGCACAGCCGACCACACATCACAGCCGACACAGCACAGCCGACACAACACAGCCGACACAGCACAGCCGACACAGCACAGCCGACACATCACAGCCGACACAGCACAGCCGACACATCACAGCCGACACAGCACAGCCGACACAGCACAGCCGACACAGCACAGCCGACACAGCACAGCCGACACAGCACACAGCCGACACAACACAGCCGACACAGCACAGCCGACACATCACAGCCGACACATCACAGCCGACACAGCACAGCCGACACAGCACAGCCGACACAGCACAGTCGACAGCGTACAGCACAGCGACACAAACAGCCGACACACGCAGCAGCCGATACAGCACAGCCGACACAGCACAGCCGACACAGCACAGCCGATACAACACAGCCGACACAGCACAGCCGACACAGCACAGCCGACACATCACAGCCGACACAGCAACACAGCCGACACAGCACAGCCGACACAGCACAGCCGACACAGAACGCAGCCGACACATCACAGCCGACACAGCACAGCCGACACATCACAGCCGACAAGCAGACACAGGGACACAACACAGCCGACAAAGAAGAAAAAAGGCGACACAGCACAGGACACAGCACACACACAGCACAGCCGAGCACAGCCGACACAGCACACAGCACAGCCAACAGCACAGCCGACAGCAGCACATCCGACACATCACATCCGACACATCACAGCCGACACATCACAGCCAACACAGCACAGCCGACACAGGACAGCCGACACATCACAGAGACACATCACAGCCGACACAGCACAGCCGACACAGCAGCGCCGAAAACACAGCCGACACATCACAGCCGACACAGCACAGCCGACACAGTAGAGCCGACACAACAAAGCCGACACAGCACAGCCAACACAGCACAGTCGACATAGCGCAGCCGACACAGCAGCGTCGATACAGCACATCCGATACAGCACAGCCGACACAGTACAGCCGACACAACAAAGCCGACACAACACAGGCGACACAGCACAGCCTACACAGCACATCCGACACATCACATCCGACACATCACAGCCGACACATCACAGCCAACACAGCACAGCCGACACAGGACAGCCGACACATCACATCCGACACATCACAGCCGACACATCACAGCCGACACATCACAGCCGACACAGCACAGCCAATGCAGCACAGCCGACACAGAACAGCCGACACAGCACAGCCGACACAGCAAAGCCGACACATCACAGCCGACACAGCACAGCCGACACAACACAGCCAACACAGCACAGCCGATACAGTACAGCCGACACAGTACAGCCTACACATCACATCCGACACATCACAGCCGACACAGCACAGCCGACACAACACAGCCGACACATCACATCCGACACATCACATCCGACACAGCACAGCCGACACATCACAGCCAACACAGCACAGCCGATACAGCACAGCCGATACAGCACAGCCGACACAGTACAGCCGACACAACAAAGCCGACACAACACAGGCGACACAGCACAGCCTACACAGCACATCCGACACATCACATCCGACACATCACAGCCGACACAGTACAGCCGACACAACAAAACCGACACATCACAGCCGACACATCACAGCCGACACAGCACAGCCGACACAGTACAGCCGACACAACAAAGCCGACACATCACAGCCGACACATCACAGCCGACACAGCACAGCCGACACAACAAAGCCGACACAGCACAGCCGACACAGCACAGCCGACACATCACAGCCGACACATCACAGCCGACACATCACAGCCGACACAGCACAGCCGATACAACACAGCCGAGACAACACAGCCGACACAACACAGCCGACACATCACAGCCGACACAGCACAGCCTACACAGCACATCCGACACATCACAGCCGACACAGTACAGCCGACACAACAAAGCCGACACATCACAGCCGACACATCACAGCCGACACAGCACAGCCGACACAGTACAGCCGACACAACAAAGCCGACACATCACAGCCGACACATCACAGCCGACACAGCACAGCCGACACAACAAAGCCGACACAGCACAGCCGACACAGCACAGCCGACACATCACAGCCGACACATCACAGCCGACACATCACAGCCGACACAGTACAGCCGACACAGTACAGCCGACACAGCACAGCCGACACAGCACAGCCGACACAGCACAGTCGACACAACACAGCCGACACAGCACAGCCGACACATCACAGCCGACACATCACAGCCGACACAGTACAGCCGACACAGCACAGCCGACACAGCACAGTCGACATAGCGCAGCCGACACAGCAGCGTCGATACAGCACAGCCGATACAGCACAGCCGACACAGCACAGCCGATACAACACAGTCGACACAGCACAGCCGATACAGCACAGCCGACACATCACAGCCGAAACAACACAGCCGATACAGCAGCGCCGATACAGCACAGCCGACACAGAACAGCCAACACAACACAGCCGACACAGCCGACACAGCACAGCCGACACACCACAGCCGACACAGCCGACACAGCACAGCTGACACAGCACAGCCGACACAGCACAGCAGACACAGTATATCCGACACAGCACAGCCGACACAGCACAGCCGACACAGCACAGTCGACACAACACAGCCGACACAGCACAGCCGACACATCACAGCCGACACATCACAGCCGACACAGTACAGCCGACACAGCACAGCCGACACAGCACAGTCGACACAGCACAGTCGACACAACACAGCCGACACAGCACAGCCGACACAGCACAGCCGACACATCACAGCCGACACAGCACAGCCGACACAACACAGCCAACACAGCACAGCCGATACAGTACAGCCGACACAGTACAGCCTACACATCACATCCGACACATCACAGCCGACACAGCACAGCCGACACAACACAGCCGACACATCACATCCGACACATCACATCCGACACAGCACAGCCGACACATCACAGCCAACACAGCACAGCCGATACAGCACAGCCGATACAGCACAGCCGACACAGTACAGCCGACACAACAAAGCCGACACAACACAGGCGACACAGCACAGCCTACACAGCACATCCGACACATCACATCCGACACATCACAGCCGACACAGTACAGCCGACACAACAAAACCGACACATCACAGCCGACACATCACAGCCGACACAGCACAGCCGACACAGTACAGCCGACACAACAAAGCCGACACATCACAGCCGACACATCACAGCCGACACAGCACAGCCGACACAACAAAGCCGACACAGCACAGCCGACACAGCACAGCCGACACATCACAGCCGACACATCACAGCCGACACATCACAGCCGACACAGCACAGCCGATACAACACAGCCGAGACAACACAGCCGACACAACACAGCCGACACATCACAGCCGACACAGCACAGCCTACACAGCACATCCGACACATCACAGCCGACACAGTACAGCCGACACAACAAAGCCGACACATCACAGCCGACACATCACAGCCGACACAGCACAGCCGACACATCACAGCCGACACAGTACAGCCGACACAGTACAGCCGACACAGCACAGCCGACACAGCACAGCCGACACAGCACAGTCGACACAACACAGCCGACACAGCACAGCCGACACATCACAGCCGACACATCACAGCCGACACAGTACAGCCGACACAGCACAGCCGACACAGCACAGCCGACACAGCACAGTCGACACAACACAGCCGACACAGCACAGCCGACACAGCACAGCCGACACATCACAGCCGACACAGCACAGCCGACACAACACAGCCAACACAGCACAGCCGGCACAGCAGCGCCGACACAACACAGCCGACACATCACAGCCGACACAGTACAGCCGACACAACACAGCCGACACAACACAGCCGACACAGCACAGCCGACACAGCACAGCCGACACAGTACAGCCGACACAGCACAGCCGATACAGCAGCGTCGATACAGCACAGCCGACACAGAACAGCCAGCACAGCACAGCCGACACAGCACAGCCGACACAGCACAGCCGACACAACACAGCCAACACAGCACAGCCGACACAGCAGCGCCGACACAGCACAGCCGACACAGCACAGCCGATACAACACAGCCGACACATCACAGCCGACACAGCACAGCCGACACAGCACAGCCGACACATCACAGCCGACACAGCACAGCTGACACAGCACAGCCGACACAGCACAGCCGACACAACACAGCCGATACAACACAGCCGACACAACACAGCCGACACAGCACAGCCGACACAGCGCAGCCGACACATCACAGCCGACACAGCACAGCCGACACATCACAGCCGACACAGCACAGCTGACACAGTACAGCCGACACAACACAGCCGACACAGCAAAACCGACACAACACATCCGACACAACACAGGCGACACAGCACAGGCGACACAGCACACCCGACACAGCACAGCCGACACAGCACAGCCGACACAGCACAGCCGACACAGCACAGCCAATACAGCACAGCCGACACAGAACAGCCTACACAGCACATCCGACACATCACATCCGACACATCACAGCCGACACATCACAGCCAACACAGCACAGCCGACACAGGACAGCCGACACATCACATCCGACACATCACAGCCGACACATCACAGCCGACACAGCACAGCCGACACAGCAGCGCCGACACAACACAGCCGACACATCACAGCCGACACAGCACAGCCGACACAGTAGAGCCGACACAACAAAGCCGACACAGCACAGCCAACACAGCACAGTCGACATAGCGCAGCCGACACAGCAGCGTCGATACAGCACATCCGATACAGCACAGCCGACACAGTACAGCCGACACAACAAAGCCGACACAACACAGGCGACACAGCACAGCCTACACAGCACATCCGACACATCACATCCGGACACATCACAGCCGACACATCACAGCCAACACAGCACAGCCGACACAGGACAGCCGACACATCACATCCGACACATCACAGCCGACACATCACAGCCGACACATCACAGCCGACACAGCACAGCCAATGCAGCACAGCCGACACAGAACAGCCGACACAGCACAGCCGACACAGCAAAGCCGACACAGCACAGCCGATACAGTAGAGCCGACACAACAAAGCCGACACAGCACAGCCGACACAGCACAGTCGACATAGCGCAGCCGACACAGCAGCGTCGATACAGCACAGCCGATACAGCACAGCCGACACAGCACAGCCGATACAACACAGTCGACACAGCACAGCCGATACAGCACAGCCGACACATCACAGCCGAAACAACACAGCCGATACAGCAGCGCCGATACAGCACAGCCGACACAGAACAGCCAACACAACACAGCCGACACAGCCGACACAGCACAGCCGACACACCACAGCCGACACAGCCGACACAGCACAGCTGACACAGCACAGCCGACACAGCACAGCCGACACAGTATATCCGACACAGCACAGCCGACACAGCACAGCCGACACAGCACAGTCGACACAACACAGCCGACACAGCACAGCCGACACATCACAGCCGACACATCACAGCCGACACAGTACAGCCGACACAGCACAGCCGACACAGCACAGTCGACACAGCACAGTCGACACAACACAGCCGACACAGCACAGCCGACACAGCACAGCCGACACATCACAGCCGACACAGCACAGCCGACACAACACAGCCAACACAGCACAGCCGATACAGTACAGCCGACACAGTACAGCCTACACATCACATCCGACACATCACAGCCGACACAGCACAGCCGACACAACACAGCCGACACATCACATCCGACACATCACATCCGGACACATCACAGCCGACACATCACAGCCAACACAGCACAGCCGATACAGCACAGCCGATACAGCACAGCCGACACAGTACAGCCGACACAACAAAGCCGACACAACACAGGCGACACAGCACATCCGACACATCACATCCGACACATCACAGCCGACACAGTACAGCCGACACAACAAAGCCGACACATCACAGCCGACACATCACAGCCGACACAGCACAGCCGACACAGTACAGCCGACACAACAAAGCCGACACATCACAGCCGACACATCACAGCCGACACAGCACAGCCGACACAACAAAGCCGACACAGCACAGCCGACACAGCACAGCCGACACATCACAGCCGACACATCACAGCCGACACATCACAGCCGACACAGCACAGCCGATACAACACAGCCGAGACAACACAGCCGACACAACACAGCGGACACATCACAGCCGACACAGCACAGCCTACACAGCACATCCGACACATCACAGCCGACACAGTACAGCCGACACAACAAAGCCGACACATCACAGCCGACACATCACAGCCGACACAGCACAGCCGACACAGTACAGCCGACACAGCACAGCCGGCACAGCCGACACATCACAGCCACACACAGCCGACACAGTACAGCCGACACAGCACAGCCGACACAGCACAGCCGACACAGCACAGCCGACACAACACAGCCGACACAGCACAGCCGACACATCACAGCCGACACAGCACAGCCGACACAGTACAGCCGACACAGCACAGCCGACACAGCACAGCCGACACAGCACAGCCGACACAACACAGCCGACACAGCACAGCCGACACAGCACAGCCGACACATCACAGCCGACACAGCACAGCCGACACAACACAGCCGACACAGCACAGCCGACACAGCACAGCCGACACAACACAGCCGACACATCACAGCCGACACAGCACAGCCGACACAACACAGCCGACACAACACAGCCGACACAGCACAGCCGACACAGCACAGCCGACACAGCCGACACAGCACAGCCGACAGCAGCGTCGACACAGCACAGCCGACACAGCACAGCCGGCACAGCACAGCCGACACAGCACAGCCGACACAGCACAGCCGACACAGCACAGCCGACACAGCACAGCCGACACAGCACAGCCGACACAGCACAGCCGACACAGCACAGCCGACACAGCACAGCCGACACAGCACAGCCGACACAGCACAGCCGACACAGCACAGCCGACACAGCACAGCCGACACAGCACAGCCGACACAGCACAGCCGACACAGCACAGCCGACACACCACAGCCGACACAGTCGACACAGCACAGCCGACACAGCACAGCCAACACATGATAGCCGACACATCACAACCGACACAGCCGAGACAGTACAGCCGACACAGCCGACACAGCACAGCCGACACAACACAGCCGACACAGCACAACCGACACAGCACAGCCGACACAGCACAGCCGACACAGCACAGCCGACACAGCACAGCCGACACAGCACAGCCGACACAGCACAGCCGACACAGCACAGCCGACACAGCAGCGCCGCGGCTCAAAGGAAGCCTGCCACGAGTGGCTCTGAAGACGGCTGACGCGACACGCGAGGCCGTGTTCGGGCTCGTCTGGAGGACCTCGGTGGCGCTCTCCGAGCCAGCCCGGGGGCATCTCAAGCATATCGGGTGAAGTGTGGTGTTTGGATGAGGACGGTGCGGGGATAAAATGGGAGATAGGGACGAGTAAGGTGTGATGGAGGGATGAAGACGGCGTGGGGAAGGATAAGGTGAACAATGACCAGTAAGGTGCGGTGTTTGGGTGGGGACGGTGTGGCGATAAGGACGGGTGAGGTGTGGTGATGCGATGGAGACAGTGTGGGACGGGGCGAAGGGGTTAGATATGTGCTGGTATGGAGACGGGGTGAGATGTAGCGATGAGATGGGCAGAGCAAGGGGTGGTGGTGGCAGTGGAGTTGGAGACGATGGTGGCGAGTCAGCGCCATCAAACTACGACGGCCAGTCGGCGAGAAGATTGATCTTGATGAAGTGTTCGCTTGACTTGAGAACGCGTCTGGGCAGAACCATAGGTTTCGCTGCAGACAAATTGGACTGCACAGTGTGCAGTGACCTCGGACTGCAGTGTACAGTGACCTACTGCAGTTTGTAGTTACCTACTACAGTGTGAAGCAACCTCAGGCTGTAGTGTGTAGTGACCTCGGACTGCAGTGTGCAGTGACCTCATACTGCAGCGTACAGTGACCTCGGACTGCAGCCGGTCTGAGACTGCATCTCCGTCCGACCATGGTCTCCAGTTCAGAGTTACTCCAGCCTCTCCAGTCTATCATCTGCGGGCTATGTTCTCCTCGGACCATAGCTGTGGGTATATTTGGGCCTCATTTCCTGAAAGGTCAGCAGATTGCACTCACGCTCCTGCTCTAGCGCCTATGATCCGGACACCTCCCAAGGGCAGGTCACACGGCTCGACCTCTCAGCCAAATACATTGCCGTCTTGCCCAGCCGCCCGTGATAGAGGCCCCTCTGAGATCCGCGTTCCCAGATTGCATTTTTCGGACCGCATTTCCCTTGAGCAGCTGGTCACTAGGCTTACAGGCGCCATCGTAAGGTCGCTATCGTTAGTCCGCCATCGTAAGGCCGCCATCGTAAGACCGCCATTGTAAGGCCGCCATCGTAAGGCCGCCATCGTAAGGCCGCCATCGTAAGGCCGCCATCGTAAGGCCGCCATCGTAAGGCCGCCATCGTAAGGCCGCCATCGTAAGGCCGCCATCGTAAGGCCGCAATCGTAAGGCCGCCATTGTAAGGCCGCCATTGTAAGGCCACCATCGTAAGGCCGCCATTGTAAGGTCGCCCTGGCTATGCATTGCACAGCCTAAGTCTATCCCCGAACTTCATCTACCCATACTGCATTACTTCAGGCTACGTCTGATCTCAGACTACAGTACCTCAGACGACATCTTGGCTCAGAATACGGTACCTCAGACTATAGTACCTCATACTACAGTACCTCAGACGACATTTTGGCTCAGAATACGGTACCTCAGACTACAGTACATCAGACTATAATACCTCAGACTACAGTACCTCAGATTACAATACCTCAGACTACAGTACCCCAGACTACAGTACCTCAGACTACATCTGGCCTCATACTGCAGTATATCGGACTGCAGTACCTCAGACTAAAGTACCTCAGACTTAATCTGGCCTTAGACTGCAACACCTCAGACTACAGTACCTCAGACTACAGTAACTCAGACTACAGTACTCAGACTACAGCACCTCAGACTACAGTACCTGGCCTCAGACTGCAGTATCCCAGACTACAGTACCTCATACTGCAGTACCTCGGACTACAGTACCTCAGACTGCAGCCCAGACACATTGGCTCAGACTACATCACCTCAGACTACAGTACCTCAGACTACAGTACCTCAGACTACAGTACCTCAGACTACAGTACCTCAGACTACAGTACCTCAGACTACAGTACCTCAGACTACAGTACGTCAGACTACAGTACGTCAGGCTGCAGTACCTCAGACTGCAGTACGTCAGACTACAGTACCTCAGACTACAGTAACTCAGACTACATCTGGCCTCATACTGCAGTATCTCGGACTACAGTAGCTCAGACTGCATTACGTCAGACTACATCACCTCAGACTACAGTACCCCATACTACAGTACCTCAGACAGCAGTACGTCAGACTACAGTACCTCACACTGCAGTACCTCAGACTACAGTACCTCAGACTGCAGTACCTCAGACTACAGTACCCCACACTACAGTACCTCAGACTGCAGTACCTCAGACTACAGTACGTCAGACTACAGTACCCCATACTACAGTACCTCAGACTACAGTACCCCATACTACAGTACCTCAGACTGCAGTACCTCAGACTACATCTGGCTTCAGACTACAGTACCTCAGACTACAGTACCTCAGACTACAGTACCTCAGCTACAATCCTCAGACTGCAATACCTCAGACTACAATACCTCAGACTACAGTACCTCAGACTACAGTACGTCAGACTACAGTACGTCAGGCTGCAGTACCTCAGACTGCAGTACGTCAGACTACAGTACCTCAGACTACAGTAACTCAGACTACATCTGGCCTCTACGGTATCTCGGACTACAGTAGCTCAGACTGCATACGTCAGACTACATCACCCGACTACAGTCCATACTACAGTACTCAGACGCAGTACTCAGACTGCAGTACTCAGACTACAGTACCTCAACTGCAGTACCTCAACTACAGTCTAACTACAGTACCTCAGACTGCAGTACGTCAGACTACAGTACCTCAGACTACAGTACGTCAGACTACAGTACCTCAGACTGCAGTACGTCAGACTACAGTACCTCAGACTGCAGTACCTCAGACTACAGTACCTCAGACTGCAGTACGTCAGACTACAGTACCTCACACTGCAGTATCTCAGACTACATCTGGCTTCAGACTGCACTGCTCCAGACCACCCGTGATCTCCGACTTGACTACCCCGGCCACAGACACACCACACCAGACAGCTGCCGCACCGCCACCGTCCGGCCGTCGTCTGACTGATGCTGCCACAAGTCGGCCTGACGCTAACCTGGCCGTGACTCATTACCGGCCGCTACGTGGGGGGGGGGGGGCACGTGGCGCACGTGCCACGTGTGACACGGAGCCCGGTGCGTGGGGAGGGCAGACTGGTGTGGTGTTGAGCTGGTGGGTCAGTGGCCGATGGCCGGCGAGATATCAGGCATGCTGCCCAGTATGCCCAGGCATGTTGGTGGCATGCAGGTCGAGTCAGTGTGGCCCACCGGTGCCGGGATTGGAGCGAACACCCGCTGCCCTTCGCAGCCAATATCAGACATGTGCTTCGATCTCGTAGGATCTGGGTTCGAATCTCAGAACCGGCGGGATTACCGGGTCCACCGGCGGCCAGCCGGCGTGAGGGGTTGGCGACGCCATACCACCCAGCAGACGGATACGTCGTAAAAGAACCTAATCACCGCCACGAGTAGGGATGTGGTGGTTAGTTCGTTGCAGGCATGCAAGCTATTTGGTTGCGGGTGTGCCTACATGATGGTTGCAGGACCCAGGACTCGTTGCATCGGATGTGCGCATGAGGAGGTGGGGACCGGAGGGATGATGGTGGCTCCTATTCTGGTAGTACCATAGTAATTGGGTCTGGGAAATTATATGCGGAGTAGGCGACCAATATCGACTGAACCTCCTCCTCGTACAGTTATCTTCTGACACTGATAACATGTGTAAGTGTTATGTTGTTGTTAAAGTGCTGCTGGTTTCGATATATATATATACACACACACACACACACACATATATATATATATATATATATATATATATATATATATATATATATATATATATATATATATATATATATGTATGTATATATATATGCATATATATATATATATAAATATATATATATATATATATATATATATATATATACATATATATATATATATATATATATATATATATATATATATATATATATATATATATAGATATAAATATATATATATATATATATCAAGATTTCGTTTGAAATCTCGACTGACCATGATGAAAAGGCTCTTTGTATTCATATATATGTCAGTGTTGGTGGGTGTAGTATTCGCTCGTCAGCTATGGATTAGACAGGGTAAGGAAGGCTGCAGAATACCCCATATCGACGTGACACATGACATGACACACAATATGACACATCCAGGCAGGGTAACACACTGCTTGGACCAACATATCCGCTGGTACTCGGACAGATGTGATCTATGCTGACTACCATTCGGCCTCTCGAAGTGTCAACCTGCCGCTGATTTACAAACTGAAGCATTCATTCCATATTTCACACATGGCATTTGCGTGATGCTAATCATACCTGACCGGACCAGAGCAGTGGTTGTGGTGGTGCGAATCATACCTGACCGGACCAGAGCAGGGGTTGTGGTGGTGCGAATCATACCTGACCGGACCAGAGCAGGGGCTGTGGTGGTGGACTGCCGGCCGCGGGTTGTGGGGTTGTGGTGGTGCGAATCATACCTGCCGGACCAGAGCAGGGGTTGTGGTGGTGCGAATATACCTGACCGGACCAGAGCAGGGGTTGTGGTGGTGCCAGGGGTTGTGGTGGTGCGAATCATACCTGACCGGACCAGAGCAGGGGTTGTGGTGGTGCGAATCATACCTGACCGGACCAGAGCAGGGGTTGTGGTGGTGCGAATCATACCTGACCGGACCAGAGCAGGGGTTGTGGTGGTGCGAATCATACCTGACTGGACCGGAGCAGGGGTTGTGGTGGTGCGAATCATACCTGACCGGACCAGAGCAGGGGTTGTGGTGGTGCGAATCATACCTGACCGGACCAGAGCAGGGGTTGGCTGTTATCGGGAAGAGCTCATCGCGGATTCCGTCGCCGTCAGGGACATCGGAGGCTGGTTTGCTGTCGCTTCTGCAATTTGCATGCCTTGTAAACGGCCTGCCTGCGTCTGTCAAGACGAACTGTTTGATATTTGCCGTCGACGTCGGTCTGTACCGCAGAGTAGATGGCAGTGCCGATGTCGACTCTCCGCAGAAGGAGCTGAACGCGCTGTGTCGCTGGTCGCTGTCGTGGGGCCTACAGCTTAATCCAGCCAAGTGCAAGGTGCTGACTCTGAAGGTCAGCATAATCGTGGCAGAAACCTGGCAGACTCCCGGCAGAACTCAGCAGAATCGAGCAGAAACCGACGTCGGCGACGTTCGCAGCCTCTGACGTCATAGCATGGATGGGATTACGTCACGCAATGTCGATAACCACCAACCGTTGCTCCGAATTACCATGGTACTACCAGAGTAGCAGACCATAGTGTTTATGATATGGTAGCTTTGTTCGGCGTCGGTGACGTTCGCTGCGGACCAATTGATATCCTTGAGGTTGTCTGTCGCGTTCCGCCGTCGGACGGGAGTGTCGGACGGTTGGTTCTGTGGGTACTGTTTGGCCTTTATGTGGCCACTACATTTTTGTGTGTGAATACTGTGCGTGTCATGGATGGAGATATTGGTGACTAAATCCTGCTTTCCGTTGTCCCTTGTGATATACACTGCACTGCAATGCAAATAAATGTAAGAGCTGGTATACATCACGCGATTTTTCCGAAGGGGCTCATTCCACCAAATGTAGTCCACTTCAGGGAGTCAGTGGTGAGTATCAATCTGGTCACATAGTGAGGCAGGTCAACTCGGCCGCGGCTCCCCTGGTGGCGCCATGGTGAGCCACCAGCTGCTCCTCATGTTGTCACGTCTCGTCATAGCTGTTGCCTTCAGTTGGTGTGGAAACGATCACGCTCATAGTGAATATCTTCAGGGGATGTCAGGCTGCTGCAACAGTGGCATGGTTGTGCGTGTGACTCGTGATTTACTGCCGTGTTGTTACAACAATGGCATGATTGTGCACGTGACTCGTGATATAATGTGATGTTGTCCCAACAATGACATGGTTGTACGTGTGACTCGTGATCTACTGTCATGCTATGCCAACAATGACATGGTTGTACGTATGACTCGTGGTCTACCGCCATGCTGTCCCAACAATGACGTGGTTGCGCGGGTGACTCGTGGTTTACTGCCATGCTGTTCCAACGATGGCATGGTTGTGCGTTTGATTCGGGATCTGCTGCCATGTAGGTGCGGTGCATGGCCAATTCAATGACGACCTTGACTCCGTTTCTGTTGCAGGTGGGTGCGTCGGCGTGCCGCCGAGTTCGTCCCCACGGCGCCAGCATTGCCCCCACCCCCGGCGGCGCCATTATTGCCCAGTATTCACAGCGGTCAGAGGTGAGAGTTTCGTTGCTGACTAGATCGTCGTAGTGTGCCTGTATTGGGAGATTGCTGTTGTATCTCTATCAAAGCACTATCTTTATGAATGTGTGTCGTTAGGAGAAGTACAGTGACATGACTAGCTGAATACAAATGTTGTTGGGCGATTAAGAAGGGGTTGCAAGAAAGGGGATCGATTTCCTATTTGACAAGAAATACCTGGATGTTTTGTTTTGATTTTGTCCTCGTGCATCGAAGAAATAGGGACAAATGAGGGGAGCAATTCCGATACATACAAGAACGCGATCAAAGTATTAAATTGTGCTGCAATATATTATGCACTTCTGGGTTGTTAACCACGTACGAGATCTGCGTGCAAAAAGCGCCCACCGGGGTAACGACACCAAGTCACCAGCTCTCGAATTGTTGCTGGGGATGACCATGAGAGCCTGCTTTGTGCCAAACCAGGAGGACCAGGAGAGCCTGTGTGGCGGCCGACCAGGAGGGCTAGGAGAGCCTGTGTGGCGGCCGACCAGAAGGGCCAGGAGAGCCTGTGTGGCGGCCGACCAGGAGGGCCAGGAGAGCCTTGTGGCGGCCGACCAGGAGGGCCAGGAGAGCCTATGTGGCGGCCGACAGGAGGGGGGAGAGCCTATGTGGCGGCCGACCAGGAGGGCCAGGAGAGCCTGTGTGGCGGCCGACCAGGAGGACCAGGAGAGCCTATGTGGCGGCCGACCAGGAGGGCCAGGAGAGCCTATGTGGCGGCCGACCAGGAGGGCCAGGAGAGCCTGTGTGGCGGTCGACCAGGAGGGCCAGGAGAGCCTATGTGGCGGCCGACCAGGAGGGCCAGGAAAGCCTATGTGGCGGCCGACCAGGAGGGCCAGGAGAGCCTATGTGGCGGCCGACCAGGAGGGCCAGGAGAGCCTGTGTGGCGGCCGACCAGGAGGGCCAGGAGAGCCTGTGTGGCCACCAAGGCCGGGAGACCCCTGGGGCCCCCCACCAGGGGGGGAGAGGGGGGGGGCGGCCGACCAGGAGGGCCAGGAGAGCCTGTGTGGCGGCCGACCAGGAGGGCGGGGACCAGGAGAGCCTTGTGGCGGCCGACCAGGAGGGCCGGAGAGCCTATGTGGCGGCCGACCAGGAGGGCCAGGAGAGCCTGTGTGGCGGCCGACCAGGAGGGCCAGGAGAGCCTATGTGGCGGCCGACCAGGAGGGCCAGGAGGAGCCCTGTGGCGGCCGACCAGGAGGGCCAGGAGAGCCTATGTGGCGGCCGACCAGGAGGGCCAGGAGAGCCTATGTGGCGGCCGACCAGGGGGGGGGGGGCAGGAGGGCCAGGAGAGCCTGTGTGGCGGCCGACCAGGAGGGCCAGGAGAGCCTATGTGGCGGCCGACCAGGAGGGCCGGGAGAGCCTGTGTGGCGGCCGACCAGGAGGGCCAGGAGAGCCTGTGTGGCGGCCGACCAGGAGGGCCAGGAGAGCCTATGTGGCGGCCGACCAGGAGGGCCAGGAGAGCCTGTGTGGCGGCCGACCAGGAGGGCCAGGAGAGCCTATGTGGCGGCCGACCAGGAGGGCCAGGAGAGCCTATGTGGCGGCCGACCAGGAGGCGAGCCAGGAGAGGAGAGCCTGTGTGGCGGCCGACCAGGAGGGCCAGGAGAGCCTATGTGGCGGCCGACCAGGAGGGCAGGAGAGCCTATGTGGCGGCCGACCAGGAGGCCAGGAGAGCCTATGTGGCGGCCGACGCAGGAGGCAGGAGAGCCTTGTGGCGGCCGACCAGGAGGGCCAGGAGAGCCTGTGTGGCGGCCGACCAGGAGGGCCAGGAGAGCCTATGTGGCGGCCGACCAGGAGGGCCAGGAGAGCCTATGTGGCGGCCGACCAGGAGGGCCAGGAGAGCCTATGTGGCGGCCGACCAGGAGGGCCAGGAGAGCCTATGTGGCGGCCGACCAGGAGGGCCGGGAGAGCCTATGTGGCGGCCGACCAGGAGGGCCAGGAGAGCCTGTGTGGCGGCCGACCAGGAGGGCCAGGAGAGCCTATGTGGCGGCCGACCAGGAGGGCCAGGAGAGCCTATGTGGCGGCCGACCAGGGAGGGAGAGCCTATGTGGCGGCCGACCAGGAGGGCCAGGAGAGCCTGTGTGGCGGCCGACCAGAGGGCCAGGAGAGCCTATGTGGCGGCCGACCAGGAGGGCCAGGAGAGCCTATGTGGCGGCCGACCAGGAGGGGAGCCTGTGTGGCGGCCGACCAGGAGGGCCAGGAGAGCTTGTGGCGGCCGACCAGGAGGGCCAGGAGAGCCTATGTGGCGGCCGACCAGGAGGGCCAGGAGAGCCTATGTGGCGGCCGACCAGGAGGGCCAGGAGAGCCTATGTGGCGGCCGACCAGGAGGGCCAGGAGAGCCTGTGTGGCGGCCGACCAGGAGGGCCAGAAGAGCCTATGTGGCGGCCGACCAGGAGGGCCAGGAAAGCCTATGTGGCGGCCGACCAGGAGGGCCGGGAGAGCCTGTGTGGCGGCCGACCAGGAGGGCCAGGAGAGCCTATGTGGCGGCCGACCAGGAGGGCCAGGAGAACCTGTGTGAAGCCCCACCAGGAGGACCAGGAGAGCCTATGTGGCGGTCGACCAGCCCCGGTCTGTCAATGTTACCTGATACCATGACATATCCGTGATTCTGCCGAGGATTGCGAATGGCTCGGGAGATGAACCACGTTGTGATGAAAAGTTGGTTCAAAAGTTCACAAATCGCTGGAAGGTGAGCACCTTGTCACCAGACATCGTTTGGAGGCCGTGCATTCAAATTGTCCATCATAAGTTAACGTAATATCGCTTACGAAGACAGCCCAGTCCAATGTGTAAAACCGTATTATTGTCAATCGTCGAAGGTAGTTAAGTAGCTTTTCACCAACAATTGTTTCCGTTCGACTGTGTTTCAGTTGTTGCATTGTATGGGCTAGCATATAGCTGTCCGCATTTTAGTTGTCCCTGCTTGCTTTACCGACATTTTTCTCACAGGCAAGGAACCAGCTGTAGCAACGCTGCTTGGTACAACGCAGCCTGCATTGCATTGCGATAGCTTGCCTTGTTATTGCAGCTTTGTTGCATGCCAAAATGAAAACGAAAAAGCTCGTCCTGCCTCGATAACTCGTGACATCCCGCTAGCGGGGTCCGTCAGCCTCGTGTGCGGAAATGCCGAGTGTGACGACACTGTGTGACGAACAGTCCGGGCGTGGCGGGCGGGGTCCGGGATTGTCAGGCTGTTTAGCTGTGAGAGGCCAGTGAGACGTGACCTGATACTTGGCGGTGGGCGGCGTCCTGGGTCAGCTCGGTTCGCTAAGTGTGAGTGCTGTTGCTGTGTGTTGTGTCCCAACCATCTCAGCCACCGACACTGGGACCGGCATGGGGTTCAGGCGCTTTGACACCTTGTATTTTGTGGGAATATCTTCCGATAACAACAACGTGCATGAGTTATGTTTTGGAAGCGAGCATTTCAGATACAGCAATTTGTTTGTTTGTTTGTTTATTGGGTGTTTCACGACGCACTTTGTGCACGATCGAGGCTAATGGCGCGTGGGCGCTAAATGACCTTGTAGTCGGCGCGCCCTTAAGCCCAAATAATCAATCAATCGAGGCTAATGGCGCCGTCCACACTGTTTCAGTACAGACAGAACTTGTAGCATTAGGGTTTGCTAATGTAAAGTTGATGGAGTGTTACAGGTGCTTGTCATTGACACGCACTGCTTAAAAAGAAGCGCCACGACCGAATGGTTCTCGTGGGAATGAATGCCCGCCGGCAACAGCAATGACCCGGGCCGGCCCAGCGGAGCTGGACTGCCCGAGGCCGGCCGTCCGCACGTTAGTAGGCGGAGCCTACAGAGTCCGACCGTCCGCACGTTAGTGGGCGGAGCCTACAGAGTCCGGCCGTCCGCACGTTAGTGGGCGGAGCCTATAGAGTCTAGCCGTCCGCACGTTAGTAGGCGGAGCCTACAGAGTCCAGCCGTCCGCACGTTAGTGCGTGGAGCCTACAGAGTCCAGTCGTCCGCACGTTAGCAGGCGGAACCTACAGAGTCCGGCCGTCCGCACGTTAGCGGGCGGAGCCTATAGAGTCCGGCCGTCCGCACGTTAGCGGGCGGAGCCTACAGAGTCCAGCCGTCCGCACGTTAGTAGGCGGAGCCTACAGAGTCCAGCCGTCCGCACGTTAGCGGTCGGAACCTACAGAGTCCGGGTGTTCGCACGTTAGCAGGCGGAGCCTACACAGTCCGGCCGCCCGCACGCTAGTGGGCGGAGCCTACACAGTCCGACCGTCCGCACGTTAGCGGGCGGAGCCTATAGAGTCTAGCCGTCCGCACGTTAGTAGGCGGAGCCTACAGAGTCCAGCCGTCCGCACGTTAGCGGGCGGAACATACAGAGTCCAGCCGTCCGCACGTTAGTAGGTGGAGCCTACAGAGTCCGGCCGTTCGCACGTTAGCGGGCGGAGGCTATAGAGTCTAGCCGTCCGCACGTTAGTGCGTGGAGCCTACAGAGTCCAGCCGTCCGCACGTTAGCGGGCGGAGCCTACAGAGTCCGGCCGTCCGCACGTTAGCGGGCGGAGCCTACAGAGTCCGGCCGTTCGCACGTTAGCGGGCGGAGCTATAAGGTCGAGGCGTGGAGCCTACAGAGTCCAGCCGTCCGCACGTTAGTAGGCAGAGCCTAATGAGTTGCTGGTCATAGCATCAACACAAGTGGATGTCATTCTGCGGTCAGCAAATACTTGTCGATGGAATTTCGTGTTCGTCGAATTGTGGCTGATAAATGATGTCCGACGTGTTTCCGGAGGCAAGGTTAATTTAAATTGATAAACAGATCTTCACAAGCTCTGACAGTGAGTCAACTTCAATCGGTGACCCGATGCGATACAAATGCTGACATCACTTTACGAGATGACGCTGTTCGGTACATGTTCTGACAGTGATACCGTCTCCATTGGCCTGTAATCGATTGTTGTTGTGCAACAGCGTTCGACCTATGCGCTTTCAAACTTTTTAGGCTAGATAATGTCCTTCAATGTGTTTCCCCTGTAGCTTTAGATAATTGCGAATTGCACCTTTCACCATCGTGATGGGTACTGATCGTGGCCGAAACACACACACCCTAACAGGGCAAACAGGGCACCTCACAGTGCGAGCAGGACACCCCACGGGACAAACAGGGCACCCAACAGGGTAAACAGGACACCCCACAGGACAAACAGGGCAAACAGAGCACCCCGCATGGCAAACATTGCAACCCACAGGGCAAACAGTGCAACCCACAGGGCAAACAGTGCAACCCACAGGGCAAACAGGGCACCCCACAGGGCAAACAAGCAGTTGGTCGCAGTTCATGAGTGGGCTTGCATTGTTGCAAAGCATAGCAGCGTGTCACTGCGTTCCCAACATAAACACCCAGGAGAAAGGCCAGTTCGCATACTGGACAACGTCATCGTCACCGTCACCGTCACCGTCACCGTCACCGTCACCGTCACCGTCACCGTCACCGTCACCGTCACCGTCACCGTCACCGTCACCGTCATTGACAATGACAATGACAATGACAATGACACCGACACCGACACCGACACCGACACCGACACCGACACCGACACCGACACTGACACTGATACTGACACTGGCACTGGTACTGGCACTGGCACTGACACTGGAACTGACACTGACACTGACACTGGCGCATACACTGACATAACCACCAACACCAGCACTGACACCGACACCGACACCGACACCGACATCGACACCGATACTGATATACTGATACCGACACCGATATTGACACTGACATTGACACTGACACTGACACTGACACCGTCACCAACACCGACACCGACACCTCGGTGGCCTGATAGGGTGTGACTACTTGTCCGGACGGGGGGCATTTGTCCGGTGGCGGTGTCAGCCGACTGCCGCGCGCCACCTGTCAAACTACCGCCGGAGGCCAGTCCGACCGTCGGCCAAAACAAACCTAACTTACGTGCGTCCGCCGACGGCCATCCCGGCACTGTTTTGTCCCTCCGCGCACGTGCGCGAGCCGGTGTCGAGGGAACACCGAACGCAGGCGAACGCAGACGAAAACACTCGCCGCGCGATTCTGAATGTGAGCAGATGCCGTCGCTTTGCGAACAGCTCCGATCATAAGTAGGTACCCATGTCTTGTTTCCAGGCATGTCAGCGGCTTTTAGTCGTCGCGTAGGTGATGCGGTTATATAGCCTGGCTGCAAAAAAAAAACATTTAGGCACTGTTACTGGTGTAGGTACCGTGGGTCATCGGTCACTGTACCTGGTACAGGTGGCGTGGGTAATCGGTCACTGTACCTGGTACGGGAGGCGTAGGTGGTCGGTCACTGTACCTGGTGCAGGTGGCGTGGGTCGTCGGTCACTGCACCTGGTGTAGGTGGCGTGGGTCATCGGTCACTGTAACTGGTGCAGGTGGCGTGGGTCGTCGGTCACTGCACCTGGTGCAGGTGGCGTGGGTCATTGGTCACTGTACCTGGTGCAGGTGGCGTGGGTCGTCGGTCACTGTACCTGGTGTAGGTGGCGTGGGTCATCGGTCACTGCACTGTACCTGGTGTAGGTGGCGTGGGTCATTGGGGGGCCTGGTGCAGGTGGCGTGGGTCGTCGGTCACTGCACCTGGTGTAGGTGGCGTGGGTCATCGGTCACTGTACCTGGTGTAGGTGGCGTGGGTCATCGGTCACTGTACCTGGTGTAGGTGGCGTGGGTCATCGGTCACTGCACCTGGTACAGGTGGCATCAGTCGCTCACCGACCAGTTTAATGCAATTAGAGAGTCGAAGCATGCTAGGAGCCAAATGTGGCTGAGCCACCGCCTTAAAATCCAAGCGTTCTACCTCCACTGCACGGAGCTATGGAATTTGTTTCCGCATGCTTGATCAGTAATTGTTCACGAAGAAATATGGGCCGCCAAAAATATGCATTAACATTACAAAATCATCTTAGTGCGTCAGAGGCATCCTAATGTCCGGCACTTAGACCTAAGTTGATCACAGGCCTGGCACGGGTGGCGTGAGTCGTCGATCGACTGCTGCGGGCCATTAAGATAGGCTCGGCAGTTGCTATTCTGCTATTCTCGGCACATTAGGCCTATGTCACAATAAGCCAAACGTTCCTGGAAGTGATTATAAACTCGCCGGTTAAATCACCCCGTCCTTAGTTTGCTTCTTACAAATATAAACAAAAGGTTTTCATTTTAATAAGAAGCAAACAGAGGTGTGATGACTTCAGCAGCTGTCGAGCAGCGAGCTCCAGCTCTCGTGACGTCACAGATGGGTCGGTCAGTAGGTCGTCGGCGTGGCGGAGGAGGTCTGGTCAGTATTGGGCAGGGCGGTGGAGGTCTGGTCAGTATTGGCCAGGGCGGAGGAGGCGGTAGTATTGGCCAGGGGGAGGCCGGGCAGTTTGGGTGGGGCCTGGTCAGTATTGGCCAGGGCGGAGGAGGTCTGGGCAGTATTGGCCAGGGCGGAGGAGGCCTGGGCAGTATTGGCCAGGGCGGAGGAGGAGGTCTGGTAGGGGGCTGGAGTATTGGCCAGGGCGGAGGAGGTCTGGTCAGTATTGGCCAGGGCGGAGGAGGCCTGGTCAGTATTGGCCAGGGCGGAGGAGGTCTGGTCAGTATTGGCCAGGGCGGAGGAGGCCTGGTCAGTATTGGCCAGGGCGGAGGAGGTCTGGTCAGTATTGGCCAGGGCGGAGGAGGCCTGGGCAGTATTGGCCAGGGCGGAGGAGGCCTGGTCAGTATTGGCCAGGGCGGAGGAGGTCTGGTCAGTATTGGGCAGGGCGGAGGAGGTCTGGTCAGTATTGGCCAGGGCGGAGGAGGTCTGGTCAGTATTGGCCAGGGCGGAGGAGGTCTGGTCAGTATTGGCCAGGGCGGAGGAAGCCTGGTCAGTACTGGCCAGGGCGGAGGAAGCCTGGCTAGTATTGGTAAGGCCGACCGAATGAAGGCAATTTATGTTTTCAGCCCGTGGTGGTCAGAACCGGTCTTAAAAATGCAACGTGTTTCTCGATGTAATTCAGCTGACAGGTCGCTTGCGGTCACTGACATTTGACATAAGTCGCTGGCGGTCACTGAAACTTGACACCAGTCGCTGGCGGTCACCAACACTTGACCTCAGTCACTGGCGGTCACCAACACTTGACCTCAATCGTTGGCGGCCACTAACACTTGACACCAGTCCCTGGCGGTCACTGACACTTGACCTCAATCGCTGGCGGTCACTGACACTTGACACTTCAGTCGCTGGCGGTCACTGACACTTGACACCAGTCGCTGGCGGTCACTGACACTTGACATTAGTCACTGACGGTCACTGACACTTGAGCACCAGTCGCTGGCGGTCACTGTTACTTGACCTCAGTTGATAGCGATCACCGGTACTTGACATCGGTCGCTGGCGCTCGGCAAAACGCCACCAGCTGGTGTGCATTGAAAGTGATAGCCCTCGACGAAGAACCAGCTGATCGTGCTGACGGACAGACCACGACGCTGCCGGAGATCGTCCACCGCGCGACGTCGGTCATCAGCGTGTCCAGCTTCTCCGAGCGCTGTCGGAGTTCAGACCTGCTCCCGAGTTGAGTCCCAGGACCGCCTCAGAGATGTCAGAGTTCACCCGTGCGCAGTGTTCCGGCCGTCCAGGAATTCACAGCACATCGCCAGGCTCAGTCCCAGGGGCACCGTCCATCTAAATGGCTGTCCAATCGTGTTCGGCGGCTGCCGCTGAAATGGCGTTCTGATCGCTCCAGGTGTTCGGCCGCCGGCGCTGGGACCCCAGCTCTGATATTGCAGTCTTGAGGCTACCTCACCGCGAACAACAACCAGCCAATTTCCAAATTGGCCTCGCAAACACCCACAATGCTTTAAGGGGAATACACTGCTCTTCATATAACGAAGGATTTGCTTTCGATGTCGCAAGGCGAGCACATGTAGTTGTGAAATTGAATAGGTGCAAACAAACGGTTCAGAAACAACGTTAACGAATAGCCGTCCGATATTGCGACGTACATGGCACCGACTTTGAGCGGCGCTCTCCTCTATTAACAACAGCACATCCAATGTAGGGAGGTCGTTGTGGTTGCGAAACTTTCAATCCTAGCGAAAGGCTTCATCGCATGTGTCGTAATTCTCGCCATGGATTTTCTTGTCACATCCCAAAAGTTGTGTTCGAGGTAGCTACCTTAATCAAAGAATGCACTGTAGCCATTTTCAGTAAATTATTTATATCCTCTCACCCCTGGCGGCCCACAGATCACCGTACCAGATCGATACAGCTGCTGGAAGATTACAGCATGGATAAATCCCACGAGATGCCACCTTCTCTGACTTCTAAGCACAACATAATGATTAATTACCCAGCAGAGCGGCGCCCGAGCCAGGGATTCTGGCCAGCGCGGTCCATCCGTCTCAAGGACAATGCGATCCATCTGGCTCAAGTACAATATGTCTGCATCGGAGACACACAGTTCTTTATGTTTGACAGCAGTGGTTTTCAACTAGTTCAGACTGTCCAGTTCGGTGCAATTTGAGAGTCGAAGTATGCCAGGAACCAAATGTGGCTGAGCCACCGCCTTAAAATCCGAGCGTTCCCCCTCCACTGCGCGGAGCTTAGGAAATTTGTTCCGCATGTTTGATCAGTAATTTTTAGCGATGAAGCATTAGCTTTCAAAAACATGCATTAAGGATACACAGTCATCGGAAGTGTATCAGAGGTATATTAATGTTAGGCACTTTCCCTACTTGCTTTGAATAAGCAGGAATGCTCAACCTAAGTTCGAAAATCCTATAACGGAGAGACGAAAAGACAGACCCTAGGTGTGCGGATTGCCCGGTGACAGGGGAGTATGACTGAGAGACGGAGAGACGGAGAGACAGACTCTAGGTGTGCGGATTGCCCGGTGACAGGGGAGTATGACTGAGAGACGGAGAGACGGAGGGATTGCCCGGTGACAGGGGAGTATGACTGAGAGACGGAGAGACGGAGAGACAGACTCTAGGTGTGCGGATTGCCCGGTGACAGGGGAGTATGACTGAGAGACGGAGAGACGGAGAGACAGACTCTAGGTGTGCAGATTGCCAGATGACAGTGGTGTGACGGATAGACGGAGAGATAGAGAGATGGAGAGACAGACCGTAGGTCTGCAGATTGCCAGATAACAGGGGAGTATGGCGGACAGGCAGACAGACCCTAGGTGTGCAGATTGCCAGATGACAGGGGAGTATGGACAGGGAGACAGACCCTAGGTGTGCAGATTGCCAGATGACAGGGGAGTATGACAGACAGACAGACCCTAGGTGTGCAGATTGCCAGATGACAGGGGAGTATGACGGACAGACAGAGAGACAGACCCTAGGTGTGCAGATTGCCAGATGACAGGGGAGTATGACAGACAGGCAGACAGACCCTAGGTGTGCAGATTGCCAGATGACAGGGGAGTATGACAGACAGGCAGACAGACCCTAGGTGTGCAGATTGCCAGATGACAGGGGAGTATGACAGACAGGCAGACAGACCCTAGGTGTGCAGATTGCCAGATGACAGGGGAGTATGACGGACAGACAGAGAGACAGACCCTAGGTGTGCAGATTGCCAGATGACAGGGGAGTATGACAGACAGGCAGACAGACTAGGCAGAGCCAGAGACAGACCCATAGGTGTGCAGATTGCCAGATGACAGGGGAGTATGACAGACAGGCAGACAGACCCTAGGTGTGCAGATTGCCAGATGACAGGGGAGTATGACAGACAGGCAGACAGACCCTAGGTGTGCAGATTGCCAGATGGCAATGGTGTGACGGAGAAATGGCGAGACGGAGAGACAGACCAGATTGCCAGATGACAAATCACTGGGTGGTGGTGGTGGTTATTGGCTTTACGACGCGTCGACCGTTGAGCCATGTGGCGTCGCCAGTCTCTCACGCCGATTGGTCCCAGGCGAAGAGTAGCGACAGGTGAGACTCGAACCGACAATCTTTCGATAGAGACGGGCAACTTACCCCTAGACTACTCGTCCCCACAAACCACTGGGAAATATTCAGGTTGACATTGGAAAATTAAGCCAAATTTCAGTTATTCAGGGTACGATTTTGCACCCGTCTTGCGTATTTTAGGACATTATCCATTCAGTGTGAGACTGAATTCATGTTGCCAGTATAGCACAAGACCTGCTGTAAAAACATTCATCATCTAGTCAACAATGCAATGCTTACTATTGCAGTTCGCTGTTCCTATGGTGCGCTTGCAGCCACCGTCTAAATCTGGATCAGAGATGGCACAGGGTGTACATAATAGCCACTGTACGTGGAGGTCATGCATCGTGGAATGAATTTATAAAATAAACGGCGGAGTCGGTAAGGCATGACGCTATTTCTGGAACTAGCCGAACACGAGTGTGCGGCCTATGGCGAGTTAGCCAATCACTTGGTCTTTCCTTGGCATGCGCTCAGCATGTGGGTTTTACAAGTTGAACTGCTCATTGTCAAGTAGAAGCTTGTTCCACACTGGCGCTTTAATCCCTGTAATCCCTGTAATCCATGCAATCTGTGTAATTCCTGTAGGAGTAGTGGAGGCTGGTGGTTGTTAGATTTACGACTCGTCGAATTTTGGGTCATATAGCATCACCAATATCTCATGCCGATTGGTCGCGGGCGAAGAGTAGCGACAGGTGAGACTCAAACCCACAACCTTTCGATTGGAAGACGAGCACAATGCCCATAGACTACTCGTCCCAGCACTCTGCAAGGGTGGCTACAAGCACACGATATCGTGCGGCATTCGACGTCCTAACCATCACTATCTAGGTGGTGCATCGCCTAGATAGTGATGGTCTAGGCGGCGGGAAATCCACATGGGAGGCGTTGGTTCTGAAATGACCGCATGCTTTGCTCATATGCACTTCGTTGTTCGGGATATAATGGATTAGCCATGATGCTGATGTTCCCGTGCAGGCCTTGTGACAATCATTTATCACACGCTTGTCACCATAAAGTTTACCACTGGACTGTAAAGTACCTTGATGCATGCTCACTGTGTGCATGGTGGTTTAAGGCGTGGGTGATAGTTTTGCTTACAGTGTTGCTTTGTTGTAGGCTCGTCGAGCCCGGTAGTATGCGTATGTAATCCTGTATAGCCGATCGGGTACTAAATGCGTCGTGGGTAGCACGCCTTTTAGCATAGAATCTGTATCCGTGTTTCATCTCCGAGCCAGCACACTTGACATTTTGGCGTAATCTTTGTTCCAACATCATTGTGATTTGTGGAACCACATGCAGTTCGCCGGCACGCATTCACAAAGCGTTGGCAGCAGAACACTTCAAACAAGAATGCAGCTACTATTTTATCACTTTGTCTTCAGCTGCACACTACATTGCGAGAAACGGTGTTACGTTACAAGTATTATTATTAAGCAAAGAGACAAACATTATGCTCGTTGTTTTCTACTCACAACCTGGAGCGAGAGTCACGCTCTGTCAAACGACCTGCCCGCCCAGTGGGGTCCAGTGGCCGGCAGGAACATGTGACGGAATGGCCTGCGTTGCACTGTTTTTGTTTGAGTTGTGCCTCTCATGTCTTCAGCGATGACAGATAATTAGGGTGTGCTTACCTTGACACGAAGAAGTTAAATCTTGCATTGCCAACATGCTAATCGTGCCAATCGTGATCACCTGAGCTAACGCCACGAGGTTGAGTGTTAACAATACTTTAAAATTTAACGCTGTGTTGGTACGATTATAATTCCTACGATTTGTAGGTGGTTATATTTTCCCTAGTACTATTGGAGATATAAGCTGTTAATTATGCTATAGCCTGCCGAATTGAGCTTCCAACAATTCCCGAGGTCGTAGCTCAAAGGCACCGGTCCGATCAAGTCGAACACTGCACAGCTGAACGCAGCGCATCGCATAACCCCATGGACATGAGAGTGCCCAAAGTCTGGCAGACGACAGTGTCACCCTGTGGTCCATCTGTGGTGGAATGCTCCGGCTCCGGTTGTCTACTCTTTGTCGCCGTCCCTGCCGTGCATATCACATCGTCCTGGCGTATCACACTATGGTGCGGCACGACTGCATGACGAGAAATTACCTACCAATGACGTAGCATCACCATGGCGTATCACACCAGCGCAATACCCAATGACGTAGCATCATCATGGCGTATCACACGCCGGGGCGGCACGGCTGCATGACGAGAAATTACCTACCAATGACGTAGCATCATCATGGCGTATCACACGCCGGGGCGGCACGGCTGCATGACGAGAAATTACCTACCAATGACGTAACGCCACCCACTGACCCGCAGCGACTTGCCGATGCTGCCATCCCACCTACTATATGAAGGAATGCTTTGAGAGACCCTCTCCTCCTCAACGCTCACTTCATCAAGTCCAGACACTGCCCTGGAACATTGTGACGCTAACGAGCCTCTCGCCCACGCCCCGGCCACAGTGGAACCGCGGGAATTGGATGACCCCTGCTCTTCCGAGAGCGACTTGAAGCTAGCTCATTGACCCATCTCGAGAAGAGGGAGGGG